>JBBBDQ010001133.1:0-290000 GCA_037127315.1 Ascarosepion bandense | reverse complement strand
TATTAGATGTACTTGAGGTCAGTCTTCAGTGGGATTTTTATAGTAGGAGCTTTCTTAAAAATCAACCAGATGATTTGAACAAGTACTGCTCATAATTAGACCAACTGAAGGCAGCCATTATTGAAAGCATTCATGATTAATTTGGAGAAAGGACTTAATATTCTATCAGGTTAACACTTGACCACATGTTTCTTTGGTGGCCAGGCCAATATTCTTACAGCTGGCTGGGAAATTTTCTTTCATCTGAAATATTCTTCAGATGTTACATTTTACAATTACACTTTATTCCAGACTTTACAGAATTATTTGAGTTCCTATGGAGTTGATATGGCATTTCTGAAGGTTGAAAATTATTATGGACTTGATCAGGGATTGATTGATATTTGAAGGGCGAAAGCAAAATTTACATCATTGAAGAAATAAAATCAACAAATTTAATTCTATTTCTAAATGCATACAAAAGTCAGAGCTGAAAATGAGATGGTTGAAAAGGGTATATACCTGAAGAATGTTGACCTAATAAGACTGATGAAGCAAGTGAATTTTGCAAGGTGTGGTGAGTTTGGACAAAAATACACCAATTAGATATGAGCAGTACTCGAAAAAAAATGGTTCAGTTATTTTCAGCTTCTGTGTGTTGTTTAATGCCAAAATCTATATATCTTGTGTGCAATTTTATTTTATTTTATTTTATTTTTAGATAATAATGGTTTTAATAATACAAATCTTACTAATTGACTGACAGTTAAGGAAAGAAGGTTATTTGCA
The DNA here is from genome assembly GCA_037127315.1 of Ascarosepion bandense. NCBI lineage: Eukaryota > Metazoa > Mollusca > Cephalopoda > Sepiida > Sepiidae > Ascarosepion > Ascarosepion bandense. Next base: position 289,232 of record JBBBDQ010001133.1, on the reverse strand, counting down.
TGTAAGTGAATATGATAAACGTAAATGGAATTGGAACTCAGCTTAATCCCAAGCCATTATTTGTCACATCAGCCACATATCTATGCTTACAGCACCTGGTATATCCAAGTGGTCACTCATTTAGATACTGATCAAACTCAACATTGCTTAACTTAGGTAATTTTATAGAAACTAGTATTTCAACATGATGTGGTTGTAAGCCCTTCTTTCTCAAAGAGTAGTCATATCACATTGTATATGATATGATTGGTAGTCATTTGATTGATCAGGTTCCTTCAAGAAGTGATTCCAAATGGTTAATAAAAAGATTAGATTTTCTTCTAAGAGCCTGAAAAGAGTTATCATCCCAAGAATTGTTTGTACTTTTGAATTCTTTATGTTACTTTTTTTATTACCATAATGATTTTGCTAAGCCTTATTCACATGTCTAACCCATAAGGAAAGTGAGGAGGTCTCTTTTCTACAGAAATAGGTTGCAAAAATAGAAACAATAGCAAATGTACCAACTGGTTTATCATATCCCCAACAATACAAAACATTCCAAGAATTCCATCCTCATTAAAATGTTTAACACTAGTGAGTTCATATTAATTATTTGTGAGGGTGATCTCCAATTTCTTTGTGTAAAGACAGTTACAGTATGCTAAAATTAAATCTGAAGAATGTTGTAGAATGAATCAGATGAAATGCTGCAGTAACAACACACACACACACACATATATATATATATATATATATATATATATATATATATATATATATATATAATAAGTAAAGAACAACCAGAAAAAGTGTCATTAATATAACATGTTTCACTTTAAGTTTCTTCATAGATTTGTTAATAAGACACAGATTTCAAAATTAAAAAAACTTTTAAATGTGGGTCTTATTAACAAATCTCTGAAAAACCTTAAAGTGAAACATTAAAGACACTTTTCCTACCTGTTCTTTATTTATTCTATCATTCATATATATATATATATACACTATAGTCAGCCACAGACAGATCTGTTTCGCTGTATCACAGCTCATCAGTACGGCTTAGACTCCGATCACTTCCTAACCCAGGATTGAAACCTGACCGAATTGGCATCAGTTGGCGATTCTACCCTTAGGCCACGAGCGTCCAGTAGAAGAAGGCAGGCCCTTTAGCATGTATAAACACACCCAATAGCTAGAGTGCTCCAATTAATTATCGAATGAGCGATGCGTATATGCTGGAGTAGCTACTGTTTACAAAGTTTCCCACTCTTCCAGAGTGCTCAATCAGGGTGTGAGAGCGTAAATACTATAGTCATTCGCAGACAGATGTTTCACAGCTCATCAGTACCACTTAGACTCCGATCACTTCCTAACCCAGGATTGAAACCCGGCCGAATTGGCATCAGTTGGCGATTCTACCCCTAGGCCACGAGCGTCCGGTAGAAGAAGGCAGGCCCTTATATATATATATATATATATATATATATATATATATATATATATATACCTTCTTCTACCAAGTGCCCATAGCCCAGAGGTAGAATCGCTGACTGACACCAATTCGGTCGGGTTTCAATCCTGGATTAAAAGCAATTGGAGTCTAACTGTACTGATGAGCTGTGATACAACAAAACAAATCTGACTGCAGAATAGTAATATTATTGTCATGAAACCAAAAAGGTTATAAGATATTATTATATCTTATAATCTTATTCTAAATAAGACATCCACATTTAAAAATTAACATTGTATATCTGCTTCCTCTCCCATCAATAAAATATTTTCCTTCTACTTCCACTCACTATTCATTCCATCTAGATAAATGTTGCCCATTCATTTTTGTAAAAACATTTTGGTTTGATGAGTTGAATATTTCTTTTTAAAATATTCATAAAATAAATCATCAGCAATGGATTTTTAAATTCATCCAATTTATTTTCATCATAATATTCTGTTAAATTCTAACATATATATATATGAATGATTATTTTCTTTCTTAGCACAGAAATCAAAACTATGTTGAAATCCACATTTCATACTTCAGGTATAACATGCTGTAACCAATCTTTTTGTATTTTACATTTTTGGATATAACAGTATTATATTTCTCACATATGATTTTTATACTACCTTATAGTCTTTTATAAATAATTTATCTTGTGAAGAACAGAGTTTAGATCAGATAATATTTGGTGGGGTATTTTTTACATATTGTTATATTTTCTTAAAAAATGAAGTGGTGGTGGGATCAAGGAAAAGATCAAGGGTTCAGCATTAAAAAGCACCTTGTGAATATCCTAAACTGAGGAGTCTTGTATAAATGCCATACTAATATGAAAACAAACACTGTATTTTATTGCTGGGATTCTTATCCAAATTCTATTTAATCCTTGACAAGTCTAGACTTAATCCACAAGACTGGATCATGTAGACAAAATTGAAACTTTACAATAATAGATAAATATTCAAGAAAAGCTGATGAACCATCACACTAAAAGAAAAGCTTATATATGCACATTTTCTTGAGCGTGCACACACACACACACACACACATATATATATTGGTTATAAATCTGAAAAAATGGCTTGACGGTAAATCCCAAAGGATCCTGTTAATATTAAATATTAACACTGATTCAGCCAAAGGGCTTAGTGTAATTAAATTTATTTATTTATTTACAGAGCCAATATTTATTACATATAAAAATTCAATATTTCATACTTTGGATGGCCATTTCAACAGGTATTTTTAAACACTCATCTCATCAGCAAGACCAAAACATTATGGGAAAATAAACTTATTTGTTTGTGTGTGTAAAAAACAGAAGTAAAGGTAAGGAAGAAAAAAGAGACAGATCATTGCTACTGGAAAATGTTAGACTCAGCCCGTGGATGACAGTAACAAAAAGAGATACGATAAAATAAATTAAAAATAAAGAAGAAACAGGTCAAACGAAATTATGGCTTTTCAAGGTCACTATTAAATAATAATCTAAAATTAAAATTCCTTAAAATAGTTTTTTTCTTATTAGCCATATAATTAAATTCAATTATATAACAACTTACCTATTTTTAAATCTATAGATCTTCTAGTTCTATTATTTTAATTTTTAACTTAAGTTATGTTTAACCAGTTTGTTTTGGTGTTAACATTATTTGTGACTGACGTGATGGTTGTTTAAAAATACCTGTTGAAATTTTCAGCCTAAATATGAAGTATTGAAAATATATATATATATATATTATATATATATATATATATATATACACCCTTGTGCTATAAGAAACAACTGCTTTAGTTTCTTTTCTTTCACCATATGGTCAGTTACAGACCCACTGGAATGATAGGCCACGAACGATTTCTATTTTTTCCTCAGATTAGGCCATTTGTAGTGGTGTCCAGTAATATGAATCTATTTTTGGGGTGTATGAGGAAATTTGTTTGGCCTTGAAAAATATTGAGTCATCCATGATTGCATCAGATTTTTTATCACACCCAGACACTATTGTCGCAACTGTTGATTAGTTGTCTTGGGGCCATTGTCTACGATGGATGTTACTTCAAGGATGCACACAGAAATTGAAATGCTGCATGAACACACTGGCAAGAGAGATCGCGGATATTGTTGGTGTCAACTTTTCAACTGTCAGTTATGTCATCAAGGCAAAGAAACAAACTGGACCCATTAGTCCAAAACATAAAGAAAAATGCAGTCAGAAGAAAAAAAAACAATGCCAAGAGATGACTTATATGTGATCAGGGAAAGTGTGAAAGATCCTAGAAAGACATTATTTGTTTTGTTGAAATTAATTTGCACAAGGGTGTGTGTGTGTGTGTGTGTGTGTATATATATATAGATAGATAGATACAGGGTGTATCAAAAATACTTTTACAAACTTTGGAATGGGTTCTTGACAGCAAAACAAGGTAAAATGTCCATATAAACATATGGACAAAAAGCCATTGTTGTACCTTAACACAGCAACTCATAATAAATATTCAAAATGTCCTCCACTTGCTTCTATACACACATGCACCTGTTGGATCATTGACTGGCAGACCTTTTCAAATACTCCCACACAGTTTTGAATAGTTTCACAGGATTCCATGGCATATTGATGAAGAGTCTCCGCTGAATAAATTTTTTGAGACGGCCCTACAGATAAAAACCCAAAGGATTGAGGTTGAGGGAACATGCTGGCTACAGAACTGATCCATTCCTACCTATCCATCAACATGCTAGGGCCACTTGATATGTGCTGATACCTGACAGCCTATAGAATGTGTTCTTTGTAGTCAGGTGTATGAGCAGATCTTGGATCTTCATCAATTCACAGATCTTGCCAGAGCAGCATGACAATAAATAGCAGTAAAGTTTGGATGATTCAGCTGCCTTTGATCTGGAAATACAATCTGATACAACCGTGCAGCCTCGTGTCTATTACCATTCGCACGGCCATATGTAAAATTCATATTTGCTTACCCACAATATGAATATTCTGCCATTGTTAAATGAAACACTTCTCAGTTAACTTACTATTACGCATGTTAAACATTGAAGACAGACTAACCACAAATGTAGATGAATGACAGATGTAACTTAGTTTATATGGTAATGCAGCAGCTTCTACCATAAACTTTCTTTAAACTTAATAACCCAATAATGAAGGATTTGCGGACATATGTTTATATGTATTTTTGTTCTCCTTTTGGTATGAGAAACCTGCTCCAATAGTTTGTAAAAGTATTTTTGATATGCCCTGTATACCCGGTGCGTTGGATAAATGGTTGCCATTTTATATTTTCCATTTTGCTCATGCACATTGTTTTTGATTTTGCTGACTGCAAGGTCAATTATAAGGTCAATTGGGTACTGTGTGAGAAAAAGAGCACTATGACGCAATTTCCTCTGCTAGAAATTTGGGAATGGCATGTTATACTACTTGGTATTCATGCCAGAAGTTCTAATTCAACCATTTCAAAATGTTTGGGTATCACTCTGAGGACAGGGCATAGGACTCTGAAAGTGTTGGATGATAAATCCAATCAACATCATAGTGATTGGTGTGATCACTAGTGATTCCTCCATTTGTCTTCCCACAGGTCCTTAGACTCAACTTGGATAACTACATTAAGTGCCTTGAAGAGGTAGTGCTGCCCTGGTTGAAGAGGGTAGTTGCTGAAGACCTATGTCTGGCAACAGGACTCTGCACCATGCCACACAAGCATAGCTCTCAGATAATTTCTGCAACCAAATCACCTTTTACATCTGGCCATCTAACTCCCCAGACTGAAACTTCTTGGTTATTATGTGTGGTGCAAGAGACCAACAAAACTCCTTGTTTTCAAAGAAAACTCCTTGTTTTCAAAGAAAACTCCTTGTTTTCAAAGAAAACTCCTTGTTTTCAAAGAAAACTCCTTGTTTTCAAAGAAAACTCCTTGTAACACCAAAGAAAAACTGAAAACAAGGATTATGGCAGCATTCACCAACTTTAACAAGGAGACCCTCCAGAAGAGATGCAGGAGATTCCGAAGTTGTCTGAGGGCAATGGTTGAAGCAAATGGTAATTTTATTGAATTTACTCTTCAGTAATTAAAGATAATTTTTGTTTAAATCTGGGAAAAATATCTGTTCAAATGAGATATCAGCGTTATTTTAATTTTTGTATAATTTAGACAACAATTTATCCATTACACCCTGTATATCCACACTAAATATTAGTCCACACTGTGAGGATCAAACACTTTATATTAGTGAAATATATGCAAGATGAGCTTGTTTATTCTACTATAATCGGTACTCAATAGATATCTACTAAGATTAGTTTAGTCTGGTGTATGGGAATAATTGTAAGATAACCAGAAAGGCTCACAATTGCTACATAAGAGAATTGGTATGCAAAAAGTGCTTGTTAACCACTACACTCAAGTGTAGCCTTTTTAATAAGTAATATTTTCTATATGCATCTGTATAGATGAAGTGTATATGAAGATCCTGAAGTCACAAAGGACAGTGGTTGTGTGCAAAAGGTTAAACTAGTTCACTGCACCTAAACTGTGCATACCGTGCTTTTTATTTTTCATGAAGCGTTTTTTTATCTCTTTGTTAGAAAAGACAACCATAGCATGCAGAAAATCTGTAGTAATCTGAACGCTAGACAACTAGCCAGTGTGGGTGAGAATGTATTTGGTGATTTACACACAATTCTAGTTTCTTTTAGGTTCCATGCAGGCATGCAATCTTAGTTTGGGCAGACAACTGCCCATAAGCACCAGTCGATCACTGACCTTTTCCTGGGAAATCTTGGGAGAAATTCGCAGATTTTCTGCATGCATTATGACAGAGAGCAGTTCCAGATGAATGTTCTGGTGTGGGGTAGCAGTTGATGGTACCATGGTCATCCTAATTTTGACCAGCAAGGACAGGGCAGAGTGGGAGGGAAAAATTGTAGGCACGAAGAAGTATTATTCATGATAATTATGATAATGATGATGCTGTGAAGATTTTTGTGTTTTTGTAGAAAATTAAAATATCTCTTAAATGCTTGCTGGTTTTGTTTATTAGATTTTAGAAAAATTTATATATTTACAGATATACTTAACCTCATGCTCTCTTTCCCTCGCTTTCTCTCTCTCTCACACACATACACACACAAATGATTTTTATATATTATTTATTTAGTGTAAGCAAACATATAAGTACTACCCAAAAGTTCAGGGAATTTGAACAACATGTGCAAACAATGAAGCATGGACTTTTGCTTCCTTTATGAGCCAAGGTGAAAGCAACAGTGGAAATTAGGTGCAAGATTTTCAAGGATATATTACCTGAACTTTTAGATAGTACCTTGCATAAGCACACACACACACACACACACACACACACACACACACACACACACAAATATGTGCTTCCAGTAAAAAAAGAATTTAAAAAAATTGATTAAGAAGATATGGTTGGGGTGTTGTAGGGAAATGGGGTAAAATAATTTCTTCAGTAAGATGAAGCTAGAGGGGGCTGAAATAAATAAAATCAGGCTATGTAAGTAAAATAAACAACATAAAAATTAAAATAAAACAGGATCTAAACTCCATTACAAGCAAATGAAACAATATTTGGGAAGGCGAGAAAAAAAAAAAAATAGAACTATTTAATATAAAATAAAAATGATAACAATAAAAAAAAAAATCAGAAACTGAAGAAAATTAAATTTCCGCCAAATGGACAAACTCTGGCGAAAACGGCCAGACAGGAATGGATCTTCATTTTTATCATGGTTCTATAAAAACACAATATATTTGCTAAACCAGTGAATCCCAAAATATTTACTCTATATATTGTACCATTTCTAAACAAGATGCCCCGAAAAGTTAAACTTTGTTCGACTTTCTTAACTGTAAATTCACTGAAGAAAGACTAGATTTAGTTGGTAAGATCAATATATAAGTTCATGTTTAAATAAAATAATAAACTTAATTAATATGAGCAAATTAATAACAATATTAATAACATTTTTTTAAAATCGTGTTTATCTTCATACAAATGGAAAAGATTTCATTAAAATTAATAAACATTGTGATAATTATGATGATGATGCAACAAAACTACAGTTGAAGATGAGAAGAAAAAATATGATGATGATTATTTTGTCTTTGAAATGTTCAAATTCTTAAGTGTTTTCTGAATTACAGTGGTGTGAAAAAATCTCATACGTTAAAAGTGACATGATTAAAAAATATTTGAGGCTCCTACTCCAAGCTAAGCTTAATATATGCATTGTGGTACAGTGGATATCGACTCGGAACAATAAACTGGGGTGCCAAGTTCGAATTCCACTTGAATTCTTTGCATTCACTTACACACAAATACCTTTGGGAAAGGTATTAATCTGTCTCTCCCCTCCAGTTATGGGTTAAATAATAGGACAGATTGGGTTCTATAGCCTTGGCTGGCAACCAGTCTACTGCAGAAAGCAATGGCAACCTACTGCAAGATAATCTTCTGCCCAGTCAGTCATGTCTCTTTTGAGATGCGATTGCCCAAAGCGTGTATCACGTACGGCACTTAACTGACTGACTGATGTTGTGTCATATGAAATATTGGCTTTTACTTGCCATTTTCCTTCTTAATCAAGAATCATTTGCTATAATAATTAAACATAATTAGACCAGCAGGATTACCTGGCATACTCTAGGGTTTTATTCATGGCAGTGGGAGGCCTAATTTAGTTCTAAAAAGTAATCAGATATGAAAACAAAGTTGATAGTGAAGAAAAGGAAATCTGGATGTATTTATAAGAATGATGGCTCATTTTAGATGAAAATATTTTATATGGATTGCCAAATATCTGCAGTGCACACAAGGAATAAAATGGAAAAATTAAATCATTTAAAAGTTATTATTATTATTATTACTGTAACATATCTAGAAGTCTGACTTGACCTCAAAAGATCTCTGTCATATATATAAGAGAATAAATTGGTATGTGGTCAAATGATGGTAACTGGTCGTGCAATTTCAGTACATATCAAGATTATATGGCTTAACACGTAACACTGGTATACTCTGAAAGTATAAGGGCAAAACAAATTCAACAGACTAGGCTAGAACTTGAACTCAGCTCACCAATTCCACCAGTTGGTAGCAAAACAGTTATCAGTGTGGACACTGATAACTGTTTTGCTACCAACTGGTTTATTTGGATAACAAAACCTAAAGGTTTTCTTCATTTATTTATTAACAATTCAAATCCAATTATCCACTAATTTAGCATTTTTAAGAGCAATAATGGTGTCGTGGTGCAGTGGATATCAGCTCAGAATGAAAAATCAGAGAGCCAAGTTCAAATTCCAGTTGAATTTGTTGCATTCATTTATGCACAAATACTCTTGGGAAAGGTATTAACCTATCTCTTTACCTTCAGCTATGGGTTGAATAGCTGGACAGATTGGGCTCTATAGCCTTGGTTGGCAACCAGTCTACCACAAAAAATAGCAACACTGCAGGAAAATCTTCTGCCTAGTCAGTGATGGGTTGAAGAGACATGATCGCCCAAGCATGTATCACTTAACTGACTGACCTTTTCATCATCATGTTAATCACTCACATCTCAAATACACCATTCAAACCTTCCCTGTCTGAGTACAAGGAACAGAACAAATTTGAACATTTTGGACATACTGGTCAAATAAATTTTTCCAAACTGGAGTGGGAGAGTATAGTGGAGTTTAGCCCCACCTGGTCTACCAAGACACATACTATGTAGTAGTGTTTCAAGACTATAAAAAAATGAACATCTCTATCTCATCATTTGTTTTTGAATTCAGTAATCAGAAAACTTTTCCATTCTAGAGGGATCCAGCCATATGGTGTATCCTACGTGCACACACACACACACACACACACACTGTACCACTAACCCTATAAATGTTTCTTCTTAATCTTTTCAGCTATATGTGTACACACTAGTATATTTTCTCTTGTGAATCATGTTGTTATATAAAAAAATCTCCATGTGTTGAAATTTTTTCATGAAAATATGGAATTTATTTTTTTCAAAAGTTCTGAACTTCAACCTCATTCCACTTTAGACACAAAATATTCTACAAAGGGATTATCTACAATCTAACGCCTGCCACCGATTCATGCACACATAGCTACAATTCCTAAGTATTACTTTACCTGATGACAATATCTAAGAAATTTTACATCTGCGTTTGCTATATTTCCTGCATGAATAATCTTGGATTTTTATTTATACAATTAACCCTTATTGTATGCAAGAAAGAATTCTGCTTTTGAAATCATTAGATATATACAGAGTGCAATGGTTGAGTTGTCATCAGAATTATGTAAAAATGAAAATAACACTGACATCTCATTTTAACATATTTAAATTTAATATATTTCATTTTAACATATTTAATATCTACCAAACTTACACAAAAATATTTTGAAGTACTAAGGAGTAAATTTATTCAATAAAATTGCCAATGGATTCAACCACAACCTCCAGACAACTTTAGAATCTTCTGCGACTCTTCTAGATGGTCTTGTTTAAGTTAGTAAATACTGCCATAATCTGTGCCTTTAATTCATCTTTGGTCTTACAAGTAGTTTTGTTGGTTTCTTGTTCAACTGCACCCCACACATAAAAATCAAGGGGTTTGCAGTTTGGAGAGTGAGATGGTCAGATGTAAGGGTGGTCACAATAATTGTTTGACAGCCATGACTGGGTTCTGTTTGTGTGGCATGGTCAAGAGTCCTGTTGACAGATATAGGGTCTTCCAGCAGCCAACTTCTTGACCAAGGGCAGCACGGGCAGCACATCAAGTGGCTTGAGGTGGTACCTCAAGCCACTTGATATAGGCCTCTGTGTTAAGTCTGAGGTCCTCTTGAAAGATGAATGGAGGCATAATTTTGCCACCACTACTGAACACCTAAAACATCATGATGTGGACTGGATATACCATCTAACTTTTTCTGAATCCTATGCACTGTCCTCAGAAATGTTTGTATTAGAGATTCTGGCATGAATGCAAAGCAGTACAGCATGTCATTTCCAACTTCCTAGTGAAGTGAATTGCATCATGGTGCTATTTTTCTCACAGATGGTGCCCAACTGACCCTACTATATTGTGCAATGGACAAAATCCAAAACAAACACACGTGTGTGAAATTAAAAATATAAAATGGCAACAATTTACTCAATGCACCCTGGATATATAAAAAGTACCAACACGAAATAAAAATAAAGCACTGTATTAACAGCCTGATCATCCCTACTGACTAATGTTTTTAACATGAGGCCTGTTTCCTTATTGGTATTGTGTAATGTCACCTGTTATGACAAAGGAACATCTCACTATGTCAAATAGGAGTATGATCTAATATCAAGAATGCATGATTGATAAATACAGTTATATTATACTTTATATACTAGAATAGATTTTATAACAAGATCCACACCTGTATGGCTGATAAAAAAAATTTAAACACATTGTAAAACTGTAGTAAATAAATAGAAGAAATCAAATATAAAGAAAAATGAATCCTCACACATTGTATTTGTACAAAGACAGAGCAACAATTGTAGTAGTCATAAAAAAAAAAAATTTAAAAAAAACAAAACAGATTCATGGCTGCTTATGGTTAATGTCCAGAAATGATAGAATTAGCATTCAATTTAAGACAAGACTTTATAAAAAAAATATTACCCAAAAGAAAAAGAAGCTTAATTTAGCCAATAATAATAATAATAATAATAATAATAATATGTCTATTCTAATACATTTTGTTTTCAATTCATTATAATAATGATCAGATAATCTACAGTTGACAAAGGCTTGTAACACACTTTGCTCTCTCTCATATATATATATATATATATATATATATATATAAAAAGAAAAACTCAACACATCATTTAGAGTGGTTATAAATCTTAATTCATTTTGATGAGCTAAATTGGTTCATTTCATCAGACCATACTTTATTCGTTCCATTCGGTACAATTATTTTCCTGGAATAACTCTGGGAAAATATTTATACTAAATAGAATGAATAGAGAGATTTCCTTTATAAATATCATACTGCTCTGGATAACATACATATCTAACACTTAATATTCTATATTAAGTAGATCTTGTTGGATTATCCTTGCCTTCCACATAAGACATCAATAGCAATGCTGTCATCATTTAGGTAATTCCTTACTATTACGAAAGGAGTATTTCTACTGCACCTTGTATATAAGCAAAAGAAGCCTGTCACATAGTGATTTTTGTTGGTTGATCTCACAAGCAGTTGTTAGAGCATTTATTTTACATTGCTTCTCCACAATTGTAGTTCTTGTAAGCTACACATAGTGACTCTACAGGAGAGACCTAAAATGGATTATCATCAACTAAATCAATACTAACAATGGATAACCAGCCTAATACAATGGCTTCCAATCTCATTTTACAAAACATTTCAAGTAAGTTTTTATTTTCAATAGCTGCTTCATGATTAAAGGCTTGCATATGACTAGGTTAAATATAGTCAGTATCTATCAGAACACTAAGTGCAATCACTAGTCATTTTTACTGTAGTGAATTACATGTGGCACTCCAATATTTAGGGTTCAATTCAGATTAATGTCAAAATAATAAATGTCAAATGTTAATGAAATGATTAATTAGCATTTCCAATTAAGCTAATTCTCATTGAGTACACTATAATTGCAACCTTGTGTCAAACTCAATAAGCAATGGCTTGATAGACTAAACCATTGCTCATGAGTTTGGTTAATGTCAGTTGTTTCATAATGATAGTCAGTACCATACATGATACATGCTTAGGTGATCATGTCTCAAAAAAGAAATGACTGACTGGGCAGAAGATTTACCTGCAGTAGGTTTCCATTAGTTTCTGCAGTAGACTGGTTGCTAACCAAGGCTATAGAACCCAATCTGTCTTTCTATTTAACCCATAGCTGGAGGGAGAAGAACTGGATTAATACCTTTTCAAACGGTATTTGCACGTAAGTGAATGCTACAAATTCAACTGGAATTTGAACTTGGCTCTCCAATTTCTTGTTCCAAACCAATATACACTGCACTACAATGCACATCCTGTAATAATGATAGTCGTGAGATATTTTCACACTAGAATGATGGCTCCCAAGTTAGTTTCATAGACCATTTATGATATGTTTGTTTCTCAGTGGGTGCTCTGCTATTGTAACCTTGTGCCAGACAAGGCTAATTCCAGTAAAGATTTGCTTTTATCACCCAAGAATAAAACATGAAAAAAAAACTAGGTAGCAAAGTGTTATAAATGAATGTAATTAAAAATTCTTGTGAAGTAATTTTTGAAAATGGAAATAGACTTTTGTCATTTTTATTTTGTAATAGGAGTAGGGTGGTGGTCATTTCTCTTGGGCATATTCTTAAAGAATGAAGTCTTTTGTGTGGTACCAATCAAATCTCATTATTTTTTCATTGGTATGTTTTTATAAACTTATTGCATGGCCTTGTAAGAAATTTCTAGACTCATTACTTAATTTGAACAATGTGTTAGTGTTTTTGATCAGTGAACATATAATGTCATTGACGCCAGAAAATTCCATGGATATTTTCAATGTTTAGACTGTTGTCCTCATCTTTATTGTCATATTCACAATGTTTCAACCATTAGATGCTCAGGCCTTCTTCAGGTGACTGGAATTTCAAACTGAACCTTTTATTTAATTCACTAGGGTAGATTGTTCTCGTTCTGCATGCAATGTCTCTTTCTGATAACTTAGTTCAGTTATTTCCCTTTAACTGAATTCTCCAAGGTTTTTTTTTGTTCACCTCTACTGTGGCCAGGTATTGTACTCAACTTTTTGGGTCAAGTCACTGGATTACTTCAACCAATGGTTTTATCTACTGGGACAATGTGTTAAGTTATAAGAGAAATAACTGAAACTGAGATATTTTGAAGAAGCATGGCATGTGGAACTAGAACAATCTACTCCAGTGGATGAAATAAAAGGTTTGGTTCAAAATTCCAATCACCTGAAGAAGGCTGGAGCATACAATAGCCGAAATGTTATGAATTTGTCAACAAAATGAGAACAACATTGTAAATAGTGTAAATAGTTCAAATACGTCATCTCAGAAATATAGATACAATTCCATGGAGTTTCATCTTTTTCATGTGACAATTTACAATTGAAGACATTGGAGGATATGATACACAGGGTGTGATAAATAAATTGACACCTAAATTATGCAAAAATGAAAATAATACTGACATCTCATTTAACAGACGTATTTGCCAGATTTACACAAAAATATCTTGAAATGTTAAAGATTAAATTTATTCAAATTGCCACTGTGTTCAACCATGGCCTCCAGATGACTTCAGAATCTCCTGCAACTCTTCTAGACGATCACCTTGTTTGAGTTGGTGAATGCTGCCATAATCTTGTTCTTTGGTGTTACAAGAAGTTTTGTTAGTCTCTCACTCAACTGTGCCCCACACATAATCACGAAGGGGGTTGCAGTCTGGAGAGTTATGTAATCAGATGTAAGGAGTGATGTGGTCACAGAAATTATCTGACAGCTATGACTGGATCCTCCTGCTTGTGTGGCTTGGAGTCCTGTTGAGATAGGTTCTTTCATCAGTCACCCTCTTGACTCAGGGCAGCACAACCTCCTCAAAGAACTTGATGTATGCCTCTGTATTGAGTTTGAGATACTCACCAACACATTTTGGAGGGTTTTTTTTTATCAGAACAATCAGAGTGAGTTTTCTGAGTTGCTGTACCTTCATAAACCACCATTAGACTCATCCAACCTTTTCCGAATCCTCTGCACTGTCTTCAGATTGACACCTAAACTCTCTGTTCATACTGGAGCTTCTGGCATGAATGCTAAGCAGTACAGCATGCTGTTTCCAAATTTCTAGCAGCATGCATTGCATCATGGTGCTATTTTTCTCACAGATTGTGCCCAACTGTCCTTAGTATATTGTGCAATGGACAAAATCATAAAACAATCCACATGAATGAAATTAATATAAAATGGTAACAATTTACCAATCGCACCCTGTGCAACCTCTATATATCAGACTTATAACAGGGAGAATGACAAAATTTGGGAAAACATTCTGTTATACATGCTGTTCTTTAAAAGGACTTTATCAGACTTAATATTTTTATCAATGGCATTGTCAGGGAATTGTAAATATTTAGCAGGATTGAACCAACTACAATAAACGTAATAGTAGTTTTCCACAGCAAATTTACATTAATGATCATGCAGCATATCCCTCTTAAAATTATTGTCATTACAATGTGGGATATTTTTAAAACAATAGTGACAAAAACAAAATAGAAAGCTCAATGATTGGTTGCACATCTGTACACATTGGATGTCAGAAATTTAAAGTTAATTGTTCTTGTATTCTCAACATTTCTTTCAATATAGAATTATAACTGATGTTTGTTGTATTTCATTCCCTATCCCTACATATAAATGATTCCTTCAATAAAAAAAAATATTTTATTTTGATGAAGTCTTTTCAAAGGACAAAATCCGTCTTTTTCCCATTTTGTCATTCACTCCTTGATGTATATTACTTGCATATAAAATGACACTATTACTAAAACATGAAATTTAAACACCTACACACCACTATAACATGCCAATAAAAATGTCCATAATATCTAATATTTTATAACAATTATGCAGTTCTATATATTTTAGTTTAAATGCCATATTATATATAAAAAATTTTAAAATTATTTGTCATATGCCTCAGCATTTTTATGTATTCACACCTAACATTAAAGTTTGACTGTCCCTAAGCAGACATAATTTTACATAATTAGATCATTTAAAAATTTTTTCATTTGTATCTTCTTGGACTGAATATAAAAAAAAAGCTTCAATGAAAATTAAGCATTTAGATTATAACTAGCAATATAAGAAGAACACTTGTGTTGAATATGATAGCCATGTTCCAAAATCAACAGCTGATGACAATTGGAGAAGTGGTTAGGTTACAATAATGTGAAAATGATCTGAGGAATTAACTTTAATACCCAGTAATTTAAACATTCATTTACATTAGCCAAATTTGAAATAAAATAAAAAAAAACAATTATGTGCAAAAGAAAGAAGTGACATGAATATGAAATTAGTTCAATTTTAATTGAAAAAAGGCTGAATTACTGAAATAATGAGTTACCATTATTTATATTACTAATCTGCATGTAAATAAGGAAAATAAAAAAGGTAATTTGCATCCTTTTCTCAAAAATGATAGAGTCTTTTTTTTAAATAGCAAATGATTTCACTAACAGAATCTTAAGAGGTTTACATAATCAATTTGAGTATTCCACATACTTTTCATTTCTTTAAATTTTCATTTTTTTCTTTTTTTTTAAATAGCTTTTTGCAAACCTTATGTAATAGTTGTTTAATTTAATTTAAATATGTGAAGAGTGGAGACTGTAAATAGTCTCCCCTAGGCATAAACAAGGAAAGTTATCTCTGCTCAATTTCTGCAATTACCTACTTGCGTATTGGCTACAACCATAACACCTTATTTTAAGCATCACAATGCATTATTTTCTGCATTTTCTCACACTTTCTCTTTAAGACATTACTTTAGTTATTTTTATCTAAACATATAACTGGTAAATACCTTTTGCGTTTTTGTCACTTGTGATTTAAAAATGAATAAATAGATACTGGACCCTGTTGTCTTTTATTAAAAACTTTAAAAGAGAAATTGAATAATATCAAAACAATTGCCATACTTGAGAGCATAGCATATAAGATTATTTTCATTATTCATAATATTACAGTATTGAGTTAAGCAAGGCACAAGTACAGATAGTCTATTAGCCTACCAGGTATGACATATAAGACAGAAGGATTATTTTGTCATATTTGATGAAAAGAGTGACAACAGTATTATATGTCATCAAATACAGTAGTTTTAAACTAAAAATGTTACTATAAAATTTTTAGAAGAGTTTAATGTTTGGTTATCTTCTTCTTCATGTACTGTGTCCCTTCAGGACGTAGGTGATCATGGACTTCCACTTGGCTCTGTCAAGAGTTGCTCTCAAAATTCTTCCTCTTAGTATCTCTCCTAAACCCTGCTCTGCCATCCATTTGTGCAAGCCTATCAAGTAGATCTCATACTGCTTTCCCCTGTCTCTTTCCTTCTATCCATCTTGTAAGTATTAAATTCTCCAGGCGCTCCTTCCTCATTACATGTTCCAGAAACCTCATCAGCTTCTTCCTTATATTAAGTATGAGTTTTTTCATTGTTTCCATCTTCTCCAACACCTTGTCGTTAGTCATGTACTCAGTTCATGTTATCCTCAGCATCCTTCTGTAAAACCACATTTCTGCTGCTTCAAGACTCCCTTTCATCCTTGAGAAGATTGTTCAACATTCACTGCCATACAGAAGGACAGATATCACATAGCTATCCAGCACTCTCTTTGTTTTCAATGAGATTTTTCTGTCTTTCAGTACTTTGGTTAGCTTTTGAAATGTGTCCTTGGACATGCCAATAAATTTCCATCCTTTGTCAGCACGACTCTCAAGTATTTAATGTTCAGTTATACATGTCTAAAAAATCAGGAAAAGTGTTCAGTTTTGACAGTGTTTACATTTTGTTGCATGGAGGTCAAAAGTGAAATGTATCTAAAGAAAATAATAACAATCATCATGAAGACACCCATGAAAATTTTTTTTTATGTCTATTGATAGATGTGGTGTAGCCTAGAGAACATTATATTGCAGGTAAAGAAATTGAAAAGGTTGTATAGTACATAGAGTTTAGGTTAAATGTTCAGAGAATATGGAATGTACATGCCAATTGTCACTGGAATCTCAGCCAGCATAACAATGGTGCAAAAATAACAATCTTAGGCACAGCATATA
This sequence comes from Ascarosepion bandense, assembly GCA_037127315.1. Lineage (NCBI taxonomy): Eukaryota > Metazoa > Mollusca > Cephalopoda > Sepiida > Sepiidae > Ascarosepion > Ascarosepion bandense. The sequence goes on along the minus strand of JBBBDQ010001133.1, from coordinate 271,813 downwards.
TCTCTGAGATCTTGCAACCTAACAGAAAGTCACTTAAAATTATTTCTGATAAAGGAATCTATCACAATGCAAATTTCATTATTATTTGAATAAAATTATTTTAAAAAGAAAATGTTATAGAATTTTTGTCAAGTGTGTGTGCATGTGTGTGTGTAAAAGTTGTGTTTTAAATCAGTGTTTCTCAGCCTTTCCTCTGTGAAACACATTTTTAGTGTCAAAAGAATTTCAGGCCCATATAAGCACAAATAGAAATTCCATGTAACAGGAAATACATTTTATTTACAAAAGCAAAAATCCGGATTAATGACAACATAGTTCCTGGTGATTATCAGCTTGTCATATTGAACTTTCAAACCTTGGTTCAGCTTCAGGTTTAAGTCTCCTCACTTTTCAATCTGCACCTTTGGACCCATTTTAAAAACTTCTTGTATCCCACATTAAGAATCACCCATTTAAATGTCAAATCCAAGGGAGTTAATTAATAGGCTTCAGCATCATCTTGTTTGTACAACTAAGATGACATTGAATGCTTTGAAAAAATGGAAATATCTAATGGAAACAGAAGGTCTGGCATAAATTGAATTTCTAAAATTCAAAATTTTAACTAATTCTTTAATTTGTGTCCCTGATAGAGAAATTCAAGAATATAAAAAAACAAATAATTAAAAAAATATGGTAAAAAAATTCAAGTTTTAAATAATAATTAACAAAGTCTGAAATAATAAAAACAAATTATGAGTTAAAGAAAAAAAAAGATGATCAAATCAAGCAAATAAAATTAAATAATGCAGAAGAGACATTTATAAAAACATATCATACATAATTAATTTAAACTTCCAAATTCCTTGACAGGAAAACATATGATAAGTAAATTGTTAAAATTTAACAAAAAATTTCTTTGTTCTTTTATATATCATCATTATTTCAAAATCACATGAAGTTTTTTTTTTTTTAATAAATTGATCACTTTTCATTTTTTAATTTATTGTGGATTATGGCACCTGAAACTGACCAAAACTGATGAGAAAAAAAAAGAATAAAATAGAAGTCATTTTTAACATGTGTCCATGGGTAACTAGGCATACATGTGTGTGCAAGTGTCCATGGTTATGTATGCGTACATGAGTCTGTGTATGTGTTCATGGGCATCTATACGTACATATGCATATTTATATTTTGCATGATTGCACAACACCAACCATTTTGTCATATAGGAAAAGAAAAAAGCAATTGTTTTCAAATTTTTAACACCAATAAAAAAAACAAATAAAAAAATGATGAGAAAAGAAATGGTTACAAATTCAATTACAGAACATTAGGAATATCATAAACAGTATACCCCTTACTGATTATATATATATGCATTTGTAAATGAGTTATTTTGCGATTCAGGTTTCTACCTTTTGGTGTCTTTAGGTGATTTACAATAACACCAAAACTGAAACTGTGTACTGGTCTAATTTAATAATGACCAAAAACTAAATAATTAAATTATATATATATGTGTGTGCGTGTGTGTGTGTGTGTGTGTGTGTGTGTGTGTGTGTGTGTGTATGGTGCGATGGCTAAATTGTCGTTTAAGTTATGCAAAAATGAAAATAACACTGACATCTTGAATAATGAAAAATGAAAATAACACTTGAAATTCTAAAAAGTAAATTTATTTACTAAAGTCGCTATTGATTTCAATCATGACCTCCAGACAAATCTCCTGCAACTCTTCTGGATGACCTCCTTTGTTTAAGTTGGTGAATACTCCCATACTCCTCATCTTTGGTATTACAAGGAGTTTTGTTGTATTATGCACCCCACCTATAATAATCAAAGGTGTCACTGTCTGGGGAGTTAAGTGGCCAGATTTAAGGGGTGATGTGGTTGCAGAAATTGTCTGACAGCTATGACTGGGTTCTTTTGCTTATGTGGCATGGTGCAGAGTCCTATTGCTAGACATAGGGCCCTCCAGCAGCCACCCTCTTGACCCAGTGTAGGACTACCTCCTCAAGGCTCAATGTAAGCCTCTGTGTTGAGTTTGAGGCTCTGTAGGAAGATGAATGCAAGCAGTGACATGCTTACATTCATCACCAGTGATTTCTCCAAACACCATGATGTTGACTGGATATAATCCAACTCTTTCCAAATTCTTTGCGCGGTCCTCAGATTGATACCCTCTGAAATGTTCATATTAGAGCTTCTGGTGTGAATGCCAAGTGGTACAGCATGTTGTTTCCAAATTTCTGGCAGAGTGAATTGCATCATGGTGCTCTTTTTCTCACAGTCCCCAACTGACACTACTATACTGTGTAGTCAACAAAATCATAAAACAAACAATGGGTATGTGCTAAATTAAAAATATAAAATGATGATAATTTACTCATCGCACCCTCTGTGTGTGTGTGTGTGTGTGTATATATATATATATATATATATATAGATAGATAGATAGATAGATAGATAGAGAGATATTTGAAAATATGGATTAAAAATGAAAGATCACTGATTAAATATCAGTTAATCATAAAATGATTTAATTTATATGGTTGAGTAAGGAGTAAATAAAAAATCTTTATAAATTTAACATTTATATATGCACACACTCACACAGATATATATACAAAAAAAACACACATGCATATACACACACAAACATATATACCGATTCCTGCAATAGCAACAAATATAGTTAAAGAAACATTATTAATAAAAACAATAAAATTATTATAAATTGTAAATAAAGAAAAGTTGAGATCACTTTAAAAACATTTTGTGTATGGGGGGTCAATATGAAAAGGAATGTTGTCCTTATGTGAAAAGATATTGGGATAAAACAATTTTATTTCAACGTGATAAAATAGAAAGAAGGCAAATATGTTTCTGATTCTGTCAAAGATGGATATTGTCTATTGTAAAGAGAAATGTCATTTATACTTACAATACTAGAGGTGGAGTATCTATTGTTTGGGTCAACTCCATTTACATTCTCCTTGTTTGGTATCATTTCAACCCCTCCTAAAATAAAAAAAAACAAAACATATTTTGACCTGATCAAATTAATTACTGCATATCACACAAACTATTTATCTATGGATCATATTGCTCATAATTCAGAACAAATAATGTTTTTTCTTAAACAAAAGAGAAAATAATATCACTCAAATGGTAGTCTCCACTTAATGTCAGCTTAATTATTATTTAATGAATTTATATTTAGCTTGAAAAAGTGGAGACATACTGAAATTAACTGTCAATAGAAAAAGGTGGTACAATTCTTAAGCAGCCAATCAACTCACATTTTTTTCTCTTCTTATGCAACTTTTATTGTTTCATGGTTCAATATTTTAAAAATTTTCATTGATACATTTTAATGAGAGTTGATTAAAAAAAGCTGCTTAAGAAGATATCTTTCTTTTGACAGTTAATTTCAGCATATCTCTGCATTTTTTCAAGCTATATCAAGATTTGAACCTTTAAGAACTGTCTATAATTCATGTTATAATTATTTGTAAATACTAATTATTACTAAGCTTTATTATTACAATTATCATTATCAAAGTATAATCATTAGTATTCCCAAAGAAAATAAGATAAAATCCCATTTTTTCATCAAGAGGTGAACATTTTGAACTGGCAATGTCATAGAACATGGGAGAAAACTCAGGGAATTTATTCTGTATTTGTTAATATTACTAGAGTTATCTCCCTTGTGCAGTTGAGCTAACATGAGAGACTCAGTTTCAATAATAATTGAAAGAACGTTTGCCCAAATAATAATGCTTCCTATCAGTAAGATGAGAAACGACAGTTGCATCTTAGTGGATTTATTGCCTTACTAAGAGTAAAATGATTAGAAAAAAAATTTACCCAAACAAAAACTAACCATTGTTAAGTAAGGCTGTGATCATACTAAATTCTTCAAATGTTGCCATGTGGTTCATCATTGCTGGACTTGATGGCATATGATTGCCAACAGGATGTAAAGGTTCCTTCAGTTCAACATCTTCTCCTTTATGTGAAGCATAATGAGTTTTCCTTGTGCGGAAACACATCAGCAAAATAGCAATGATTGTGATCAACAGAATTCCAGTGATAACCAAACCAACGATAAGGACTGCAAGAGAAACAAAATCAACAGTGACAATTCAGAAAAAAACTAAAAAAAAACAAGTCAATGAATTTCATTCAAATAAACAATATAAAAGAAACCATAATTGACTTTGTAAAAGTTACAGTGTTGTGTGTGTGTATATATATATATATATATATATATATATATACACAATAAGAGAAGGATTGTTGCCTAATTACAAAACTATATATATATATATATATATAGTTTTGTAATTAGGCAACAATCCTTCTCTTAAGCAACTTTCATTAAAAATGACAAGGTGCTGTGGTTAAGATTTTCAATATAATTTTTCAAGTATTCTCATATTTTTTTTCTTTTCAGGACATGAATTACATGAAAATTGTCTAAATGCTTTACTTATCCAAGTGCTTTTGTCTATACTTTTAGCCATTATTAAGCATGAATTTTATTGTACTTTTAACTGAATGTATGGGTTGTTTTATGTTTGTATCAAAACTTAGAGGAACGTGTTATTTTCAAAATATGTTCAGCATATTGTGGCCATGTACATAGTTCATATTATTGAGTGTTGGCTTTTTCTTTTTATTAATAATGCTTCCATTATTATATTTGTATTATCAAAGTATGTTGTGGATAGAATTTGGTAGATCTCCACATGTATTTAAATGACATCTAATTGAGCTATGATCTGTCAGATGTAATGAGTCTTCTTGTTAGGCATGTTGTAGTATATCCAATTTGTTATGACTTTGGATTGAATTTTAATGAAACATATATTGAGAGAAATATACAGTTTAGTATCTTTGGACAGTATCATTTGTTTAAACACATCTTATTGAACAGAAATGACAAAGAATGCCTGTTAAGCATTTTGCTGAGTTTCTCTGAGTGTTAAATTAGTCACTTGATCTCAGGTAGAAATTTGTAAAAGAATTTTGTTAAAATTATGCATAACATTCTGAGTACTTCCAAACATTGCTGGTTTATTTTAAGTAAAAAAAGTAGAATACAGTAAACTTGCACAAGAGAGCCAAGACATTTTAGTTTTAAGCCTTCTGGATGATTTTCAATATAATTATAGAATTATTTTAATGTTATTTTTATTTAAGAGGAAGATTGAAACAAAACTTTTGCATCTTTAATGTCATATGTCTTATATATCATTGATATATCATTAATATATAAGTGTTTATATTTAGAAACCCTGAAAGAGACAAAATTCCTGAAAAGAGCTTAAACTTTGCAATTAATGTATTTAAACTTCAGTGCATAGTGGCTCAGAGAAAGAAATCAAAGAGCTGAGTTCCAGTTGAATTCATTGCATTCACTTACACGCAATTATCCTTGAGAAATGTATGAATCCATTGATTCTCCCTCCAGCTATGAGTTAAATAGCTGAACAGATTGGATTCTATGGCCTTGGTTGGCAACCAGTCTATTACAAAAAATAATGACAACCTATTGCAGGAAACTCTTATACTCAGTCAGTCATGTCTCTTTTGAGACATGACTGCCCATGCATGTATCATGTATGGCACTTAATTGACTGAGACTTCAGTGGATTGGGGTGGGGGTGGGGTGGGTGTTTAGGTTTTCAGTACCAAAAATGGATTTAACACCAACCAAAATAGGAATTGAGGTTTGATCTGGGTTTCTGATAAATACATTATGATGAAAACTGATATTTGTTACCTGAATATGGTCGTAAAAAGTTGGTAATGATTAATTTATGAAAAGAATTGAGTAAGTATATTTTAAATATCTTCCTGATAACAACTTTCTTACATTTTGTAGATTTAAATTGTTTCAATATTTGGTAACATACACTAAAAATGAGAAAAATTTCTTTTGAATTTAGGTTGTTGAAGACAAAAGAAAGCAGGCAAAATATGTAAAAAAAACATGTAAATTTGACTGAATTTTTTTGTTGAAGGGCTCCCAAATTTATTTGATTTAAGTTGGTTTTGAAAAAGTGTATCATGTTAAACCTGCCACTTATAACATTACTGTCAACAAGATTTAAATGACTTTCTTTGCAAAAATTCATCTAACCAGAACTGATGATCTAAATCTAACTGAACATGTGATTTTTGACTAACTTCAAATGCTCATAATTTGACAAATACATGGAATTAGGGCAAAGTTAGACCAGTTCTTAAACGCCACATATCACTTCAGAAAAGATTTAAAATTCCAAATATCTGCTTGTGAGCCTGATGTAAAAGTTGAAAGATAGCCAATGGAATGTTTATATTATTAACAGTCTGGAATTTGAAATGAACATACATAGGTGTATGTATATGCACATATAAAAACATTATATATATATATATATATATATATATATATATATATATCTCAGACTAATAGAGGATAATTTTATAATAGAATGGAAAAAATATTTTTATATGTGAAGAAGGAAACATATAATGTAGAAATTTTCCTATTTCAACCTTAACCTTTAGCCCTTTTCATTATTAATATGATTTCCCTTTCCACTGCATTCTTTCTCAAGGCCTTTCAGTTGCAGTATCTTTATTGTTAATTTCACTCAAAGTTGTTTTCTGTTGCCATAGCAGGATGTAATGACACAACTATGAAATTCAAACACATTGAAGTTCAAGGATCTGTCACCTTCAGTGGCAGGATAAACATTTTGTACAGCAAATGAAGTTACATACAGAGTGATAAAAGTTAAACTACCCCTTCCTCTATATACAAACATATATGCTTGGTTGAATAATATCAAAAAATTCTGTCTATCTAAATAAGATAGATAAGGAGTGTAATGGAGATAAGGAGTGTCAAAATGTTCCATAATTTTTGACTTTCCAAGAGCTTTCAACAACTGAAAATGGCCAGTAAAGTGGCAGAAAGCACTTGGAAAGTTAAAAATTATAGAAAATTTTTACACTTCTTATCTCCAGCAAAAAGAAAACATGTAAGAATACAGGAAAAATTAATTAAAAAATCATAAAATCTTCCTGGTCAGTTGTTTTTAACAAAACATGTTTAGAAGAAAGATTGCTGCCCATATATATATATATATATATATATAGTGAGAGAGTGAGTGCATTGCTGAGTGGTTAGAACATTCACTTTCAGACCATGTTGCATGTCCGAATCTCAGTGTGGTCAATTTATAAAGATGGTAACTTGGTGTTTTTGGTCTGGAGAGAAGAACCAAAGCATGAGGCATTCCTACGCTTGAGAGTGAAAATGGGTAGACAGAATTTCTAAGAATTCAGTGATAGTTGGGCTAGTATTTAGTTCAAATTTACACTAATGGTATATGCATAGTGGTTTTTAACAATGTAGATTTATATTTAAAGATTGAATTTCCTAGACCAAATTTTTTGACCACCTTTTATAAAAACAATACATTGAAACATCTTTGCAATACACGAATAATTATTCTTCTAAATGATTTCTGGTGAATAAATTTAATCATTTTGACATCTCTAAAACTAAAAAAATGTTTTCTAAATTGCCTATTGGAGAATAAAGAATTTTATACATCCCTGATCTTTATAGCTCTTTTGTGTTCAAAGTAAGGTGATCCTTTGATTGCCTTGGTTCAGAGATTTAAAAAAAAATATTTTATCAATTTGAGTCTTATTTATACAAAAGGCGATTCATATTTAAAAGTCCTTTAAAATCATCAAAACATTTACAACAATGAGTGTTGAGTAGCTCAGTTTGGAAGCTCATCTTCTCATCGGTCATTAATATACAAGAACATAAGTGACATTAATTCAGGACTTGAAACAAACTGTGTTGCTTACCTATAGTCATATCGTCAGCCATAGGAGGAATGTATACACCAGTGGCATTTGGTTCGGGAAAATTTCGTTGACTGGTTGTTGGAGCAAGAGTTGTTGTTGTAGTTGTTGTTGTTGGTGTCGTTGTGGTTATTGGTGGAGAAAGGGTATTCATAAAAAAGATTGTAGCTGACCAATCAGCTGTAGTGGGCATTGTCATTGTCTGAAAAGAAATACAGAAATAAAGTTTTTTAAAAGATACCATCATGTATTTGAATCAGTTTTAACCATTTTTTTAGGTAAATGGCTAGGGAAAGACGGTCGGCTGATTGATTCACTTTGATTGACAATCTTTTTTAAAATATGCAAGAAGAAAGAAGTAGTGAATAAATATGCTAGAAATACAGTACATTTTTAAATTACAGGAGAAATTAATCATTCTATGCATAAAATTAGAATCTGTATATGAGGGGTATTGAAAATTATTTGGCCTGACCCAGAAACCATTCCAAAAATAATTCTAATGCCTAATCATTGCATCAGAATTTTGGAAGTGAATTTTCAGCACCCCTCGTGTGTGTGAGTGTGTGTCAATGAGTTTTGTAGTTTAATGATGGAAATAAATAATTTACAGTATCACCCATAAGTACACACCTAGCAGTTTTTTTTAAAAAAGTCACTTTTCTTCTAAACCAAGCATAAATGGATTTCATAATTGTTAGTGGTATATTATAAAATCCAAACAGATTTTATTATTTATTAATAAACTCTATGACATTGTAACTCTGATCAAAAATATAAACGTGTACCAATCAATCCAAAAATAAATACACCCTTGCAATTTGTACCCTTATATATTCTTTTTCAGCTATAATATTTGACCTCCAATACATGTAGCAATATTGTATCTTTTTAATGAAGTGTCAAGTGTTATCTTAATCAAGTTTCCAATAATTGTTACAAATCTAACAGATCTACACATATGTAGTAAAACCATAATTAAACATATTTAAAAAAAGGCCAACATCAGTTTGTTTTTCAGTAACAAAGGACAGAAGTATGAAAGAAAATTCAGATTTCAAAAATTGTGCTTCTACAGGGTGCGATGGATAAATTACATAAAAATTAAAATAACAGACATCTCATTTTAACAGATACATTTGTCAAAATTACACAAAAATATATTGAAATACTAAAGAGTAAGTTTATTCAAGAAAATTGCCATTGGCTTCAACCATGGCCTCCAGATGACTTTGGAATCACCTGCATCTCTTCTGGACAGTCCCCTTCTTTAAATTGGTGAATGCTGTCATAATTCTTGCCTTCAATTCATCTTTGGTATTACGAGGAATTTTTTTGGTCTCTTGCTCAACTGTAACCCACACATAATAATCAAGGGGTTGCAGTCTGGAGAATTAAGTGTCCAGAGGTAAGGCATGATGTGGTTGCAGAAATTGTCTGACTGGGTTCTCCTGCTTGTATGACATGGTGACAAATCCTTTTGCCAGACAGTTTCTTCAGCATTCATCCTCTTGACCAATGGTAGCACTATCTTCTCAAGGCATTGATGCAGGCCTCTAAGTTTATGGCCCTGTAGGAAGATGAATGGAGGCAGAACATTGTCATCACTAATGATCACTACAAACACCTTTTTAGTCACTATTAGAATCATCTCTTTCTAAATCCTCTGCACTGTCCTCAGATTGACACTCAAACACTCTGAAATGTTTGTACTAGATCTTCCAGCTCGAATATCATGCAGTACACCATCTCGTTTCCAAATTTCTGGCAGAGTGAATTGTGTCATGGTGCTTTTTTGCTCACAGATGGGGCCCAACTAACCCTACTATACTGTGCAGTTGACAAAATAAAAATCAAACAACGAGCATACACAAATTAAAAAAAAAAATATATAAGGGCGACAATTTACCCATTGCACCCTGTATTTTGTCTATTTTTTTATTTAATAATAAATAATATTCTTTTATTTTCTTTTCCTTTTCATCAGCCTACTTTATTTATATTCTGTAAAATATATATGTTGACAAACTTTCTCTATTCTCATATATGCCTTAATAAATTCTTTATAAAAACACCATACAAAAGGAGATGCACAAAAAGTTGTCGACCTTGATCCACTTCTCAAAATCATTATTTTAATGCCAAAATATCAAAATTCTTTCACAAGGGTTAAAAGATGAAGAAATCATGTAAAACATGCTGTGTAAATATATAGAATACATTTCATAGCTGTAGGTCATTCTTCTTGGTAGGGGGTGAGAACTTGTTAGTGACCCCTTGTTTAACTGTGTTTTCAGAAAAAGAAAAAAAAATGCTAATATCATTTTATTACTGCATGCGCTCATGTAAACATTGTTTTTGGAAATTTTTTAGAAGTAACCTTAGGTTGTCAATGAATATAACTTAAGAATTCGGAATTCATACATCAGATTTATTTGTATTTGCTTAAGATGTGTGTTTGTGGTGAAGTGAATATTGGCTCGGAATGATAAATCAAAGGGTCAAGTTTGAGTGCCAGTTGAATTTATTGCATTCTCTTACATGCAATTGCCCTTGGGAAAGATATTAATTTGTCTCTTCTCTCCAGCTATGGGTTAAATAACAGGACAGATTGGGTTCTATAGGCTTGGTTGGCAAGAAAAATTAATGGCAAGCTACAGTGGGAAAATATTCTGCCCAATCAGTCATGTCCCTTTCAAAACATGATTGCCCAAGCATGTATCACGTATGGTACTTAACTGACTGATTTGCTAAAAGATTCTTTCTAAAGTTTCCAGATGTATATAGTTGTGTCATACTTTCCCATGTGTATGCATAAACTGTTATATCTCCTTACAGGTACATTGTATTCACAAGCTGTACACTTCCATATTGTATATAAGGCTCTATCCTGGGCCCGACGCTCTTCCTTATTTTCATCAACGACCTCCCAGATGAGATCAAGTCCCAAGTAGGCATCTATGCAGATGACACTACAATATACTCCTGCTCCAGTAAGAAACCTGTCGTGGCGGACAGACATAATCTCGCTGCTGACCTTGAGCGGGATCTACACTCTGTGGTGAACTGGGGCAAGAAGTGGCTTGTCAACTTCAGTTAATATAAGACGAAGCTGTTGTCTGTCAACCATTACAGGCAACCTCTTCTGCCTCCCATAAGCATGGACCAGATGATTCTCCCAGAGAGTAATACACTACGCCTCCTCGGACTTACCCTGTCCTCAGACCTCAAATGGAAGCACTATATTGAATCCATAGCAAAATCTACTGCTAAGAAGGTTGGGTCACTATGTCGATCCAGGATGTTTTTTCCACCTGAATCCATCCTGCATATATACAAGTCAACCATCCATCCATGCATGGAGTACTGCTGCCATTTATGGTCAGGTGCCCCTGCCGTTCTCCTCAGTATTCTTGACAAGCTCCAAAGGAGAGTCTGTAATGTGATAGGTACTGATCTGGCGACTCGACTGCAGCCACTTTCCCATCGTCGAAATGTGGCCTCCCTCTGTCTCTTCTATAAATACTTTCATGGCTTCTGCTCGGATGAGCTTAAGTCACTGATGCCTCCTCAACAGGTGTTTACCCGTGCAACCAGACTGGCAACTGGGTCCCACCCATTCACAGTCAGGTTAGCCAAATGCAGACGACAATTCTACTCCTGCAGCTTCCTCTCTCGCACTTCCCGCCTGTGGAACTCACTCCTGTATTCTTGCTTTCCTGACGGCTACGACCTCCAGAAATTTAAATGCAAAGTTAATACTCACCTACTAACCACTGGACTCTAGCTCTCTCCCCTCCCCTGTATAATCTTCACTTTCTCTCCGCCCATGTATCTGTCATTGCACCTGCTTTCTCAGCTTTCTATTGTTCCTTTCTAACTAGCTTGTACTCCTCACTCTTTTCTAATTAATCTTTCTACATTTATGTAACCCCCTGCACATCAGTGGCGTTTCTGCCTTGCTCGGGGTGAAATGATTAAAAAAAAAAAATATATATATACAATGTATACACATGCTGTCTATATTTCTAAGATGAGGTAGTATTTACAGTATTTACATTATTTGAACTATTACAGTGACTTGACCCAAAGAGTTGTGAGTTCAGTACCAGAATACAGCAGTAGTGAACTTACAGGGTTAGAGGGAAATAACTCATGACTACCAGAAGAGGCACTACTATGCAAGGAATGAAGTTCATATACCTCATCTCAGGAGTATAGACAAATATTAAAGAGACAATGTAGATACATAGAGTGACAGATATCAAGGCTAACAGTATCTTACTGATTTCTTTCATATTTTTTATATAAAATTAATTGAAATGGAACTAAAAAAAGATGCATAGATGAAAAGACTTATTGCAACCATTTTCCATTATTCTACTAATTATTTAGAAAAAGATATTTATCTATTTTGTTTTGATAAGAACAGTTTTGCTTGTGAACTCTCCAGCCTTCCAAATATATATTTTTGAATGGATAATCTTCAAGGAATTTTCAACAGACTCACTCATCTTATCCAAAAACGTTTTTTCTCTCCTTTTAACTGATTAACAATGACAACTGAGCATAAAATCCCTGTCACCTATGCAGATAATAGGTCATTTTCTAATTTTTACCCTTCTATTGTGAAAAAAATAATATAAATTGAAGGCATAGATATGTGTTGTGGTACAGTGGATATCGGCTCGGAACGAGAAACCGGGGAGCCGAGTTCGAATTCCAGTTGAATCCATTGTATTCACTTACGCGCAAATACCCTTGGGAAAGGTATTAATCTGTCTCTTTCTTCCAGTTATGGGTTTAAATAACAGGACAGATTGGGTTCTATAGCTTTGGTCGGCAACCAGTCTACCACAGAAAGCAATGGCAACCTACTGCAGGATAATCTTCTGCCCAATCAGTCATGTCTTTTTCGAGACATGATCGCCCAAGCGTGTATCACGTATGGCACTTAACTGACTGAATAAAGTGAAAGTTAGAAACAAATTGTGAACAAGACAATTGATTTTACTCACAAAAGATAACTGAAGATAATTAGAAGCAGCATAAAGCTCTTGATCAAAAAATGGCAATTGAGATGATAGTGTTGAGGAATTTTATCTGATAAATCCAGAAATAATAACAGTACTGCATTTCCAAATGATATAGGAGAGCAAACAAACTGAAAATAGTTGTCAAAATAAATAAGATAAGGATACTAGACTTAATTTTTCATGGAAGAGATGTAATATTTTATCTGAGAATTTTCAAAAACACTTGGAAGACTGTGGAGCAAATCATCTGAAATTCAGTAATGAAAACAAAAATTAGGATATTACAAGGTGCTGAGTAGTTCTCAACCCAACCAAGAAGCCTTTCACATAAAAACAAATTATATACAGCTGATGTTTGGCCAAATTTTGGGAAGTGGGTTTGGCCAAAAACTTTTTCGGCATTGCTCAATAGATTGATTGGAATAACAATACTTGATCAAAATGCTTTAAATTTTTTAATTAATTAAAGAATATATTTTGAAAATATTAGAAAAGGAAAGAAAAACATGCAACATTTTGAGAATAAAAAAAGTAAAATTGAAGAAAATAGGCAATTATTAAAGAAAAAAGAAGATAAAAGATTTTTGAATTTGGGGTAAAGAATCAGAGAAAGAAAATCGGCCCAAATAAAAATTTTATGGTTCAAAATGATTCAACAAACATTCTTTTTTGCTTTTCCAGCATAAATTAATGAAATATTTAAAATCAAATGAAAAAATTACGTAAACCTCAAAATAATTGAATTTTACAATTGCTAAGCATATGCATTTCTGTTCTATCTATATGCACTTGAGGATGTTAAATATTCTTTTTATTCGGTATTTAATATTTCCCCCAACAATTATATTAAATCTGTTCAAATTGGATTCCTATGCAAACCAGAAGTTATTCTGTTTTATTATTTTTATCCATCCATTTTTTACTAATATGTTCTTTGTTTTCCCTGATGTGTCTAATTCATTTGATTAATATTTTCCTCTCTCATAGTTACTTTAGACTAAATGTAGGCCTGAAAATTTATTGAAGGCAGTGGAAACCCTCAACTGGCACTTTTGTTCAACAATGAAAAAAATTATTACAAGAATATCCCACAATTGAAAAAGTGATATTGTTAGTACTGAGTAAGTAGACTTGAAAAAATTAGTATATATGTTAATCTATTTGGTATATGTTGCTGAAGATTTTCAAACTCTGAAGGAAATTTTTATATATCCCAACCCACTTCTGGCCTCCTCATCCTGAGACTGGTGCTTGAGCATCTCATTCTACCAGTTGATCTTCCCCACTCATGTAGTATTTTTGATCTGAGGAAGTCTTAGGTGAAAATAATCAAAGATGTCCTCAAGAACAAAGAGATGAGTTATAAGAAAAAGAAAGAAGTAACTTTTAGAATAGACAACCAACTCTTGATTGTAGAAACAATAAGAGTTTATTTGTCAAGGGCTACTGTTTGTTCTAATCCTCATAGAAATGACTGAAAAACACTTTACCCTCTCCAATTTATAGGCAGAAGCACACAAATGCATACTGGAATTTTTTCCTAGACAATAAAATAGGCTGGTTCTTGGGTTTCATCTCACTCAGTTCCAGTTTGTCCTGAAGTCAGAATGTTATGTTTACTTGTCCGAGCTAGCTCTTGTGTGTAAACCTCAATTCTGAGATTGTGAACTTTTTGCCTTATTATTTTTGCTTTGCCTTATTATTGTTAATTTTTGCCTTATTATTTTTGCTTTGCCTTATTATTGTTAATTTTTTGCCTTATTATTTTTGCTTTGCCTTATTATTGTTAACTTTTGCCTTATTATTTTTGCTTTGCTTTATTACTGTTAATTTGCCTTGCATATATTGTTTGCTTACTTTAAATTATTTTTTGCCTCATTCTTTTTGCTTTACTTTTTCTTGTTATTGCAAACTGTCAATTTTCTTTAGTTTTGTCATTTATTTTTCATTTAACCATGGCCACTCTTTTTACAGTTACAATTAATTAACCATTCTTAATTCTACCTAACTATGGCCAGTTTGTGAGTCAGTAGGTGTTAGTCTCATGTATAACAACAAAACATCAGGCTGGTGATTGGTAGTCGGTTCAATAATGCAATTAAAGAACTTTGGTTTTTGAACTGTAGATAAATTTGATTTCCAAAACCTGGTCACTAACTTTTATAATCAATCATCAGCCTGTAAGCAAAAGCATTTTAGGCTGGGAAAAATTTCTTCAGTTAACGAAATTCTTCTTGCAAAAGGTGGTGGGAAAAGTGGCAAAAACCAGATAATGTCAGTCATTTGACTTTCTGTGTAATCGTGGGTAATTGCAGACTACTGCTGTATCTATGGGAAGATGTTTCTTTTGAGTGTTAGGTTACAAACTGATTTGCATTTGTGCATAGTAACAGGGTCAAGAGAAGTGATATAATCCTTCAGGTCACATACTAAATTTTTCACCTCAACAATCAAAATAGATTTCATGGGCTAGCTGGTTTATCCCAAATGTTATTTTTCTAGAGGTGTAGGAGGTGAGGGATGGCTGCTTTCACTTGATCTTACTAATTAAAAGCCTGAGTTCAAACCCAGACAATTCCAGCTGCTAATTCAACTTCTTGTAATTAAACATATTTTTATTTGTCCAACAGTTTACTAAAAAGACTCTAGAGTATTTTTGGTATGCTAAAATCCAATTTATGTTCTTTGCTATCAATGTTTTTCAGATTAGCTTAATAAATATATATATATATAGATATGCTTAATGGTTTGGGAGATTATGTAAAATCAATTAAAAGCCAAAATTTGACCTTGGCATACTTGACTAAAATTAAATTATCATCAGTAGGAGGAATAAAATACATTGAAGAGGTTTCAAGACTTGGCAGAAGTTTCATCTCTATGGATCTGATACTCCCTCATCATGATAGAAAACCAATAAAGCTTGATGATAATATGAGGGACTACTGGAGCACTTTGTTTCAGCTCTGTAACCATGACTCACGCTAGGGTCATTCTCTAGTAGAGGTTTTGTTGGGGGCCCTGCTACTGTTTTAGCATTTTTAAAAGAGTAGTTGTGTGAATTTATTAAAGATAATTAAAACCTGAACTTTATATGTGCATGCTTATATATAGAAACGTGTAAAATTTCATTTATAAAAAGTGGTGTACTGCTTAGTTCATGACACTATTTAATAAGGTTTAAACTGGAAGATGAATCCCCAAAACTTTTCTCTGAACAAATGAGATTAAGAAAGTTTGTTGATTCATTGTCATTTCAAAGCCAGCAGCTACAAGCAAGTGCAAGATGATAAAAAGGCTCTAATCAAAATGGAGATTTTCATTGGCTGAAAAATTGTTTAAAACAGTCTGAAAATCAAAGCACATGTAAAAAGAATTATGCAATCCAAAAGAAAAGCTCCACAAATTTCCAGCCAAAATTGCTTTTGCCAAAATCCTATTTGACTGTGGGAAGCCAATCTATTAAGCAGAAGGAAGGCACTCACCCTGGTACCCATGTCTGAGTAGTTGGCCACCCCAATTGATAAATGGAAGGCCATCCTGAGGCCATTTCTGCACATGAATTTTTTTTCAATCACCACGATAACCAGTAGAGAAAACCAGAAGCAGGGTAACAAGACAATTTTTTCTTTGTATTTCAACAGGAAATTAAAACATGAGGTTCTTTAGCTGAGAGGAAGTTGGAAGAAATTTATTTTAAAAATTTCAAATGTTTTTGTTCTCATGGAGATTAAATTGTACATTCAAAGGGATGTTTTTTTGCTTGAAATATTTTAGAATTGCACTCATTCTCTGCATGTTAAATATATATTTCAATTTTGACAATTTTCAAATGTTTTTGCCTGTTTAAAAATGTCTTTAACCAAAATGTGTGTCATTTGTTTTGGTGACTTGTTTATAAATAAAATTTTATTTAAATTCACTGAAATTGTGTTTTTCTTCTTGCAAATATTCATTGGGCAGCAGTTTCAGTTACAAAATTCATTCATTGTTTTGACAAATAAAAGTGGTTGTAGCAATTTGTTTAAAACTTATTTGTTATAAGAAAAGGTCTTTTGAATTGGTTGCCCCAGTTTCAGTTATCTTTTGCTAAAACAGAATAATTCTTTGCAGCTATTTGATTTTTTAAAAAAATAACACATTTAAGCTGTTTCTGAATTTTTAAACACACCAGTAATTGTTTTCATTGTTGTAAAATAATACAAATATTATAAAAGGACTATTATTTTTTTTACTAATACTACAAATAGTAAATTGTTCCAAATGTAATCAATTTTATATATATAATACTATTGTATTAGTGGAATATTTAGATTTTTTTGTGAGAGAAGAGAAATGTTTTATACAAAATACAGTATTTTATTCATTAAATATTTTTTTAGCTGTTCATCATTTTAGCTGGCCATCATTTTTTTAACAAAGAAGTTTATCATTTGTAATGTTTCAGGATTTACTGCCAAGTGTGTATCAGAAATGCTTGCTCAAGATGTATATTTCCAAAACAGGACAGAGATTGGTGTTTAAGCCTCAGTTACATCCAGGATTTTGAATGATGAATTTTTTTAAAGCAAGCAGAGCCTTTTGCCTTGAAAATCATCTAACATGATATTTCCTAATATCTGGCTTTGTTCTTGGTAAATATCCATAACTAAAGGTGTAATTCTGTTTCCCACTCTGTAAGATAGACATCTTTTCTGTCAATAAAGTTCACTTGTGCATTTCTATCATGAATAAAATTTCCAGAGAAAGAAGAATTGCTTTTTATACGTGTTAGTATAAAAAGGCAATTTATACTAGACTCATTAAAATTTTACTCTTTTTTATGTTTTGCAAAATTCAGTTAATGTTCAAAAGTCAACTAATAACATTTTTGGTTTCTTTGATCATTTATTTTTTGATGATTTTGATTTTAACATTTCTTATTTATGAACTTTAAAATAAAATACTGTCAAAAATATATTTTAAGTGTTTTGTATAATGTGAGTCACAAAAAATCTTCATGGCCTCTTCTCTCTTTTAATTTATATTTGATAATACTAACATTTTTGTCATAACATTGTAACTTTGTTAACTCTTATGATCTTTTTTCTGTTCACATTAAATGCAAACAGAGACAAATATTCATTCTTAATAGGTAAATAATAGTTGTTAAAATTCACCATTTTAAGATTAGCCTTGTGAAAATTAGCAAACTTAGTTTCAGATATAGATAATTGTGTTAAATGTAGAAAACAATTTTATACACATTTCTTCCATAAAATTATTGAATTGTGATTGAAATGAATCTTTTAAAACCACTTAAAATTAGCTAAAAGAGGAACTTTCTTTTATCTGGAATGGTTGCAAAGATATCCTGCAAACAATTTCTTTGTTCTGAGTCTTCTTATTCTAAAAGTAAATCAAATTCAAAACTGTTCATAGATAAAAACAAAAACATTTAATGCTCTGGATTGGCTGACAAGATATTTCACTGATAAGCCATCGATTGTGTACAGGAGCATCAGGAGAAAAAGTGAAATTTCTTAATCTTATAAACATTACCAGTTGAGTGAAAAGCAAGTTTTTAAAAAAGATTCCTGGTCTCAGTTGGTTAATTTACAGACAGATTTTAGTCTTACCATTTAAAATTTTCTTTGAATTAAAGCTTCTTTTGTAATTATTGGTTAGCCAAAGTTTGTTTTTATGGATGTAATAATAGATTTATGAACATAAAAGCAATGTTTGAATTTTAGTAAGGGAAAAATTCTCTGTAATTAATTTTTTGACAGGCGGAGCAAAGTATTCATGCCAACAAGAACCATTCTAAAGATAGCAAATTCCTTCTGTCAGAATTGGTAAATCAAATTGTCATTATGATTATGCAGTGATTTTTCTCTTCAACTGGATTAGAAAAATGCAGACATGAGATTTAAGACTCAAAAATTCACTATGTTAGTGTCCAAGTGGATAAAAGTACTTGCAAAGTTCATTTTATTGAAATTTTTTATTTTAATCTCTGTGTTAAGCAGCATATAAAAATTGATGGTTACCAGTTCTGAATTTTTCAAGAACAGATATAAAGGAAAGGCAGCCCTGTGAAACAAATGACAGATTTAATTTAAAATTTCCAGAGAGTTACAGAATATGAAAATGTCTGAGGAAGTCTGGAAAGTGATCAGGGAAACCTTTTCGTTTTGATTTAATCACAAAAACCTATGTTGCCAAATACAAACAGAAAATTAAATTTTGGTATTTTTTTTTTTAGAATTTGCAAAGAATTTCCTTGTAAATAGAAGCTGTAAGATTTCTTAAAACAGTTAAAATATTTTTTTGTAATAATAGTGATAACCAAAATTTTCTCTTTGGTTTTTAAAAATTATAATAAATGTCATGGAATTGTTGATTTTCTTTTTAGTAGAAATTACATGACTTTTTGTAATTAATAATTCTCACTTTATTCATTTGCATATAGAATGGAGAGAAAAGTAAAAAAATTGATAATGTTTCTTTGATTCAAGTGTTTTGGTTGAATAGAAGACAGTTTCCTTATTTGAAATTATCTGGATCAAAATAGGGAGTTTCTTTTTTTGTTTTTTTAAATTTTCTGACCACCTCGAATAATATGGCTGCAGTACTTCACCCACTTTAGAATAATTGATATTTGAAGGACACTGTAAAACAACCTGTGTAGGAAAGTTTCAATATAATGTAAGCTACTGGTTACTTTGTACATGTTTTCTTGGTCAAAATCCCCTAATCATGATGTGCTTAGAAATAATATGATAAATATATGTACTTTGCCATTATTCAACTATGTTTGTCACTGATGTATCCTTTGCATATATCATGTACAATACTTTGCCATTTACATATATTACATTGAAAAATATTAAGAATTTGGTTTGCATTTCAGTCAAAGAGAAACAAAATTTTTTTGTTATTTGTTTTAGCAAATTGTTTTTAACCCAATAAACTCATTGTTCCTGTTCTGAAATTTCATCATCAAAAAGAAGTACAAAGCAGTTTTGTACTAATTGCTTGCTGTTGGTTATTTTATTTCAAAACTGATTTTGTAATAGTCAAATTTACCCAAAATAACCAGGGATAAAATGTTGCCAAGTGGTCAGGTTTCAATGTTCAAGACAAGTGGTACTTTTTCTGTTTTTTTCCAAAGATTAAGAAACATTTAAGATTTTACTTACCTATTTTTTTTTTTTTTCATTTAGTAAATATCAAAGTTCATTCTTCAGGTATTCAAAGGATAAATTACTGGGTTATTTCAATTGTGGAAATTCATCTTTGCAATTTCAAAGTTAAATATTAAGAAGAAATAGGAGTATGTTCTTTTTCTTGAACTGATTCTAATCCACAGACTTGATTCCTGAAGTTTTTTTTTTTTGACAAAATATAATAATTACATTTAAATCAGTTTTTTATTTTTTACTGTAGGCTTCCTGAAAGCTAAGGTTCTTTCTTTTATTATTATGAAGAACAAAGCAAAACATTAAAAATTCCAGAGTATCTCAGCAAAATTGATTATAGCAAGAAATTTTGTTTCAGTATTAAACATAGAAGGAGACATGTTTTGTCTCTGGTGTTGGTCTAGTTATGCTTGTGTCTTCAAAATGAAGAACAATGTTGAAGCAAAGAGAAAAAGGCAGTGGCACTTGGTATTTTGGAACAAACAACCAAAAGCAGTCATTTAGATATCAATGGTAAATGGCACTTGAACAAATGCATCTATTTGTAGCACAGAAAAATGTCCTCCCTGAAATTTGTGTCTAAGAAAGTATGAGACAGTTTTAAGCAATGAAGAAACTTCAGTGAAGAAGAAAAAGAAAAAAGTTAATGAATTATGATGAATATAGAGCAGAAAATTAAATGAAGCCAATTCCAGTTCCAGCCTGGAAACAGGTAAACTTTTGAACACATTCAGATTAAAATGAAAATGGTTTGAATTTGAAGGGGGAGAAAAATTGTTGAGATCAGTGTGGTAAAGATAAAGAAAATTCCTGTTTAATATTGCAAAGATAAAATATGAGAAGAAAAAAAATTCTGATTCTCCTGCCATTTCTTAAGTTAGCAATTTGATTTCTTTTATCAGAAAGCTTAGACTAGTGATTTTTAGTAAAACACTTATTCTTCACTAAAAATATCTTTGCAATAAAATTTTATAATGCCCAAGTCTTTGTGTATGGTGTTAAAAAGCAAAAACATATCTATTGTCTGATATAGAGATGATGTTTTTAATCTTCGGGGAATCATTTGGACACATCATCTTTAGTAATGCTTTTTTTGTCTGATATTTTGTGACGAGTCATTATTAATATTCAATATTTTTCAAAATCTTATCTATTTTCTCCATATTGTTACAAAAGGTTCATTCTCGGGCTTTCTTTAAGCAGAATTCTGTCTATTCATACATCTTTGATTTCTTTATAATAATATCACAGCAAACAACAACTTTTAGGGGATTAATAGAAGTCCAGGGTGATTTTAAACCCCCACATTATGTTATTAAGATCTTTGTTTATTGGTTGATAAGAAAAAAATTCAACTCTTCCTAACCATGAAGACTCCCATTCTTACCTAAGAGCAACAGTGACTATCTGAGGAATGTTAGAAAATGAACAAACTAAAACAAAAACAATGAAGATGAGGATAATCCTCAAAATTCAATATTAATTTTTAGAAAGCAATCTATGAATTTTTTATTAAATCTATTTTACTTTATTTAAATTCTGCAATTATCACCAAGCAAATATCATCTAAAATCTTTTATATTAATTAACTTTACACTGAATGTTTAGAGTTGTGATTTTTCGTAAAACAATGCAAGCAGTTTGATGGCATCTGTAGGATTTAAAGGAAGAATAACAATTGTAAATGTAAATTTTAAAAACATATTTTTTTTAAATTTATGTTCTACATTATTTTTAAGAATAGTCCAGGGGTGGCCAAACTGCTATTGGCAAGCAATATGCAGCTCTTTCACTCTTAATATATGGCTAGCACAAATACCTTGGCTGAGCTCATTTTTTCCTCACAGTTAATATAAAAAGTAAATAAGAAAAAACTCAAGTTTTATAATTATTTACTGGGTATCAATTGAGACTGTACTGGATTAAAATGTATGTTTAATGTTAATGTGTATGTAACAAAAACGTGCGTGTAAATTTTGTTCACATCTTGCAGCTCTCAGATATCTGAAGATTGTCGTATGTGCATGTTACATTTAGCCAGTTTGCACCTCATCCGGGATAGCATAATGATTAAAAATTTAAAGACAATTTTAATGTATATTTTTTAAACAATGAAATATTTTTTTCAAATGAAAATGAATTTTGATAGTTTTAGTACCTCATTCAGAATATCACAAGTTGAAAAGGTTCTAAAACTACTCAATCACAAAAATTAAGACTTTTCATTACAAAGCTGACATAAGCCTCCAGATAATCTATGAAAATAACTTTTCAAGAATTAAAGTATTTGCAATTGTGTATCATTTCTTTTTTTTCCCTATCTTCTGTAATTTACTTGACTTTTCAGGATTTTTTTATGTAGTCACATCTCCAAATTAAGCAAAAAATATTTTGTATGAAAGAAATATTCTCAGAATATCCTATTAACAATGTAAAATATCTGTTATGAGAAGTTTTGTATAGAGGTTTGGTGATATTTGGTGATGTCCATGGCCAACCCTCTGAGTGTATGCCCCTAAAACACAAGTAAGGGGTAGGGCTATACAGCCTAGTTCTGAGAAATGTGATAAAAGAAGATATTTTAAATAAGTAAAATCAGATGAAACATGAAATTAACGCTTTATTCAAATTAAATATAAACTAAATTTTTATTTCACCCTTTGATTGAAGCCCTCTCGATATGGATGCCCGGGGGCCGTCACACCCTTTGCACCCACTTCTTTACATTATTAATCATATACATATCTATACAAACATGCATATGAGGCTGAATCAATGAGTCCACAGTCTAATACAATATTATCATAGGAATTTTTATCTGAAATGTTAATTCTATAATGTTTTATATATCTGGCTAATATTCACTGATTTAACTGCATTAGAAAGGAAAGTTACTCTATGAGTGTTACTGGTAGCATCTAACCTGCTGAACAGTTGAGTAATTAGCAACTAAACTGGTATCTATACCAGGTTTTTATGGTGAAGAGGATCGCTAGACAGCCATCAGGATTAAATACAAAACTTTCTAGTAGAAGTCAAAAGGTCAGTTAGGAAAATGGTGTAGCTCTGTATTCATCCAGTGAACTGATGACATGGCATCACTAAATGAAGGGTACCCTAAACTGAAGCCAACATCCGGGGTGGGGGGTTCCCCTGATAGAATCAACAGCTATATGTCCATGACCAAGGTGAGCCTTCAACTTTGAGAACATTGACAGTGGCTTGGCCTAGATAGGGATGAAGTATTCTGCTTAACCATAGAATAACATGTCTATTTTTTATTTCTACATATATATATATATATATATATATATATCGCTCATTTCAGTAAAAATGAAATTTGAGCACTCTAGCTATTGGGCGCGTAATATGATATGTGCTAAAAAGACTGCCTTCTTCCAATGAATGCCCCGTGGCCCAGGGGTAGAGTCGCTGACTGACGCCAAATCGGTCGGGTTTCGAGCCTGGGTTGTGTAGCAATCAGAGTCTAACCGTACTGATGAGCTGTGATACAGCGAAACAGATCTGTCTGCGGATGACAATATATATAAGATATTTTTGTTGATACAGAACCTGATTATAGCTATGAAAGTATGTAGCTGTATACTATTAGATATTTAAAAAAACTAAGCAACCGGTTTCACTCCTGCTCTTCAGGTCTCATCGGGAGATAAAGAATTAGAATAAAATAAATCATGGAATGACTAAAGGGAGTGGAAAATGAATAGTATGAAAAGGTAAAAAGTACTAGAGGCTAATGATAGCAAGTCCCAGCAAATATTCACACTGTTTACAGAGAGAAGGTTTGCGGGACCTGATATACAAACCTCCAGCACTCTTATGTGGAATACAGAGTGTGACTGAGACACAACCATGAACCATTTCATACTGAACTCACCAGCACACTTTCATACTATTCATTTTTTATGACTACACATGTGCATGAACGAGAAGAGATGGGTATTTTTACTATAATTTTTTTTTTTCAAACCGAATCCATTGAAAGTCTTTTTCTTTCCATTTCTTTTGTCAGTTTGGTTATATGAAGAAAAAAAAATCTTCTAAAATCTCCAGTACCCCTCGTTCAGATCTTTCTATATTTCTGAGATGAAATATTGTAACTATTTACACTATTTTACATTGTTCAGATTATTGTCTTTATCTTTGATGTCATATTCACAACATTTAAGCCAGTGTATGCTCTGGACTTCATCAGAAATTTTTAACCAAACTATTTATTATTAAAAGTGTTGGTTGAAATGCTTTTATCCAGTGACTTAACTCAAGAGTTGTGAGTTCAATACCTGGCCACAGCAGAGGTGAACAAAAATTTGAAAAGTTGAGTTACTAAAGGGAAGTAACTGAAACTGAGATATCCAAAAAAGGTATGTCATGTGGAACTAGAACAAATCACCTCAGTAGACTAAATGACAGGTTCAGTTTGAAGTAATCCAGGGACTTGACCCACAGAGCTGTGAGTTCCATACCTGTCCACAGTAGTACAGCAATACCTGTCCAACTTGGAGAATTGAGTTACTAAAGAGAAATAACTGAAACTGAGAAATCTAAAAAAGGCATGGCATGTAGAACTAGAACAATCTACCCTGGGTTTGGTTCAAAATTCCAACATATATCACTGGAGTGGCTGAAATGTTGTGAATATGACAACAAAGATTAGGACAATAGTCTGAACAATGTAAATAGTGTAAAATGAAATATTTTGTTAATAACTGTAAAAAAATATACAATCTCATATTTGTTTAATTTTTACTTTGCTCAAAAAGAAAATATTGTATGCTGTTCTGAATTATTTGTATGCATAACTATTAAGATATTTTCTACTTAGGATCAAAGTATAGTAACTGTCCAATTCATAGACATTCTAAATTAAAATTAGTTAATATTTCTGACCATCATATGAAATAGAAAGAAACTGAGAAAAGTAAAGAAGAGACAATGTCATGAAAAAGAAGGTGGGTGGAGGAAAGATGTAAGCTAAGAAAGCTAAAGAAAAATGGAAAGAAAACCAGGTGAAGGAAAAAGAAAAAAAAGCATATATATATATATATATAGTAAATGAAAATAGATAGAGGTAAATAAAATACAGGCTTTATATGCAAGATATCAAGAGATAATAACTGAAGGGCAGGATGAAAAGGCATAAAAATGACAATATATTAGAATTCTTTTTAGAGAGATGAGAAGATGCAATAGAAAAAATCTGTGCATTCCTTATTCTTTTTTCACATATGAAAATAATTCAGATAAAAACGTGAACAAGCAAGAAAGATTAGAATGAAGAGATAAAGAGAATAAGAAGACACAGGCACAATGTAAGAGAAAAAAAGAGGCAGAAGATAATGGAAAACCTTAACTGTCAACGTGTGTGGAATTTCTACAGTTCCAGTTTTATTCTTATAGAAAAAATATTTTACAGTGATCAAGTAATTGCAAACAAGAATGTTAAACTGTAATTTAATAGATTTATTTATGGGTGACGATCATCCAACTTTTCCTTTCTAACTATTAAAATCGATGAAAAGTAATTTTTTTCTTTCCCTCTTAAAAATCAATGAAAATTTATTTGTGTAATATTCAATAAATCAAGTAAAATAAATCAGGAATTAAGCATAAAACCATTTGATGGTCTCTAAGATATGTAACTAGATAGTCAAATATTACAAATTAAAGAACTTTTGGTAAATATGTAATTGCACCAATAAGTTAAGCCAAATGTAAAAAGCATTTACTTTACATAACAATGTATTTTTCAGCACATTCTTCTTCATTGTCAGTGCATTTAATTCAGTATTGAGTTATTTATATTCAGACAATTGCCCTGATTTTTGTTGCTGTTATCACAATGTTTTGACCATTGTGCTCTCCAGACTTCTCCAGGTATTTATCGATTTGGACATCTCTCAGAGAATTTCAAACAATATCCCTAGACATGGACAGTAAAAGAAAAACAGTTTCCCTCCACAGATTAAATAAAAAGTCCAGTTCAAAATTGAACCAAGGCTACACAGATTGAGAAACACATGATAATGGTCAAATGCGAGGGCTGGGTAAATTTTAACCTTTTTGGCCAGAGTGTCCATGCTCAGTTCCCCACATTAAATAACTGACCTTGTGTCACATCCACCTCATTGGGAGGACATTAGTAAATACCCAAGTGTCTCTATGCCACAGACCACCAAAGACAAGATTAGTGCCTGATCCCTTGTATCCAGGGACTGGGTAAATTTTGACCCTTGACATGATTGTATGCATCTGGGTTCCCTATGTTAAACAACTGACCTTGTGTTGCATCTTGCTTCAGTGAGGGTCCATGAGTAAACACCCAAGCATTCTATAATTCTGCTGGGGGATGTTTATCATCTCTTAGTTGTGTGTCTGTCTTTGGGAAGAATGTTTCTCAGTTGTGGCCTCTGACTTTGGACAGAGGCGCAACTGTGGTAAATAAATACTGCAAGGTGCTCAGTCCCAGGGAATGGTTGCCTGAGGCTGCAATCCTCCCATTGCACTAGAAAGGGAGGATTGATAGTTGCTACTGAGGCTAGTGTAACCAACGTTTATGGAAACTTGGGAATTTTTGTACCTGGCCTGAGTGTATGTGGTCAGGTTCCCCCACAATAAATCCAACTTTGTGTCACTTCCCAACTCAGTGAAGAGACAATGGTAAGTACCCAGGCAATTATGCAATCAAGATGAAGAGGATCAAAGTGTAATATCTGTTCCAGCAGCCGACAATCAGCCCATGGCTCCAGCCATCATCAGCAGCTTGCCGTCGGGTGTTTCACCAGTCATCTCTACTAGGCCTCCAGTACTAACTAGTTTCAACACGCTTCCGTTCAAGCCAGCCTCACCAGCAGCAATGATACGGAATAAACTGTCCTTTTCAGGACAATGCTCTCCAGTGACTAATAAGAATGTCCTCAGGAAAATGCTATTCTCATCCTCTACATAAACTTGCAGAATTATTTTTTTTGTCTAGTGAATTGTAACATTTTTGTTTATGTATTTCCTTTAATAAAAATAAACTTAGCCATATATCTTTTTTTTTCATTCATGTTGTCATTTTGTTTGTTGCCTTCTGCCATTCAATATCTGTTTGCAGGCCAATATATTCACCCTCAACAATATCATTGATTAAGCCACAAGACTAATAAAAGAATGAGAGGAAAACGGATGTGAATTAAAATTTTACCATAATCTTATTTTTTATTACTATCATTATTCACATCATTTACTAAAAATTGTGAAAGGACAATCTCTTGCAATAAAAAGCTACAGAAAAAAAAAGATAAAAGAAAGCCAAGTGAAAAATTAATATTTAATAGCAATGTATCAGCTAAACACCTTACAGATGGTTATATCTAACAATCCATTATGTGAATAGATGCTTGGGCAATCATGTCTTGAAAGAAACAAAACTGACTGGGTAGAAGATTTTTCCATAGTAGGTTGCCATTACTTTGTGCAGTAGACTGGTTGCCAACCAAGGCAACCCAATCTGTCTTGTTATTTAACCCATAGTTAGAGGGAGAAGAGGCAGATTAATACCTTCCCAAGGGTATTTGTGCATAAGTGAATGCCACAAATTCAACTGGAATTTGAACTTGGCTCTCTGATTTCTTTTTCTAAGCCAATATTCACTGCACCACAATGCACTGCTAGTTTATATAAACAAACAAGATGTCAGCATTGAAGCAATCAGAGGAATGGATTCCCAAGATCCAATCTTTTAGCAGAAATAATTATATTCTTCCCGCTAATCAGTTTTCAATCTCTAGCAAAGTCAGAATTTGGACTTAATTTTTAAGGTAGGTAATCCCTAATTAGAGGCTTGGCATAACAAAATCTTCCTACCTTAGTTTCTCTCTATTTTAACCTTGTGCCACACAAAGCTAAGTTTAGTAAATCTCTGTTGGTCTGCCATATGACTAAAATAGTTGCATATATCTTACTGGCACCAGAGGATAATGTTCCAACCCTAGTAAAACCAAAACCATGAATGCTGATTACCAAGACAAACAGGAAATTTTCCCAACTGGAAAATTGCTGCAACATATTTTCTTATATTTGCTATTACACCAGATTAAACTAAACTTGGTAAATATAAATTCACAAAAATGATACACAATTACTTTCAGAAGCATAAAGAATTTATAAGTTAATTTTGAAAAAGCTGTTTTATTGAAGACATAAAATATTTTTGATTATTGTGAAGAAAGTTGGATTCTATAAGGAAAAAAAAAAAAAAAAAAAAGGAACATATTCATATTTCTGAGTACATTTTGTTAATGGATGCTCATGCAAATAACTCCAGGGAGACTGCATGCTGATAATATATATCTGATTAATATTGCTTAATTCTTATTAAAGAAAATGTGATTGATTTTGTAAATGTTTAGATGTTATTCACTTGATGTGATTGACTGTCTCCCAAATATTCTTTACCTATAATCATGGACTTATATATTTTCTAGCAGACAAGAAAACTGACAATATTGAAATAAAAGTAAGTATTATAATGATAAAAGCTTTTGTGCAGTGACTGGTTGACGAGCCAAAAAGTGCATTCATATTTGGAAGGAGAAAATAGAAAGATACTATGAGGAGTAAAATAAGAGGTGAGAAACTGATGAATAAAGAGAGGGAGGAGGAGAGTATAGAAGGATGCAGAAGAGAAAGAGTAGAGAAGGGAAAAAATTAGGGTCAAAGAGAGAACAAAAGGTAGTGATGAGAGGTTGGAGAGGAATAGGAGGAAAAGGAAAAGGGAGAACAATGAGAGCCAGAAGGAAAAGAGGGAAGAACTACAAGGGGGTAGAATGAGAAAAGGGACAAATAACAAGGGGGAAGAACAAAAAGGGCAGAATGACAAGGGGGCAGGACGAGAAAAGGGAGGAATGACAAGGGGGCAGGACGAGAAAAGGGAGGAATGACAAGGGGGCAGGACGAGAAAAGGGAGGAATGACAAGGGGGCAGGACAAGAAAAGGGAGGAATGACAAGGGGACAGGACAAGAAAAGGAAAGAAAAACAATGGGGCAAAATATGAAGGGAGTAAAAACAAGGGGCAGAATGAAAAAAGAAAGTAAAGAAAGGCAGAACAAAATGAAAGAGGAATAACAAGGGAGCATATGAAGAATAGCAGGAGACAACAAAAGGAGAAGAGGGAGATCACCGGAATGGAAGAACACGGGGAGGAACAAAGATGAGGGAGAAGGGAGGGATAATGGGTTAGAGGAGGGAGATCAAATTTGGATGTGCTAGTTGTTTACCTGAAGCCAAATTGGAAGAGAATGAGCAAGAGATTCAGGATGGTGGGGTGCCATAAATACTTTACCCTTCGTGGCAGGGGAGTAGCTGAAGACTGGCTGGTTGCCTTGATGGTTGTTTTGGGGGAAGTTTGTGGCTCCACAACTTCATTACAGCTCATCAGTTCCCCAACAACACTCACATTACGTTTTTTTGATGCAACATTGTCCAGGTATTCTTTCAGTGGACTGATTTGTACTTTTTGTGGAGTGTAGATCACATCTGGTAAAAAAAATAAAACAAATATTCATTATTAACTTATGACTATAACACCTACTACTACTACTAGGTGTAAACAATAGGGTGTGATGTAAAAATCATATATCATATTTTCTTGTGTATAATATACAAAATTTTGAATAAATTTTAAAAGTAAAAATGTGGGTGGCATTATACAGAAGTACACATTTTTCATAAATTTTTACCCAGCTTCAAAATCTCTTATTTGAAACAACTAGATTGCAAATACACCCAATAACATTATAGATAATGAAACACCAAATAGGCAAGTGTTGAAAAAATTGTTTACAAAATCTATTTGATACAGGGGCAATATGTATTTCCTTCTTCATTCTTAATATTTTTTATTTTCATAGTTTATTGATATATAGAAATATAATAAAGTCCTATCAAACAGAAATGTATCATTCAACTACAGCAGTGACTGAATATATTCTCAAGTCCGACATTGAATGAATCTAGGCAGCTTTCAAGCTTCACCACTAATTCAATTCTCAACCAAATTTCAAACAGTTTACAGAGTTAGATAAGACACATCCTTAGCTACATTTTGAAAAAAAATTTGAAATTTGGTTCAGTAGAAAAAAAGTTACATCAAAATATGTGAAGTCCAAAAAGGGAGACTAACTACATAAGTACATAAGTGAGTGAGTGACTAACACTTTTAATAACAAATCTTATTCTTTACAACTTTTTTCTGTTTAATATTTTTGCATGCAGTTTTCAACATTTAAATTCTGATGATATCTTTTATCATTTTTGTCAATCAAACTTTGCTTATCATTTATAATTTTATCAGAATTGATTATCAAAATTAATTATAAATAATGAATTTTTTTATTGCTTTTTTAATCAATTGCATATATTTTTTTCTTTTTAATATTTTTGAATGTGGTTTTCAGCATTGAATTTATATTAAATTAATAGCAATGCCTGGAAAAATCATGGATTACATGGAAAAATGCACGCATGAAAGTAATATTCTTAAGATTATATTAAATCTGGAAAAGAACAGGACAAGTTATTAAACCTGGACAAGTAAAGAACAAAATATAAAATAAAGTAAAAAATAAGAAATTTCTTAAAATATTGCATTTGGTTTCATTTGGGCATGTGATCAGCATATGGTTAGGATCATTCTCTTCACATTTTCCATGCACTGACTTCCTTGTATATTTAATCTTACTGGGTCAATATCTTTGGCAGTTGAAGCATCTTAAAGAGTTTGAAATATATTTTTCTACTATGAAAACTTTATAGCCAATTTTTATTTCCTGTGTTGGTTTTGGTGCATCAAAAGTAATGATATAAATGCTGGTATCTATAATTGTATCATTTTTTTTAACAGATTTTTTTATGTTTGTAATGGTTTTTTTTTTATAGAATCATTGTTCTTAACTTCCTCCAGTGTACACAGAGTTCAGTGCTTATCACCACATCTTTGGAGGAAATTTAAAAGTTGGTGTGGGTAGGCCATCATGAAACTTGGTCATCCTTAGGAGAGTTTCAGATTACAAATGGTGACAACTTCATTATTAGTTTGTCTTCTCTATTACAATGAATTTAAAAAATTCTTATCAAACAATTGTAATTTTAACAAACGACTTAACATGCACATTCTAAAAAATATCCAGAATCCATTAACATTTTGAACCCTTAGAATGCATGAAGATATATGCATACTAGTAATGTCCCACCTCAGGGGAATGAATAAAATGACAGAAGAGTTTCATAAATTTATACTAAACTATTTGATTAATTGCTGTTACTAATTAATCAGCTAATGGTAAATTTCAAGATGAGCACAATCCCCATCATGTAACTAGCATTTAAGTTGCACTCCATTCATGCTGACTGTGTTTCATTTGTTTTGTCATGCTGATTATCAGTACAACTATTTTTCTCAAGAAAAACAATGCTTATACAAAGACTTGTATTTTTAAAAATATTTTTAAATACATAACTAAAGAAGACAGACATACTGTCAAAATATTGTTAAACACTGTGCCATTTCTTCTCCTAAATTGTGTTTTTCTCTAAGTGTTGTTTAGTAATAATAATAATTCTTTGAGTATTAAACATTGTACTGACAGGTATAAACAAACAAGATTGTGCATAGCAAAAATCAGATTATGACTTAATTTGAATAACAACACATCACTTAACAAAACCCGGGCCTGACTAATAAAACAACTTTTAGGCAAAATATGACAGCCTCCTTCTATGGCAATACACTAATTTCAATGCTTCTCTAACAATTTGATGCCTTTTTTGTAGAATGATTTGACTTTGGCCTCAAAATATACCTCAGTTTCTGATATCACTTCTTCATTGGAGCCAAATCTCTTTCCCTGGAGCATTCTTTTAAGGTCTGCAAACAGAAACTAGTTACTGGGGGCCATATCTGAAAAATAGGGTGGATGTGGAAGCAGTTTGAAGTGCAATTCATGTAGTTTTGCCATCGTTGTGTTCGATTTATGATATAGTGTGTTGTATTGTGTTTTTTCTTCTTCATTTGTGGCCATTTTTTGGTGATTTCTTCCTTCAAACACACCAATAATGCTATATAATATTTGCTATTGATGGTTCTTACTTTCTCAAAGTAATCTATGAAGAAAATACCTTGCGCATCCCAAAATATGGAGGCCAAATCCTTGCCTGCTGATGTTTGCATATTTGGTCTTTTTGGATGGCTTTGACCTGCTGTTGTCCACTCAGCCAACTGCCATTTGGACTCCAGAGTTAAGTGGTGGATCCATGTTTCATCCATTGTCACATATTTATGCAAAAACAGTTGCAAACAACACTATTAATCATCGACGTGTTCTTGTTTTTGATTGACTGTGAGCAAACGTGGCACCCACTTTGAACACAGCTTTCTCATTGATAAATTTTAATGCAAAATGGTGAATACACAGCCTTCTGATATGTTCAACTCTTTTGGTATCTCATGCAACTTCAATTTATGATTGGCCAAAATGAGTTTGAGGATTTTTTTGGTCTTTTCTAGGACAACTGCTGATTTTGGGCACCTGAGATTTCAGCATCATTTGTGTCTGTACAACCACATTTAATGACATCATACCACCTCTTAACCATTGTTTTCGATGGAGCAGAGTATGAATAATACTTATCAAGCCATTGCTTTGCTTGAACAGTTTTTTTTTTCCATCAGAAAGCAATGTTTTAGCAACACACAAAATTTAGATTTTTTCCATTGTTTTGAAAATTTGTAACTGTAGCTTCATTTAAATAACTGTAATTTGTAAACTAATAATCTGACTGGGCCCAAATTTTGTCACGTGCCATTTGAAGGTTAATACTACAAAAAAATATGAATTTTTTTATTAGTGGCACCATATATATGTCAGGCTCGGGACTCATTGAGTGATGTGTTACCTACAGGTTACTTTTTGTAGCCTGACCAATGTATATATATTTACTGGATGTAGCTTATTCAAGAGAAACCATAAATAATATCAAATCTTTCAACTGAGGTGAGCTTGTCAGCCTACCTTAAAAATCAGCATTAACAACCTTGGTATTTACCTGAGAAGTAAAAAAACTAAGCACTTGCATAATAAAAGTTCAGTAACTACTAAGCATATAATTTATATTAGTCAATATAAAAACAATGGACCAATATTTTTCTACACTTTTTTGCAGATATTGGTAATAAATTCATAAAAAATTAACCTTAAGTGAAATAACTCAATATTAAACCAAAATTGACAACCGAAATGAAGATTAGTTTTACTAACTTACATAAAAGTCATGAATTTTATGTGCAGTGTTTTTATCATTTACACTCTATTAAAAACAACCCCCACCCCCCCAAAAAAATATGTATATATATATATACACTGGTGAAAAATAATTAAAATAAAGCACAGTTGTTTTTAAAATATAAATTGTGAAAATCAAATTTTAAATTAATTTTTTTTTACATTTTTTGTAAACATTTAAAAAAAAAAGGATTCACTTACTCTTGATCTTTCCTTTGAAATTTTTATAGTCTGGATCCATTCTCTGTGTGCATGGGCTTGCTCCTCCGATACGGATATGATCAATATTATCCAGATTATGAAGTGGATAAGTTTTTGTCATCGTCTCTTTGTCCACCTGAGACAAAAATAACAAATATTATAATCAAATGAAGTTATTACAAAGATGATTAGATTGGTAAGAAACAGATATTAAAACATTTGGAAGGCAAATACTTTCTTTTCACTTACTATGATATTATGATATTCCACTTATTATAATATTAATTAAAAACTTATTACGATACTAAGTCTTGAGCTTAATATTGATTCCAATTTTTTTACAAAGATTCCTTCAAACCAGTTGTCAAAGTTGCCACTAAAATGCAAGGGACTACTGAGTGCAATAGAATTATTCACACTAATATTCTTATATTTGTTGATCAACAGAATTGAGTGTATTATATGCCTTTTTCAATTTGAACTATTTCCTCATCTTTGTTGGAAACCTCAGAATTATGAATCTTTCAAAGTTCTGAGAAGGTATGTGTCATTTAGGAATAATGTGTCACTACCGACACTTGTGTTCAAACATGGATCACCAAGGAGTAAACACAGTCAACATTGTTCTCAAATAATTAGTGGTACTGTACTGCTGGGATCACGTGACATGCAGAATCTCAGGAAGTGAAAGAACAGATAGATTAAAACCCACTGTTCATGCATTTACTTTTATAAAAACTGTCCAATACAAAGTAGAACTTAATATTGTAATTTTGTTATTACAATGGTTTATAAAAGCATTATATCATTACACAAAACTTTTCATGCTTCAGAACAATATTATTCTTCTTCAGGTGATACTTTAATTTCTTATTTTTAAAATATCACTTGGAGAAGAACAATATTGTTCTGAAATATGAAAAGTTTTGTGTAGTGATATAATGCTTTTATAAACCATTGTAATAACAAAATTACAATATATATATATATATATATATATATATATAACACGAGTGATTACAGAGTATAGAATTGGAGAAGAATAAGTGTCTGACACACTGTTGTTCCAAGGCGTAATTATACTTATATCTGTGATTTAACAAAGTGACTTTACTAAAGCAGAAGTTATAAATCTAATTTTGAGTTTCGTTAGACCTAATAAGGTTACAGAGGGAACTGACGATGTCATTTTGTTATCCTTGGCAAGGTTACAGAGGGAACTGACGATGTCATTTTGTTATCCTTGGCAAGGTTACAGAGGGAACTGACGATGTCATTTTGTTATCCTTGGCAAGGTTACAGAGGGAACTGACGATGTCATTTTGTTATCCTTGGCAAGGTTACAGAGGGAACTGATGATGTCATTTTGTTATCCTTGGCAAGGTTACAGAGGGAACTGACGATGTCATTTTGTTATCCTTGGCAAGGTTACAAAAGTATGATAGACACATAAAGAAACCCGGAGAATACAATGGCTGAAACATTATAAGTATAACAATCAAAATGAACATGCTAGTCCGAATTGAGAAATATTCAAATATTTTCATAGCAATTGTTCTGACGAGCTTTTTATCCTGGTGCCTCACCCACATAAATTTAAGTGTGCTCCTAGATTGACTGAAATTTAAACTCGTTTTGCCAATTTCTCATTTGAAGCTGCTGTACTGCAAGGAAAGTTTGCTCACAGTGTCGTACCAGAAAATTCTTCTCATCAGAATCCATCTTGCATATTTACAACAACTACGAGATAAAGCAACTACAAACTGGTATGAACATCATCCTGAATTTGTAGTAGAGAGGACACATATGACCGTCCTCTAAGATTTTTCTATCAACACAGAGCCCATCATTCACATTTACAAGTCAACCCTTTGTGCATACATCAAATACTCTGGCCATATCTGGTCTGGTGCTCCTGCTGTTTCTTTTAAGGTTCTTGCCAAAATTCAAAGAATCTGTAATGTAATCCATCCTAACTTAGTATCTTAACTTCAGTCACTTCTTACCGATGCAATGTGACTTTCCGCTGTCTTTTCTACAAATATTTTCAGGGCAGCTGTTTTGACAAGCTTTTTTACCTGGTGCCCTAACAATGGAAATTTAAGCATGCAACTAAATTGACATCCAGTTTCCACCCATTCACTGTTAAAATAGCTAAATGCAACTGCCACTTCTACTTTAACAGTTTCTTTTTTTGCTGTTTCTGCCTATGGAACTCCCTTCCATTTACTTGCTTCCTTGATAATTCGAATCTTCAAAAATTCAAATGCAATGTCAATCACATTCTTTTATCTTCTTGAATCCAGTTTATCATTTGCCCTTTCCTTAATCCTCCCTATACTCAGTTTTTTCTTTTTACTTTAACTAGTGGCGGTCTCGCCTTGCTTGGGGTGAAATGGTTAGGAAAAAAAAAAAAAGATAAGCCCATAAGTTCTATTTTAACATTTCTCAGCTGTAGAACTCCCTTTCAATTTATTGCTTCTTTGGTAAGTACAATCTTATAATGATTAAAAAAATAACTTACCCGCAATTCTAGTTCTCCTGTTTTTATTTTTCGTTGATAATGAATCTCATGTAACTTGCCGTCATTATAGGAGCCCGATGATGATACTATATCTGGATGAAGGATATAAAAACAGTTTTAGCAGTTGTTAACTTCAAAAAGACAAATGAAATAAAACTTGAAAAAATAATAAATGAATAAAATAAAAATAAAAACATTTTTAGGTAGGTTAAAAGGAAAAAGAAGTAGATTTAAAACAGCAATTATTTGATTACCTTTTATGGAATAAAGCAAAAATTTGATTTTAAAAATAATTTTTAATTAATAGGCAGTTATTTTTTAATATTTTTATTATTTTTGAATAAAAGTTTCATTATTTATTTTATGATTATTTATTTTATGATGATAATGATTCTGTGATTTTTGCCAAGAAGACCTGTAAAATGTTAGTCATGTAGATACAAGGGAACAAAAGCTAAATTTATTTAAACTGTTGTCTTCATTGCAAAATGGATAAATCTTTTAAAACAGAGTTCTTGAACAGATTTACATCTTACAGAAAAAATATATTGATCAGACCTTTTAAATATTAGAATTATTCTCTATGAGCAAATCATTTATGATATAATATGGAAACTATTGTTGAAATTTAAGCCTTAGCTGGCTTTATATTTTGGAAAGTCATTTCATTAATTAAAAAATACAATTTTAATGAAAAAGGCATAGTCTTTGGGATTAAAATACTTTTTTCTTAAAATGAATCTAGAACATAACTTGTGGTGTTATGCTTGGAGAAAAATCATTTTAAATTCAGCCTTGATATTAACAGAATCAAACAGAAAGAAATCCATCACAAAACATAGCAAAGAAAAAACTTATTAAGAGAAAAGACGGTTAAAATAGCATTCAATCTAAACTTATTTATAAATGAAACTTTATGTCTGTGTGTGTGTGTGTGTGTGTGTGTGTGTGTGTGTGTGTGTATCCATTACCTATAGACTCCGAAACGGCTAAACCGATTTTCTTGAAAATTTTGACAGGTGTACTATAAGTGTCTGCGAGTGTTCTTAGCTAGGTTTTGTGTTGAGGTACCTCTGATAAATATCGAAAATCGAAAAAATCAGGTTATAGAAGGAGTGGTTCAATTTTAATCAAATTTGATACACTTATAGACAAAGATATAAGAAACGATATTCAGAAGTTTCAATGTTGCACTTCTTACAATAGTGCAGAAAATCGATAATATATATATATAAAAGGCAAGATGTTTGTGTGTGTGTCTGTTTATCTGTGTGTATGTCCTTTATACAAATCCACAATTTTTATCCGATTCTCACCAAACTTCACACAAATATTCTTTAGGCAGAGTCTGAGCTCCAAGACCATGGATTAGTTTTAAAGTTTTACACCCGAGCAATGCCAGGCTATACTGCTAGTTCTTTATAAAATGTATATAGACCAAAAAATGCATAAAATTGGTTGCCTGTTTTAATGACAACATAAATCTTAGACTGAAATTATAAAATAACTGAAAAAGACCTGTTGTTTGTCAGTATGAGCTATCAGTTTAAAAATTAGAATGTCAATCAGTTCATCTTGGATAATGTAGAATATTGTCCTGTTATTCTGGCTGAAGTTAATGGTCATGATGTCACATAGGCTTATAAATACTGTCTAGAAAGTTGTGAATATGGGAATACATGATGAGGCTATATTTTTATCTAGCATTCTAATACTGAAATGGAAAATGAACAAAGTACTGACAGGCATTCTGTGCTAGCAATAATGATACTTCAGTCTGATCCAAGAGGTATCATCTAATGAAGGCTTTGTTGGTAGTATGACAAGTGATTTTTGTAGGGGGGGGTTCTTTTGTGTGGGAGGGGGAGTTGTTTATTCTTTTTGCTGCAGGTACATGATATATATATATATACACACACACACAAGTAAAAGATATTTTTCTATTTATTTCTACTTGTTGGCAAAAAAGCTATATTTTTCTATTTTAGAAATTTCTTATTATTTAAAATTTGTGGCATATTCATTTTGGCTAAGCTTCATTGAAAGAAAAAACACGATTGGATAATCATTCAGAAATTGCTAAGACAGTTTTTCATTGCATACCACAGATTAAATTATAACATTAAATTCTATTTAAATGTAGTATTCATTTATTTCAAATTAACTTGATATTTTAGCATAAGAAAATGTTGAGGAAAAGCAAGTTTAGACATCAGATAAACTGTAACAGAACATTGATATGCACTAATCCAAACTATATCTTTAATTTTGTTGTTTTCCTTATCAATATTTGAGATCTTGCATTAAAAGGCAAACAATGGTTTAAATGTTGTGATGGAACCAATAACAATACCAGTTTGACTGATTCACAGAACCATCACATTATATCAGAAATGAAGATAACATGAAAATGTGATGTGTTGCCTCAAAGGATGCAACAAATAACAAAGCATCACCAACCATGCAAAAACAAAACATTAATAACATTAAAGGCAGAAAAAGCAAAATACAAATTTGTCTGCAAAGCAAAAAAAAAAAAAAATAATTATCATTTTTGTTTCTGCAAAGCTTGAATTCTTACCTCCACAAATGCAGATGAAAAACAATAATCAAAATTGAAAGTCAATGTTCAAATGGCACCATTGTGAAGCTTTGTAAAAAAAAGTTTTAGTTATAGATTGTAGTAGAATTTTGAGGGGATAAAATTCAATACAACAGCTGCTTTGTGCCATGTAATGACTCATAGAGCCAATTTGTCAGTCACATGTGGCACCTGAATTCAATGATTGGTTGTGATGTTACTAAAAATTTGCATAAAATTCTCATATATAAATGCGAGTCACATGTGCTTTTGTAGTATACACAAGAGATGCTGTCACTTGGTTTGGTGAGGTAAGTTGTCATTTTCTTCATTACATAAGTCTCTATTAAATATTTATCAACAAGAATTGATTTCTTCTGTGCATTTTCTTTACTAAAATGGTAATACAACCACTGTTAAAATATAATACCAGTTTCTAATTTCTTAAAAAAAAAAAAAAGAAGATATTTGCAATGATAATTTTTATCTCAAATTGCCATGTTTTTAAAGATCATGAATCCATCATATAGTATAAAGAATGTTGCTATGACAAAGTAAAATTAGCAAATAAAGTTCAAATTTAATGTAAGGCCACCCATATTCACTTAGCATTATCACACTGGTCTTGTGAAAGATGAAACATGTATTCAGGTCAGTAAGTCTTAATTGCTACTAGAACTATACAATCCAGCAGGATCTCATTATTTAGAAAAGAGACAGGCACTATAAAGTAATTTCTCTTTCCCTATAAGTGCCATAAAGAATAAGACAAATAGGATAATGGCTAGCTTTTCATGAAGTCAAGGCTCTTCACTATAACTGGTACCATGTAATCTAATATTGTCTGTCTTGTCACTTTTTTTAGGAGATGGGTAAGTAATTTAGTTTGTCCTCCATAAGCCATGAAGGATTCAGAAAGGCATGCAAACAATCTCATTATAACAAACAGCTAGAAATCATTTTAGGATAAAATGCCATGTTATTAAGCATTTTGCAATTAGTAAGCTTTGAACATTGACCCATTTCTTTCTTTTTTTTAACAAAAGGGAATAAAAATTATTTATACAAATAATAATTAAAACAGTAAGCAACACTGCAGAAATCTTTGCCTTTGCACCTGGCAGTTATCAAAATCACTTTTCTTTATCATTTTTTCATTGTCACTAAGTTTGTGCAACACCTGATGACCAGATTGGAACCAATTTTTTAACTGAGGTTCTCATCAATATTTTTAGCTACTGCATCAATAAATGAAGGCAATTCTTACCATTTCAGGCCACTCACTTACATAAATATTAATAATGAACAATAAATATTAATTATTATCTCATAACTAACAATTATATTAAGTGTTGGGTTGTCTGGAAGGTTCATGCCAATTTTTAGTTGTTCATGTTCTGACACATTAGAACAAGTCAAGTTTATTGATTGATATAATATGCTTCAGTTAGTCAGGTAAGTGTCAGACACGCTTAGGCAATCATGTCTCTTTTGTGACATGACTGACTGGGCAGAAGATTATCTTACAGTGAGTTGCTATTACTTTCTGTGGTAGACTGGTTGCCAGGCAATGCTACAGAACTCAATATGTCCTGTTATTTAACCCATAACTGGAGGGAAGAGACAGATTAATACCTTTCTCAAGGGTATTTGCGCATAAGTGAATGCAAGGAATTCAACTGGAATTCAAACTTGGCTCCTCAATTTCTCATTCCGAGCCAATATCCACTGCATATCTATATATGTTTACATGTTTGAT
The DNA here is from genome assembly GCA_037127315.1 of Ascarosepion bandense. Taxonomy (NCBI): domain Eukaryota; kingdom Metazoa; phylum Mollusca; class Cephalopoda; order Sepiida; family Sepiidae; genus Ascarosepion; species Ascarosepion bandense. The sequence continues at coordinate 231,315 of JBBBDQ010001133.1, read as the reverse complement.
TAGAGAACACTTCAGACTATCTCTTGAGAAAGAAAGTTTGAAACTATTTAATTTGTGTCAATTTTGCATCTCAATAAAAATGGAAGATTTTAAGGTGCATTTTAGACACTTGCTTTTTTATTAATGTAAAGGCAAAAATGCATTGCAAGCATAAAAAATGATGTGCTGTGTATGGTGAAGGGGTTTTAGCTGACAGAACTGTTCTGAAGTGGTTTGCTAAGTTTAAAGTTGGTGATTTATTAAAGAAGAACACTCATGCAGACCCCACTCCCACTACTGATAATGACCAAATGAAGACATTGATTGAGAATAAGCTGCATTACATAATGTAGGAATCGGTAGAAACAGTTTATCAAAATCCACCATTTATGAGCACTTAGTAAAGCTTGTGTACTTAAATCACTATGATGTTTGGGTTCCACATAATCTGAGTGAAGAGAATCTTTTGGATTGCATTTCTATCTGTGATTAGCTGTAAAAACAATGAAAATACATCCTTTTTGAAGCAAATTGTGACAGGTGCAGAGAAAAAGATCATTTACAACAATGTTCAGTGAAAAAGATCCTGGAGTAAGTGACATGAACTAAGTTTAGCCACTTTAAAAGCATTTCTTCATCCTAAAAAAGTCATACTGTGCATCTGTACTATGAGCTTCTACCAAGTAACCAGCTAATTGATTCTTAAAAGTACTGCTCACATCTGAATGAATCAAAGACAGAAATTCAAGAATACACCCAGAACTGGCAAACAGGAAAGGTGCTATTTTCTATCAGGATAATGCCAGACCTCATGTTTTTTTTGGCAACCCAGGAAAAATTGTTGTAACTTGGCTGGGATGTGTTACTCCACCTGCCATATTCACCAAACATTGCTTCTTTATATTTTCATTTCTTCATGTCCTTGCAAAATAATCTCAATGGCAAAAATTCTTCTCTCTTTGGATGACATATAAAACCCCTTTAATGAGTTCTTTGCCAAGAAACCACTAAAATTCTAGGAAGACAGAATCTTTAAGTTGAAAGAAAAATGGAGAACGGTTGTGCAACAAAAAGGTACATAATTAGATGAATAAATATTTAACGAGAATTTTGTTTTGGGTTTCAATTTCCCTTAAAAATCAGCATGAACTTTCTGGACAATCCAATAATAATTATAATAGTATCAACAATACCAATAATTATATTATTATGTAATATTATATAATAATAATACTTACTATATTAACAATAATAATGAGTAGTTAGTAATAAGAGCTATTTAAATTCAGTCATCATATGTTGCTCCACTTTAGTAACTTTGCCAAACAAAGCTAAGCTTTGTAAAAAACAAAAAGTATATACTTTATATTGTTTGAATAATTATCACTTTATCAAAAATATTAATAACACTGTTCAACAAAAATAAAATTGAAATGGTGTTGAGACACCAAACCATTGTTTTTAGATAATGCTGAATCCAAAAATGACCTTACTTTTTCTTGGTTAGCTACCATTTTTTGCTGTACAGAAATGCCTTTATTTTTTAAAAGAAAGCATTTTTTCATTTGTTTTCTGTATATATGATATTGATCAATGGCAAGACTTCTTAAACTAAAATAATAGAAACTTATCAATTTGTATTTCAACCAACAAATATTAGTCTACTTATTGATAAATACTATTTTTTCAATAACAATCAGACCCTACTTCTTTAAAAATTACACAATGGAATATACCAAGACCAACCAGTATCATTTAATAAATCATTTAATAAACTAGCAGCAGAAATAAAACATTCATGAACATAAGAACTATGGAAAAAATTTTCTCTTTCTTGATTGTTATGTTCAATGTTATTTAAGTTTCTTTTGATAATCCAGTAGTAGTCAGCTATCATTCATTTGTCCCACTGTCCCTAGTAGTGCACTTCCAGTATTTTGATATCCTGATAGAATCATTTTCCCTGTTCGTCACTTACTTTGCCACAACTATCCAGAAATTTATCTTGATGACTATGTAAAAAAAATGAACCTTAATACTCATGTTAGCAATTTACTGATAAAGTTTATCAGTTAATTTGAATTTTGGTGATAAACTGGAAAATTTGATACTTCTATTTTAAACTTTTTGACTCAAAAACACATTTTTTTCTTATAAAAATAGTTTATTTCATATGGCTGACATAAATTGCGTGGCCTCCCTGAAAATTGATGGGTTTCTACAACCTTTATAACAAAATGCTGCAATCAGCCATTGAAAATTGATCTTTTTTTTTCCAAAAATGAGCAATTTCAGTACAGCAAAAATGTTAGCTAACCATGAAAATCTGAAATCATTTTCATAATCAGCACCACTAAATTAGCTAAAAACGTATTTTGTTTTTTGGCACCAAAAATTTTATTGATCAGTTTAGTTATTATGCTTAAAAAAGCTTAAGATGCATTTGAGGATAACAATAATATTAAATAAAAATATGTCACTATTAGGCCAAAAAGTAATTATTCTGTTTGATCATTTATTATCAATAGGGCTACTTATTTGCTTTTCAGCTTTAGTTATCTGATTTTAAAATGTTAGTTAAATTCATATAATAGATAACATAATTTATTATAGTAACAACTTGATAACCACTCTACCAAAATCATCTACAAGTTTGACCTGCCATCTGCAAACTGGAGATGACCTTGCATCCACTAGAAGGATGTTGTCTGCTAGGATCTTCAGCAGAGTAATCTGGTGCTGGAGGATGCTTTGATGCTCTGCCAAGATATTGAAAGTTGGAGGGCAAAGACGGTTCTTGTGGGTTCAAGGCCTTTATAGCATGAGATTTAGCAGCAGCAGATGCCATATGTGTTATTGGTACAAAAAATGTAATCAGCAAACTGAGCTCAAATCCCAGTGCCTATATGTGTTTTGCTTTTTATTTATAATGAATTAGTTCCCAAGCAATGCAAACTACTTTTGCTAATTAATAAAATAGAACAATTATAATATTAGCTGTATAATAAGAAAAGAAAATAATGGACCAAAGATTTACTTTTATTTAAATCTTAGTAATCTCTAGATACTGTTTCTGTTCATTGTTTATTATGTTGAGTATCTTTTCATTTAAAGAAAGTTTTTTAAATTTCTCCTTGGTATTTCCAAATTGTTAGAATTATTGAATTTGAGCTCTCAAACTATTATTAAGTAAAACTTATGAATTCTTTATTTTGGGAGTTGGCCATGGATAACTGAAACTGTAGAAAGAGAAACAATTTTTTTTCCAACAAAGTCTGGTGGTATTTCAAATATAATAATACTTTCCGTAAGTTAGTGTCATGAATCACTAGACAAAATCATTTCAGATGGAAACCTGTGGATCTAAAAGAGAATTAAGCAACATAGCATTGGCAATCAAATTGATTTGGGAATGGCATGACCAGGATTTCCACAGAGCTATACTATAACAGAATTTTTGTTTCAAGACTGGTAAATATGAAACTTAAGAAAATAATTGTCGCAGGGTTAATTTTTAAAAAGAATTACTAAAAAATAAATTTAAATATCTAAAGAATTTTAGGATACAGTGAAGTATTAATTTTATTTAAGCATTTCTAATTCTATTGATTCCTGATTTGTTTTACAGTATTTCTCTATTTTTATAAAATTTTACTATTTCAATTCTATTTATTTTTCTAATTTCTTTTCTTGAAGTTCATGCTGTTCATAGAGTAATTCCAGTCCTGTAAGCAAAAATTGGTAACATAATTTTTATCATTTTTAATCAAAATAAATTGAGTTAAATTTAAAAAGATATTTTTGTAAATTTTAATATAGCATATATCATTAAAAACTAAATTAATTTGGTGGAGATTCAGAATAGACATTACGACTAGAAATAATCCTTCTTCTATTTTTTTCATGTTAGCTACAGATCATGAATTTGAAAAATGTTTTTCATGAAATGTTTAGAAAGTTAATACGAAAGTTCAGTTTGCTATGCAAGTTTATTGTAAATGATTTCTTTAAGGGCTCACCCCCTGCCCCACTCCCCAAATATGATTATAATCTTCATTTACAACAAAAATGCAAAATATTTTTATTTTTAAAAACTTTCTTCATAAGTGGATTCATACTCTTTCCAAGGTTATTTATGTGTAAATGAATATAATGAACCCAACTTGAATTGAAACACTGATTAACGACCCCAAGCCATTATCCATTACACCACCTAAACATCCAAGCTTATGATCATTGATTATTAAATCTGTTTTGTGGTTTTATGTTCAAACACAAGATAATCAAAAGGGAATAAGCAAATAAAATAAATAGTAGGGATTAGCTGATTGATTGATTTGTTTTTTACATGTTATCAACCTTTTGACAGTTATTTAAAGCTAGAAAATATTTTTAGATTGTAAGAAAATATATTTAGATTGTAAGAATGTTTTTGATATGATAATGATTTTTACAAATACACATTCTACTAATTAACCCATAACTGGGGAGAGCAAATGTTGATTCATACTTCTCTCAAGGGTATTTGTGTATAAGTGAATACAGTAAAAACAACTAGAATTCTAACTTGCCTCTCTGATCTCCAGTACTGAGCTGTTGTCCATTACCCACACACCCAAACTTATAGCACCTGGTATCCCCTAGTGGTCACTCATCTAGGTACTGACCAGGCTCAATGTTGCTTAACTTTTTTGATTGTATAGGGACCGATATTTCAAGGTGATGTTGCCGTAAGTAATACCAGCCGTACATCCAAGCTTATAAGCATCTGATTTTCCCCAAACGGTCACCTATCGAGATACTGACCAGGCTAAATGTTACTTAACTTCAGTAATCATATAGTAACCAGTGTTATAATGTGATGTGGCTGTAAGCCAAATCATATGCTTAGAGCATATTTGTTTGGCTTCCATGGAGGAGGAATTAACTTACAATTAATTTGTACAGAAGACAGTGATCCCTTACTAAATTTTATAAAATTTAATAACGATAATAAAATTTGATATCCATAATCTGGAGTGCATAATCTATAATAATATGAAAATTATTTGTTCTAACTGTAACAGGTTACTGTATGAGATGAGTAATCAGTAAAACAGAGGTTGGGAATAATAGTATATCAACAAGTACAAGACTTGCACGCTGCATGAAATAGATACACTTCTAGTCAGTATAATCACTTTTTTCCTCTTCCCCAATAGTGTCCATGTATTTAAGAAAATAGGAACATACCATTCCTGTATATAGGTAGGTATACAACAATATTATTCCTGGTTGCAGTACTGATTCTAAAAATCCACCACTAATTCCTCTCAGAGCTATTATGGGAAAATTTAAATCACAAAGGAATTTTTTTCCAGTTTCAGTTTACAGTGAGCAGAGATCAGAATTTGGCCAAAAACTAACACAGTAGGAGCTAATGTTTTAAACAGCAAACACTCAGATACATCTTCAGAAAACACAATCAGATGATCAATTTCACTCAAAGAGGATACCATCTACCATGCTTGATGTGTCTACAGAAAAGAATGGTAATAGATACTCAATTAAAAGCAGGTGATAGAGCATGCAGTGCAGACACAACAAAAAGGCAACACAGGTACTAAAAAGGTGTCAAGTGGGCCTTACTGCTCTGGTCACCAGCCATGAAGAATGGTCTCAAATAAGGCCTCATCTTGGGAGCCCTTGAATAGTGGAGGCCTGCCATGCCAATCTCCCGGAAGGAACCAATGAAAAAAACAAGAAAAAAGAAAACTTACAGTTGCCCACACCTTGATCAGTTTTCATAAGAATCTTGTGTTCTGAATTCATCAAAATGGTCAGGTAATCATTGCAGCTGCACAAAAGAAAAAAAAGGATAAAATCATGAGAAATTGGATCTTGACTAAGAAAACTTATAAGCAAAATTAGTTGCCAAATTGTTAAGGTTAAAAAAAAAATCAATTCATTTTTTTAAGGTTAGTAATGAATTTTACACTTGTATCTTCTTTGTTGTTTTTAATGATAGCATTTTAATGATTTTTGATTTCCCTTAAAAAAAGAAGAAATTCCCCAAAACAGGTAAGGAAAGCCCCAAAATATATCAAATAAAATAAAAATAAAAAATTATCTCAGAATCCAAAAGACAAACAATAATTTAACATTTGAATCACAACAGGTAATCTTCTAAACATGATTATCAACATTAATTACTCAAATTACCATATTTCATGGTCTCTCACCTGCCATTTTATCAGGTATTTTGAAGAAAGAAGATGGTTGGATGGTTACTTCATCTGAATTTTCTTTTTGGTCAAAGTTCAAAACTTTCAAAGTTATTTTTGTTCAATTTTTTTTTTTTGCAAATGTTTATGGATGTGTATTGTGTTGCAGTGGATATCAGCTTAGAATGAGAAATTGGAGAGCCAAGTTTGAATTCCAGTTGAATTTGTTGCATTTCACTTATGCACAAATACCCTTGGGAAAGATATTAATACATCTCTTCTCCCTCCAACTATGAATTAAATAGAAGAACAGAGTGGATTCTATAGCCTTGGTTGGCATCCAGTCTACTGCAGAAGAGAATAAAAACCTACTGCAGGCAAATCTTCTGTCTAGTCAATCATGGATTGAAAGAAACATGATTGTCTGAGCATGCATCACACATGGCACTTGACTGACTGACTGATGTAATTTTTAATATTTGGAAGGAGAAGAGGGTTTTATTTTTCATCAAATCTCATAGGCGTCTCCTTTGAAAATATGAAATCTTAGTCAATATTTAAATATTGGCTACTTACTTAGAATTGTATATGTCAAGCAAAACTTGTTTTCTTTTGGCTTTTGTCTGGAAAGTCAACAACAACTTCTCTTCATTGATTCTTTTTGTTCCATAAATTGCAGGATCAAACTTCATATCCAGGTAACTGTTTCCATTAAAGTCACCACAAGGAGCTGAAAAAAAAATGCCATTTGTATTTAAAACACTTATAAATTCTGAATGTAAATATATTGGATAAACAAAATACCAGAAGCTCAACATTTAAGTTATTAGAATTTTGTCTCATACTTTTGACTTTTTTTTTTTAATCATTTCACTCCAATCAAGGCAAGACTGCCACAGTGAGAGAAAAAACAAGATGCAGGGAATGTTGAAGAAAGGATAAGAGATGGATGGTAATCAAGGAGATAGAAGATGGCAATTGACATTAAATTTAAATTTTTGAAGATTGTAACTATCAGGGCAGTAAGTAAATGGAAGTGAATTTCATAGACAGGAAGTGCGAGAAAAGAAACTGTTAGAGTATATGAGGTGATTACATTTTAAAAATAAAATAGTTTTTTTTTAACTCTTTACTTTAAAGATCAGGTATTCTGAAACAAGAGATATTTTATAGACAAACTCCAGGATCATAGATAATAAAAGTTCTCTAAAGGTCAGTGCTATTAACAGAAATTTTATACTAAATCATATTGGAGTCATGCCAATGTAAAAGTACTTACTCAGATTACAAAGTCTACCAGTGTAACTGCTCTGACGGCAGTCACATGTAAAATTTCCATCTCCCCATTCGTTATTACAAAAGCCATCATTGAGGCATGGATTAGAGATGCAGCCTTCCTTGCACATGTCCTTTACAGCTAAGAAAGAAAATATATAACAAGTATATAAAACATTCTTTTTGTCATTGATGATTGCATGTAACGATCTATGGAAGAATAAAAGTGCTACTAAAAATTATTTAAAAAATGTTATAACATGGATATTGTAAATATTTTTGACATACTATTGTCTCCACCCAACACCTTAACCATTATTTTGTTTTCCACACTTTTAATTATGCATTATAAACAATTCAAAAGTTATTTACAATCAGATTAATGTCTTCATTTATGTTATTATCACAATGTTTCAGCTGTTATGATGTCTGGCATTCTCCAGATATTGTGCCATGAAATGTTATATAGAGGACTGAAGTGTTGGTTCATGAATTTGGTAGAATAATAATAGTGAATTTAATACTTGGACCAGTCAGTTAAGTGCCATATATGATACATACTTGGGTGATCAAGTTTCAGACAAGACCTGACTGACTAGCAGTAGACTAGTTGCCAATCAGGGCTATAGAACCAAATCTGTTCTGCTATTTAACCCATAGATGGAGGGAGAAGCAATGGATGCATACCTTTCCCAATTATATTTGTATATATGAGAATGCAACAAATTCAACTAGAATTCAAAATCAGCTCTCTGATTTATCATTCCAAGCCAATATTTACTGCACCACAATGTACATCCATCCTTTGACCAGTTTATACAAACTTATAATTAGTGGAAACAGGACAAGCAGTCACAAAGCATACTAAAAAGAGAACAAGATATCAGAACAAGAACAATCTATCCTTATAGATTAAGTAAAGGGCTAAATTTCAAATTTTCTGAAGGTTTATTCAGATTGATAGATATTAGTAAATGATAATTCTGCATTCCAGAAATTCAAACAAACTCACAAGTTTTGATTAAAACTGTGGCCATAAAATTTTTATGTTTTTATATAGAGCATTTATCATTTTACTCCTTAATATGTACCCATGCATTAATTATATATATTTTAATGTTAATATGAAGACAATGGGAATGATTGCAAAACATTTTCTACTCCTCAATTTATAGGGAGAAGCACACAAACGCATGCTGGGATTTTTTCCTAGCCAATAAAATAGGCTATTTCTTGATTTCATTTGACTCAGTCCTGGTCTGTCTTGAAGTCAGAATGCTATGTTCATTTATTTGTGTGTCAAAACCAATTCTTAGTTTGTAAACTTTTTGCCTTATTACCATAGCTTGGAAATATTATTTGTTAGTTTGCTGTAAATATATCTTTTGCTTGCTTTAATTTATTTTATATTATCCTTACTCCTCAGATTGAAAAAGCCCTGAGAAGTGAGGACATCATAATGGTGCCTTCATGAAACTTCAAAGTCGGCATAAATCTGCTCAGTTAAGTGACAAAATTCAGGTATCTTCAGGTAAGAGTAGACTACTGTATATTTTGTATAATAAGCAGTTATTTTATTAATGACTTTTATAATTAATTTTTTTTCAAAGAAAACCACTTTTTCCCTTATTATTTAGATCCTTATTGAAGAGTAAAGGGAAGCATACAGTGTTGATATTTTAAATAGTATATAAAATAACTTCCAAAATAACTGCTTCAATTCTGACAATTTTGTTTTTTTGTTTTTTATTTTAAAGCATATGCAAATCTTTCAAACTGCATAGCACAACAGAGTAAAAGTCTTTGCTAGGCAATGCTGGGTATCCTTGTTAATATATATTTGGTAATCTTTAACCTTTAGGCCTACAAAAAAATATTTTTTTCAAAAGGACAGTTTTTTCTTGACACCACTATTATTTTAATTACCTTCACTTCTCAGCAAATTTTTATTATTTTAAAAAGTGATGATTAGAACTTTAATAAAACCTAATAATACCAAAGTGAATTTGTTTAGATTTGATTACAATTTTAATCATCATTTTTTAAAACAATAAATATTGTAAAGGATTATAGCAGTGTCAAGGGAAAAAACTGTCCTTTTGACACAGGTTTTTTTTTTGAACATGAAGGTTAAACATGGCCAAATATAAATTAGTAAGGATACCTGGAATTACCTAGTCCAAAACCTTTACTCTGTTGTGCAATGCATTTTTTAAAAATATGCTATTAAAAAATCAACACTGTTTACTTCTCTTTACTCTCTCACAGTGATCTAAATAATAAAGGTAGAAAATGGTTTTCTTTGAAGAATTAAGCAATTTAATTATAAAAGTCATCAATAAAATAACTGCTTATTTCTAAAGATCACAAAAGAGAAGACAATGCTGGAAATTTGTTGTTACTTAGTCCCCAGCAGTGGCTCCCAGACACTCATGTAAACATCAATATAATAGTTATAATAACAAACAACCAGACAAGAATGAAAACAATATCAACCAGTGCAGTGGTAAAGTTCATAATAATCCTGAGGGAAGTGCTGGAAATTTGGAAGAGACTTATTGTCATTTAGTCCCCAGTACTTTTTTTATGTAAAATGTAAATATGATAGAGCAGGAAAAGTAACACACTGTGAACTTTGCAAATTGCATTTGACTAATTAAACAAATAGAACCAACACAAAACAATGAATGTCCTACAGAAGACAAGACAATACTTAAGATATTAACCACATCAACCCAGCAAGAAAACCAGATTTGGTTGTTATAAAGAAAGTTTCAACAAAGATATGGAGTGCCAGGAACAAAGACAAGAAAAATTTAGATACCAGGACCTTACCAGAGAGCAGAAGATATTGTGGAACATGAAGCTGACAATTTTGCCTGGAATAATCAGAGCATTTAGCTGGATAAATTTGAGACTCTCCAGACCATTATTGTGATTTGAATAGTGTCAATTCTTCAATATTTGTCTTTGAGGGTACTAAAGTACTGGAAACTTAAGAAGAATTGCTGTTACTCAATCCCAACTCCTCCTAAACCCATAGCTCCCAGTGGAGCATAGGCCATTGTTGACTCTCCCCAATGCTTCTGTAATTTATCTTTTTTATGGGTAGGAGTGTTGACCCTATGCAAATCTCTTTATCCTCCAGGCAAGGTCAGTTAAAGGTGTTATGGGGAAACACTACTATTCCTCAGATAATAAACTCTCCCTCCTATATTAATAAGAGTTAACAGGATGTGAACGGCAGAAGTTCTTGGGAAGCTCATAGGAATTCTTTAGAGTTCTATTGGTGTTCAGTAGAACTACTAGGCAGTTGATATTAGTCTGCAGTTAGCTGAATACTAAGGAGTCAGATTTCAGTGGAAGAATACCAAGTTTCTAATATTTTGTGTGTGTTAAGTTGATTAGCAACGGACATAGCCCAATTATAACCTTCAGTGTGAAAACTACTCCACAACAAAAGGCCATTAATTTCTAAGCAGAAGATTTTCCTGCACTAGGTTGCCATTTCTTTCTGTGGTAGACTAGTTGCCAACCAAGGCTGTAGAAAACAATCTTAAGTAGAAATCTGAAATTGGTTCATTGATTATGAAATTTAAAAAAAAAAAAAAAAAAGGATTTACTTACATTCTTCATTTCGGCTTTTATTTCTTAAATCAATGACATGATCTCCGATCTTCAGTCCACGTATGCATCCTTTGAAACGAGATAATTGTGTCATCTGTGGTATGACACCACCCACATAAAGGTAGACAAAGTCTTTTTGCTGTGGTGAATAGCTTGGTGGGTTTACTGACACTGAAAGAAATAAAAATGAAAATAAATTATGAACATGGCAATTTGGAATTTATTTTAATTTAATAATGTCTTTTTATTCAAATATTTAACAAATGATATTGTTAATTTACAGTTTATTCTAATATTTTATGCAAATAAGATAGATAACAAGATATTTATAAAACTAATGATTGAAAAATTACAAAGTTTTAGTCAAATATGCCTTTTGAGTTGAACACAGTTGCAGAATGAAATAGAATTGAATTTATGCATAAACATATAAAAAATATTTTTGAAACAGATTCATGTTTTATGTAATCATCTCAAAATAATTATTGTGAAGGATAAAAGAAATGAAACTTCATGACTACTCCAATCATAATTTATTTAAAGAAATAATTTACAAAACTGCTCCTAAAAGGCTGAAGGCTTACAGCCACTTCAAGTTGAAACATTGGTTCCATACAATTACTAAAGTTAAGCAATATCAACCCTGTAGAATAATTAGATAAGGGACTTCTTAGGAAAATCAGGTGCAGTAAACTTGAATGTGAGGGTGGTGTAATGGATAAAGGCTCAAAATTGTTATTCAGAAATCTGAGTTCCAATTCCAATTGGGTTCATTATATTCATTTACTTTAAAATACCTTTAGAATTTAATCCATATCTTCTCTTCCCATCTATGAGTTAATTAGTAAGATTTGTATCACTAAAAACTGTTATTATCTCAAAAACAAAATTGCATACAAAACAAATTTTGGCAATAAATAACCCATATGCTGCTAAACAAATAACCAAACAAGCTGGGTTCAACATCAAAGCAGAAAAATAATGATTTACTAATAAAACTTCCATTCTCTCTCATGGCTTGAAGCAGATGACTCAACAGAAATTAATTAAAAAAAATTTTTTATAGCTTCGAAAACAGTTAATATTGCTTCCCAAAGTTTATTTTTGGATTTGGATACAAATTTTTTTATCACTCTTATAAAATTGTTTTTTGACAATATTGCAAATGTTCTTGATGGGGTATAGATTTGGTGGAAATAACAGCTATACCATAGGACTGTTGTTTTTAAATCCTAATTTATGTAAGTATTCGTTAATTGTACAAACAACACGAACCAGAACATTGTTGTAATTTTTGCTTGAATTTCACTATCTTCTTAAATTATATCTAAAGAATAGTCTTTTACAATTTAGTGTAATCAGAAGAGGTCATTTTCGCACCACTTTTGAGAGACCAATCAACTCATTCCCATTGAGTCTCTTCTAGACATGCTCTAGTTTGTATTCTAATGTAAACAAATGTAACCGAAGACAATATTATGAAATTTTACGTAAAATTACGAAATGGTATCAACTGACTTATCAAAATTTATTTCATTGTACATTATCTTTAATGGCTAAAACACAAATAATATATATATATATAATCATCTGCAGACAGTCCTGCATTACAGCTCATCAGTACAGTTAGACATATTTTTTGAAGATTTTATATAATGTTCAAAAATAAATTTATATATCTTTCATAAGAACAAAATATGGAGACTAATCACTAGAAAAAATACAATATCTATAATTTCGTGTAATGTGTCATTACATTAAATATGCCAATTGTGTGATAATAGAAAATTCACATGAAATCATGAGTGTTCAGGACTGGACAACAGAAATGTCTTCTGTTTCTATATAAGCATCAAAGATTTCTCTTCAAAGAGGGAGTTTCTGAAGAGCTCTTTGTGCGAATGCTATCCAACATTGTTGGAAAGTGAATGAAGGGACACCTCTTTCCCCACCTTGCATTAGGAGCCAACTAGACTTGCATAAAGTAAAGATTGGTTGTTGAGAAACAACAGAAAGAGAAAGCAATTATGAACTGAAACTAGCATTGAAAGAGTAACTATAACTACAGTAACTTGTGCAGAAACTCACAAGAAAAAGAAAAGAGGAATATCCTGTTTCTCAGATTCCAATTTCATGAAAAAAATTGTGTTGGTGATCAGTACATGATCTCAACTCAGAGAGGAGTCTATACTTCTGAGACGAGGTATTATTTACATTGTTTGGACTGTTGTCCTCATCTTTATTTTCCCATTCATGGTGTTTCAGCCACTGTATGCTCCAGTGTTATTCAGGTGATTAGAATTTCAAACTAAAGCCTTTATTTTGATCACTGGGGTATATTGTTCTTGATCCATGAGCCATGCCATTTCTAGATAGCTTTGTTATCTCTCTTTAACTCAACTATCTAAGTTATTTGTTCACCACTGCTGCAGCCAGGTATTGACTTTGGGTCAAGTCACTGGATTTAACTCACGCTTTTATCAAGGACACATGGTCTACTGGATAAAAGCATAGGGTAGAAACATTTCCATTTCTTTCTTTTTCTTTGTTTTCTATAGACTAACCTTATTTTTTATAACCATTTCACCCCAAGCAGGGGGGCTAGAGTGCGAGAAAAAACAAGGTACAGGGGAGGTCAAGAAAGAATAAGAGATAGACGGGAATCAAGGAGAAAGAAGATAGCAATTGATGTTGCATTTAAACTTTTGGGGATTGTAGCTATCTGGGAAGTAAGCAAATGGAATGGAGTTCCATAAACTGGAAGTGCAAGAAAAGAAACTTTTAGAGTAAAAGAGATGGTTACATTTAACTATTTTGATGGTTAAATGGTGGAACCTTGATGCCAATATAGTAGCACACAAAAATATATGTGGCTGGGGAACCAGGGAAAAAAGCTTGTCGGAGCAGTTGCCATAAAAATACTTGTAGAAAAGACAGAGTGAAGCCACATCACATTGCTGAGAAAGTGACTAAAGGCAGGCTGCCAAGTCAGGATCTATTATACTGTAGATCCTCCTTTGGATTTTGCTGAAAACCTCAAGATGAATAGCAGGAGAACCCGACCAGATAATATGTAGGATGGTGGGGAATTAAACAAAACATCAATATAAGCAACAAAAGATGCTGTGCAGTATTTCTAGTTCCTTGGACTGGTTTTGAACTCTTTTCCCCTCCAACTATTTATCTTTATACATCTTTTCACTTATAGTCAACAGAGAATATTTGGTATTGGAAAGCAAGAAAGAAATAGACAAATACTTTCTATTCCCTGTACAAATACCTGGGCTGAGCATCAAATTTACTGATGATACTGTGGTTGATGTGACTGTCACACACAGCATATACGGCTACAATTGGAAGTATGACTGACATAGAGCTTGCCCCACCCCCTGCATATAGACACCTCAAGTGTGAAAGTTTTGATTGATTATTCTTTTCATTTGATAGATGTGTTTATTTTTGGCTGTATATTAGCATCTTTTCAATTTTATCCCATGATTCCATCTTTGAATCCCATTTGCATCGAAGAGCCAAATCTCACCTCACAAAAGAAAAGATTAGATTCTTGGCCATAGAGAATCATTTTGATAATTTTGAAATTCTATGAAAAGTAGTCTATCAACTGAAAGTATTACCTTTTTTGTCAAATATTTCTTGCTTCTTTTTGAATCTTTTGTGATGTATTGTGATCTCCTTGTTACCAACCTGCAACCTGGTACCATGTTCAAGAACTTCTGCCACAATTTGATGCCACTTCTCATTGTTTAGATTGCCTGCAAATACAAGAAACAAAACCATGTTTTACACATTTTTTTCAAACATTTGAAACTTCACAAAAAATAGTTTGAAAATATATACAAGAAAAAGGATAAGCAAAACATATATTGCATAAAATAATTTTGTCATGTAAAAGACTGTCAATTAAATCAGCAAATTATGAAAATTTGAGAAGAATGTATAACTAGATAATATGAACGTATAACTAGATAATATGAATGTATAACTAGATAATATATCTCTTAAAAGAAAATGTAATGGTTTAGAAACGCAGTGGTGCAATGTAAAACCTACCCAGGTGCCAACTGCGAAAGCGACCACATCCCAGTCATCTGCTAACTAAGGGTAAAACTTTGGAGAATGAAGAAGCCTAGCATGGCACCAAGACTGATATACAACACACTTGTGAATGACCTCAAACTGCAGAAAGAATACACTAACAGCATGAAAAACAAATATGAAGAAAAAATTGGACAAGGACATTCAAAATGGGACTCACTAAAGGGAGCGATGGTGACAACAGCAAACAACATTGCCTCAAAGGAAATCAGATGCAGAAGAAAAAATGAGTGGATGACTGAAGAGATCCTTGACATGATGCAAAGGAGATGGAAAATGATGCCAAGACATAGAAGAGAATACAGGAAACTGCACAAGGAAATAAGGAACAAATGCAGACAGGAAAAAGAGGAATGGCTCAACAACAAATGCACAGAGGTAGAGAGACTGAGCAGGACTAATAAAGCAGACATGCATAAAGAGATAAGAGAACTGACAGGACAAAAAGCCTACTCTTCAAAAGGATGCATAAAAGCCAAGAATGGAAAGATAATACTGGAGAAAAAGGAAATACTCAAGCGATGGGAAGAATATATAGAAGATCTTTTCCATGACAAGAGAGAGCAACCAATAATACACAAAGATAAGGATGGACTGGAAATATCAAAGTCCAAAGTGGAAGCAGCAATGGCCAAATTGAATAAAAACAAAGCAGCTGGTCCAGACGGCATTGTAATAGAGCTGCTGTTAGCCCTGGAAGAATTTGGCGTAGAAAAAATTACAGAAATAATAAATGAAATTTATAACAGTGGTATAATGCCAGATGACCTATGCAAATCTAAGAAGCCATGTGCAAATGAGTATGAACTACACCAAATTATCAGCTTAATGAGCCACATTACAAAACTGATCATCCGAATACTGATGAATAGAGCAAGAAGTAGAATCAGGCCAGGGATAAGACAAGAACAGTGCAGGTTCGTCAAAGACACTGGGACAAGGAACGCCATATTTATGATTAGAATGCTCTCTGAAAGGGAAATACAAATGAAGAAGGACTTATACCTGTGCTTTATTGACTATGCAAAAGCGTTCGACAAAATACGCCATAAAGAATTAATGGAAATGCTCAGCAGGCTCAACATATTTGGGAAAGACATCAGGGTAATTAAAAACCTCTACTGGCAGCAAACTGCCTGCATACAAACAGGTAATGAATTCAGCAGTTATACAAAGATAGAAAGAGGCGTAAGACAGGGATGTGAATTTTCACCCAATTTATTTAACTTGTACAGTGAGAATATTTTGAGGACCCTAGATGTTATGCCAGGATTTGTCATTAGAGGTCACAATCTGAACAACATAAGATAAGCAGATTGATTGCAGACATGGAAAAAACTGCAGGACCTCCTACAGAAGATAGCTGAAGAGAGTGACATTACAAATAAACTGCAAGAAAACCGAATGCGTGGTCATCAGCAAAAAGAGCAGCCCAAAGTGCAAATACAGATGGGGGGGGGGGTTTAAAATCAAGCAGGTTTGAAAATTCAAATATCTGGGAAGTGTTCTAACTGAAGACGGAAAGTGCGACACAGAGAATCCAAAGGCGAATTGGCATGGTGATGGAAACGAAAAGGAAATTAATATTAAGCATCAGGAAGAGACAAATGAAATTCCTGGGAAATGCAATGAGGAAGGAGGGCTTGGAGAACCTGATACTAACAGGCCAGATAGAGGGAAAAAGAGACAGATGAAAGCAGCGGATAACATATTTAAAAGGCCCGAGCAGGTGGATGACAGAACGGGGACTGAGAGACGTTACAGGAGAAAGTGTGCTAAGAGCCACCAGGGATAGGGAGATGTAGAAGGCCATAATCGCCTACATCCTGAAGGGACAAGATACAGAAAAGAAGAATGGTTATATGAGTTATCCTACTAGACTTTACTCCAAAAAATTTCACTTGGAGCACTCCTTAAACCTATAAAAATGTGTGTATTTCTCTCCCTAGTCTCTTTTCACTTTTTTTACACACAGGCTTTTAGATGCAGTTGTACATCAAGTTGGAATGTGACCATTAGGCTTGCATGTGTATTTTTTTTATTATTTAACTCTCCCACACATTATTTTTCATATGTATCTATCAGGTACAAAAATTTCACATACATTCTCTTATGACTAATTTAAATGTTTTTCTCTAACTTGTTTAAATAGGCTTTTCTTTCATTATAATTATGTATTTATGTAATATCTTTTTGTCAATACAAGCAATTAGTTATTATTTGTTTTATATTGTTTTGTGTTACATATGTTTTACTTAGACTCACATTAAATCAACCATAATTGCTGCAGGATATAAATATTCAAGGAGACATGTTTCTACCTAAACACACTAGCAGCCAATAACTAACACACACACACACACACACACACACACACACCAGTCAGTTAATTGCCATGCATCTTGCATGCTGACTATAGACAGAAAACTTTCTCACAGTAAGCTACAATTTCTTTTTGTGGTAGACTGGTTGCTAACCAAGGCTATAGTACTCAATCTGTCCTGCTATTCAACCCAGGGAGAAGAGATGGATTAATACCTTTCCCAAGGTCATGAATGCAACTCAGCTTTCCGATTTCTCATTCCAAACCAATATCCATTACACCACAAAACACCACCTCTCTCTCTCTCTCTCTCTATATATATATATATATATAATGTGCTAAATTTTAATAGTATTTAGTGCCAAAATTGTTGCTTTTTTCTCAGTAGTTTACTGATGGAAAGGCAAGCAGATTTTTTGTCAAAGTGATTGATATCAAAGGTAATAAGGATAGACTGTTAACAGAATTAATGTGGAGAAACTTTTCTCTTGGCTGAGTGCTGTTATTACAGTTATACCAACTTGAAAGTTTTGTGATGACATTACAATAATGCTCTCATGAAACTTTCAAGTTGGCATAAATGAAATAACATAATAGTTTCTCCATATATATATATATATATATATATATATATATATATATTATAAATTATGTTTTAGAACATGTACATAATTTCTTTTCCAAAAGATATACCCGACCGATAAAACGTACATTCCAACAGATAATACAATTAATCAACAATTTCACACTTACACACCAGATTCTTCAAAAGTCTAATGGTCAAAACGGGAAATACATTCACTTAATTACCAATAACCCCAACCAGCCCCCACAACAACAATGAACCAAATATAAACAGAGAATGATTCCAAACCTTTATTTCTCCTGATGATGTGTTTGTGTCCAAACACTGAAATAGCCATATGATTGTAGAGAAGAGGACATATATAGAAGAAATTATGTACATGTTCTAAAACATAATTTATAATAAATATTCACAGCTCTATACATCATATATCGAGCACTGTTTTAAATTAATGTTTTGGACGGAAAAATTTTTTCTTTTTTCTCTCCTCATTCTATACTCACTTGTAATATATATATATATATATTATATATATATATATATATATATATACTATTTGTATTTGTAATAATATATCAAATATATATTAATATATTTTGTAATTACATAAAATGAAATGTTATTATCACATCAACATATTAAAATAACACTTAATATAGTAAATATCATTACATAATATCATATATGATAATTACACAACACCACAATATGATATATTTTCAATATAATGGTGCCACATAGCATTTGTAGATAATATATTATGATGACATGTAATATTATGACATAAAAATTCTATGTAATGTTTTATAATAATAGTATTAGATGAAAAAGAAGTGAGAATTGTGGGAAGAAAGAGTGATGCTTACGATTACATTCCAGTGATTCTGAGACGACAGAGTCAAAGGAGTTGAATGTCAGGACGATTCGATTTTCTTTGACAAGTTCTAACTGCACAAAATTATGATAATTATCGTGCATGTAGAGTAAAAGGGCATTCATTTTAATAGTACGGAAACTCATCACAATTGTGTCATTCAAGATAGAGTGTTGGTTTGTTTTGTCATAAAATAAATATGATGTATTTGTTCCCGTGAATGTCACCATGTCTTCATCAATGTCTGTAAAAAAGCAAGAAAAAGAAGAAAAACGGATTGTAATAATTTGTTGTTTCAATAAAAATAAGCTTTTTTTAAAAATCTTTTTCATTATTAATTTCAATTAGTTTTGATTTCATCTTTATTGAGGCTTTCTTGTCTGCTAAAATAAGCAGCATGAACAGAAATTAAAATATCAAATTTGTCAAGATTTGAACTCACTTCCACAGAATCCATATAACATGGATATTACCTGCACTGACTTAACCATGAAAGCTTAACAACAACCAAATGTATTATGTCCTTATGTTGCCCAAATTTCTTACATTTTTAATTTTGCGTAATTTTCCTTTCTTTTTGTTTTACTTTTGTCGATGTCATTATATTCTATAATCATTACAATATGTCATCACATTTTACAATAATTAAATATATCATTACATTCTACAATTAAATATATCATTACATTCTACAATTAAATATATCATTATATTCTAAACTCATTAAAATATACATTATTTAGAAATAAATAAGTAACCTCTGTCCAAGTACTAAAATACATCCCATATCCTTGGCAACCTGAATGTTGGTTAGAACATCTGTTCCAATTTAACAAAGGAAAGTTACATCTCGTCATATCACTATCTTCATTTGTTCTTTTTTTTTTTTGCTTTTCATTCATTTTTTGTGCGTTGTGGTACAGTGGATATCGGCTCAGAATGAGAAACCGGGGAGCCGAGTTCGAATTCCAGTTGAATCCATTGTATTCATTTATGCACAAATACTCTTGGGAAAGGTATTAATTCGTCCCTTCCTTCCAGTTATGGGTTAAATAGCAGGACAGATTGGTTTCTATAGCCTTGGTCAGCAACCAGTCTACCGCAGAAAGCAATGGCAATCTACTGCAGGATAATCTTCTGCCCAGTCAGTCATGTGTCTTTCGAGACATGATCGCCCAAGCGTGTATCACGTATGGCACTTAACTGACTGACTATATTTTAATAGTAGTATTTCAAAAAGTTATTGAATTATTTTCAGCATTAATTTTGATTAATTTTTTTGCTTAGTTTAGTAAATTAGTATAGTAGATTTCACAATTTCAACCAAGACTAAAAGAAATTGTCTTCTAATGGGTTTTTATCATTGTTAGTAAAAATAATTATGTTCTTGGCCAATGAACTGAAATTTTGTTATATTTAAACAGGTTTTATCCAGTCTCTAAAAATGTGACATTACTTTGTGATCAACTTAATCACAGGTTTTTCAAGTTATCCAAAAGTAAATTCTTCCTATAAATCTTGTGTTTTTTAGATGAAGTAGTATAAAGTGAAGCAGCAGTTGCTATGAGTTTACACAGGAAATCATTTTGAGCAATCTCTTGATTAAAACTGTGATAATTTTATTCTAAGTTTAACATCTTTACAATTTCTCTTGACATTTTTGATACTTTAGGATATATCCTGTTGACAGATACAAAAATAGATTGACACAAATTTTTTATAGAAAGAGTTTAGAGGTATGGTGGCTGTTTCCAAAGATGCTGATTATAATTCACAAGGAAGAAGATTGAAAGTACCATTCTGGCTGCTTCCATAAAACTCCTTGAGAGTTGAGTTAAAGGGAGGTTACTACAACATTCCAAAGTGGCATAACTCATAGAACAAGAACAATCTACCCTAGTGATCAAAATAAAAGGCTCAGTTCAAAATTCCAATCATCTGAAGATGGTTGAAGTGTACAATGGGTGAAACAGCATGAACATGCTAATAAAAATGAAGACAGCAGTTTGAACAATGTAAATAATCTATATTATAATAAGGGCCATGTGTGTCTATCCACCACAAGGCCATATTAGTGAGAAGAGAGATAGGCCAATCAGTGACACCTTCGCCCGGGGATGGCTCGTTGTGACGCTTGTTCTTGTCGACAGTACCAGTTGTGACACTGCCACCCGGCTGGCCGGTTGGTTTGATCACTGTTGCTGGTCATGATGATCTTGTCACAAAAGCTGGTTTTCAAGACATCTATTGCAACAACGGACCACTGCTCACATTGTGAATTGATCTCAGAAAGTCGCGTTGTGCAATTTCAGTAGTCGTCTTTCTACCAGAACCAGACCGGACACTGGTGTACACTTGTGGTTAAAAATAAACACGGCACAAAAAAAAAAAATTAAATAATGAATAAGGTCAAAGACACCTGGAGAGTTGTGAATAAAGTCTTTATAATAAAAAAAATTATTAATTACAAAAGTGGAAAGTACAATTGTCGGAATGCCAGTTTACAACGGAGAGAGGATTTACTTAAAAATATCAGAGCTTTCAATCTTCAAATACAAGTGTCTTTTCCAATTTTCGTTAAAAATTTCAGAGCTTTTCAATTTCTTTTTAAAGTCTTTTCACATATTTTCTATAACCAGAGCTGTCAATTCTCTATGCAACTTTTAAACAACAAAGTTCTTTCGGGTCCTTATCGGAGCTTAATGACATTAACTCTTTAGCCATAAGTTCTATGGTAGGTGACCAGCCGTGGGTCATGGCTCCTCAGTTGGGAACCTTTTTCCACAGTCATTACATTTCGACTCATAAAAACTACTTTCCAGCCAACAACTACTGAGTTTTCTCACCAAGTCCGGATTTTTATAACCATCCCCAATCCTCTCGGGGGATTTAGCTGACTCAAAGCTTTTGACCAATGAGACTGTTTTCCACCCACATGATTTGCAGGGAGCCATGGCTCGATGAATGAAACATAAACAGCTCACATGATGTAATGTCTTTTTGTCTTCCTTCTTTCGATTACATCACCTTTAGATTTTTCAATTCCCACAATTTTTTGTTCTCAGAAACAACTATTGGGAATTTGAACCTGTTTGACCTCATCAAGCAAATCCTGACATTTTGTTATGGCTACTTACAAAATTTTAGCTTGTTCAATTCAAAACAATCCGCTTCGAACATGAAAGAAGAACAATTATATTTCTCTCTTTCTTTCCATCTGTTAGCTAATTTTTCTATTCCCCGGATTTTACAAGTACATGATAGTATTAAAATAGCTACTTTTTCTATTCCCCGGATTTTACAAGTACATGATAGTATTAAAATAGCTACTTTTTCTATTCCCTGGATTTTACAAGTATATGATAGTATTAAAATAGTTTTTTTTTACATAAACTCACATCACGAATTACAATAAAGCACAACTAATAATACCACTAATATTAATTTCTCTCTCTCCATTGTATTAAACCAAACAAAAAAAAAATATCAGCAGGAAATAAATCTTTCTTTCTTGAACAATATGTGAGTGAGCAGAGGAGGTTGGCTGATATTCATAACTGTGGAAAACCCTGTATTGGAAGGAGGCATTTGTTTCACTGGAACTATGTTTGTATGTATGTCTTTCTTTCTTTCTTTTTCTCAGTGAAATCAAGTAGTGTCTTTTCCCCATAGATGTTATGTGTTTTCATATTCACTTCTTTCTTTCTATCCAAATCTCTGTCTTATGAACATTTCTCAAATAATTCAGCAGACGATGTTTTCTATTTTATTTATTGTAACTAAATTTTTATTTTAAATACTTATTTATCTTCATTATTTCTTTTATATTCTCACTGAAATCTAGTATTGTCTTTTATCCATTAAATATTTGAACTTAACAATTTTAACAAAATATTTCACTAAAAATCATTAATCATATGATACAAGTGAACAGATTTTAAATTGACAACTTTTTCCATTTCACTGAAACAGATGTTAAATACTTTTATCTTCCCTTCTTTTTTTTCTTTCATTCTTTCTTTAATCATTTACTCATTGAAACCAAGTAGCATTTCTGATATGTCTTTCTTGTTTTTTTACACTATCAAAACAGAATAGTATCTTACTTGTGCAATGTATGTAATAACTAATAAACTAAAAGAGGGACATGTTGAATTGGAATAAGATAAATATAAATATTATATTTGGTAGATATCCTATTTTTTTATTAAACAATGTAACTGATGTCTACAGGACTAAGTAATCAAGATTTAATAAAGATGATGTGTCTTTCAGTTGAGTTTGTTGTTAGTAATCAATATTTAATAGTTGATGGTTGATTCTGCTACATCTCAATGTTTATTTACTCCCGCAACATATCATTTTTCTGAAGGCTCACAGTGACATGCTTACATGTAAACTTTCCCACTTTTATGCAGTGGGTGGATTTTAAAGTGAAAACCACTTATAAAATATAAATAAATCTGGGAAAAAAGATTCTGATTTTTAGAATTAAAAAAAATTATTGAGCATGTTCTTTTTTAAACTTTTATCTACAAACAAACAAGATTATTTCATCAAAGACTTCTGATATATTTGTCTATATTTCTAACGTGTTATTGTATTTATTTACACTATTTACATTGTATGGACTGTTGTTCTCATCTTTGTTGCTATATTCATGATATTTTGTTTGCTGAATGCTCTAGCCATCTTCAGATGATTGAAATTTAAAACTTAACTCCTTTATTTCCTTTGCTGGATTAGACTGTACTAGTGTAAATAATTACAATACCTCATCTCAGAAATATAGACAAATACTAATACAACAATTACTAATTTTGCAAAAACAAAATGGAAGCAAGCAACCTGTACAGGTGGATCTGATATAAATAGTAGAAATTCGATCTATTTGGTCATTTTTCTCTTGGAATCAAGAAAGTTAATACTTACTATTTTCACAATTATATCCAAGATGAGACCATTTATTGATGCATATACATTTGTAACTTCCCCACTGCTCAACACATGTGCCTCCATTTTGACAGGGTTTTTCATGACAAGCTGCAAGGCAGCCAATATTCACACCTTCTGTCCTGAAATTTAGACAATAAACAATTCATTTTTATAAAAAAAATATATCAGAAATGTAAAATGGTAAAGAAAATGTGATAAAACACATGTTGAATTTATTCATTTTTGTGTTAATGCTCTTTAGAAAAACATGAAAGAATTTTTCCTAACAATATGTTTCATTACCAGACAACTTGACAAAATGTCTTCTTCAGAATGATCTTGTTGCATCAGAGTGTGGCAACCTATTTCTATAATACTAGTGCATTGCATGCACTAATAATAATTTTTAAAGTATCTAAAATATTGGCAAATGGGGTAGAAATATGAGACTTTTCAGACATTCTAGTTTTGTTCAAGGCTGTCCAAGTTTGAAGGAGCTGTCCCTATGTATTGCTAAAGATATAAGCAATCAGTTTTAAGCATTTATTGTGTGTGTGTGTGTGTGTGAAAAACCTTGGAGTGTAAGGTATGGTAGGTTATAAAAACATTTTATCGAAAAGTAATAAAAATTGAAAACTTCTGCTTTGAGGTTTGGAAATTATAAACCTAAACATAACAGACATAAAACTTTAGCAGATACAAAGCAAACACAGAAAACATAAACATGTGGTTAGATCAATAAATTGGTAGTCTTAAACATTTTATAAATTTTGATCTGAAATGTTCATTGTATAATAAGCAATCTATATGATATTCACAACCAAATTATGTTCTTTGACAAAGATTATAAATAGGAGATGTGCAAAATAAATTCTTTCTTCATCATCACTACAAGTTATCAGGGTTGCATGTTTTACAAAACAAATCAAAAACAATTTTTTTTATTTAAGTATTTTTGAGAGAAGAAAGCTATTTTAATCCAAAATGGCCTCTGGTGAGCTTAGAGGTCAATGCTACCTCTACTATATTTCCCATTATCCTCACATATCACTTTACCTCCAAGAATGCAATTTTTGAGCTGCAGTACAAATAATAAAAGTCACAAACTGATCCTACTTACAATGACCTGTGATTTTGGTAAATGAATTTGATTTTATCTGCTTTAACATCTGTGTGGCTGAAAATTGTTTTTACAAGGTTCTGAAAGGTTCTTAGTCTAATCAAGAAAGGCTGTAAGATAAAGATACTGATATTTTATCATTTGACTAAAGTTTGGGTAGTGGATCAAGCTAGAAAATTTTCAGCATCACCGAATGCTTCATAGCCTGCTTATTTTTCTTTCCATTTTGCTATAAATTGACTCCTTGAGACTGAAACTGAAATTATATAGAGCGCTTGTTTATTTTTAATTATTATTTCACTTTTTGTCTCTCTGTGAATGTACTTAAACCTTTCCCAGCTTTTGTTCACACCAATGCAAACTAGAATTGAAACAACATGGAAGTAATTTCTTCTTCATATGCTGTGTCCCTTCAGGATGTAGGCAATCATGGACTTCTACTTGGCTCTGCCTCTTGTCGCTCTCAATATTTTTCTCTTGGTATCTCCTCTAAACCCTGCTCTGCCATCAGATCTATCAAGTAGGTCTTGCGCTGCTTTCCTCTCTCCTTCCCTTTATCCATTCTGTAAGTATTAAATTCTCCCTCCTTCCTTATTACGTGTCCCAGGAACCACATCTACCTCTTTCTGATGTTAAGTATGAGTTTTCTTATTTGCATCCTCTCCAATGCATCATCATTGCAGACATGCTCCATCCATGGCATCCTCAGCATCCTTCTGTAAAAACCACATTTCTGCTGCCTCAAGCCTCTCCTTCATCCTTAATGAGATTGTCCAACATTCACTCATACAAAAGAAGAGACAGCAAATCCAGCAATTTTTTTGTTTTCAAAGAGATTTTTCTGTTTCTCAGTACTCTGTTTAGCTTCTGAAATGCATTCTTGGCCATGCTAATGCATCTTTAGATCTTCATGTCGCACTTCCATCCTCTGTCAGAACACTTTTCAAGTATTTAAATTTCTTTATTTGTATTTAAATTTCTTTATTTAGTTTCTCCGACTTGCAGTTGGCATATTGGACTCTTCTTTTTGCTGATGCCCATACATTCAGTTCTCTTGAAATTTATCTTCAGTTCTTTCTACTCGCTTAATTCTGCAACCTTCTGTAAAAGGTCCTGCATTTTACTTTCCGTGTCTGTTATCAGCACTGTGTCATCTGCATATCTTATATTGCTGTGATTGTGTTCGCTAACGACAAATGCAAAAAATGTTGAGAGGTCCCCAGTTGTATATTTATGATAATATTTGGATACATTTTGCTTCATTTAATTTTTGGCATTGATAGAAATCAATAAAATATGGATCTAATATGAATTTAAGATTTTTTTTTTTTTTTACTTTTTATAGTCATTTCACCCCAAGCAAGGTAGTACCACCACTAGTGTGCAGGGGCTTACAGTGAGAGAAAAGGAAAGAGAAAAAAAGAGGGAACAACTTACCAGGAATGTTGAAAAGAGGATATGAGAAATATAGAAAACAAGGCAGTAGAAGATGACAATTGACATTGCACTTAAACTTCTGGGGATTATAGCTATCAAAGAAGGAAATATATGAAAGGGAGTTCCACAGGTGGGAAGTGTGAGAAAAGAAACTGCCACAGCAGAGGTGGCAGGTATATCTGATTATTTGACAGTAAAAGTTTGAGACCTAGTTGCCAATCTAGCAGCATGAGTAAATTCATGTGGTCGGGGCACCAGGAAAAAAGCTCATCAGAGCTGAAGCTGTGAAAATATTTATAGAAAAGACAGAGAAAAGCCACATCTTGTCGGTGAGAAAGTGACTGATGTTGAGCTGCTATATCGGGATTGATTACATTGCAGATCCGACTTTGGATTTTGTCAAGAACCCTGAGATGAAGAGCAGAAGCACTCGACTATATATGGCATCAGTATTCAAAGCACGGATGAATAGCAGATTTAGAAATGTGCAAGTTTTAAATTTGGAAAAGAGGAAGGGGTGGAGCATAATGAAATTAATGTTCAGATACTCACTTGTAGAGGCCAGGAAGAGAGAGTTCTACAAACTGATTGTTGTAGACCAAATCTCTCATGCAACCAACCAAGCCAGGAATTTCAGACACTTCAGTCATACTGAAAATTAAAAATTAAAACTGAATTAGGTTTAAAACAGAAAATAACTTTATATATAATTTATTGACTATCTTTGCACATAAAAGTTTTGCAGAAATATTTTACAGAAGTTTTACTAATTCATGAATTATTTGGACGAGTATCCTAATTTTTGTTGTCTTTATCTCATCTTCTTAAACTTATTGAAGGTCTGTTTGTATCTGGAAATCCATGCATATTTTCTAGATATGCTGAAAAACCACAATCATAAAATAAAAATAACAGAAGACGTGAAATTACAATTATTTTTTTAAAATATGATAGTTGTTAGACACCATTATTTGATCCCACATTCAACAGCATGCAAAAGGGGAAGCACAGAGGGTGCAACAGCCCTGGGCCTCCAAACAAAGATTGAAATAAAAATTTAGTTTATATTTAATTTAAATAAAGTGTTTATTTCATGTTTAATCTGTTTTTACATATTTAAAATGTCTTCCTTTCTCACATATCTTGGCCCTATAGGCACCCTCACCATTTGAGTCTTAGAAGCATACACTGAAGCTGTTGGCCTTGGGTATCATCAAACCTTGGCATGTCTCTGCTCATACTAAGTTTGCTTCTATTTTCTTCTAATGAAATGTCAAGATGAAAAAAAACCCAAAAAAGACAAGTATATGATTTTGAATTTAGACTCATCTTTATTGCCATGTTTGTTATGTTTCGGCTATTGCATGCTTTGGCCTTCTTCAGGTGCTAGAAATTTTGAACCAACCCTTTATTTTGGTCAGCAGGGTATATCATTCTCATTCCATGTGCAATACTACTTCTGGGTCTCATATAGTTATTTCCTTTTAACTCAACTCTAAATTATTTGTTCATCACTGCTGTAGCCTGGTATTGAACTCACAATTCTTTAGGTCAAGTCACTGGAACTAACCAACACATATCTACTGGGTCATGTGTCCTTGATCAAAATAAAGGGTTTGATTCAAAATTCTTAGCACCTGAAGAACGACCAAAACATTGTAAACATGGCAGTAAAGATGAGGACAACAGTCTGAACAATGTAATTAGTGTAAATACTACCTCATCTCAAAAGTATAGACAAATAATGGTCTTGAATTTGTGGTAAAATAGAAATAGTTGATTAAAATCATTAAATAACATCAGAAAAGCTACACAAAGAGACTAAGAATTATCCTAAAAAAGAATCAGACAATAAAGGGAAAAGCAGAAAAGCATACTGACTAAAATATAATAATTGAAAAACAAAATAATTTGACTGAAATACAAAATAGTCAGTCAGTTAAGTGCATTACGTGATACATGCTTGGGTGATCATGTCTTAAAAGAGACATGATTGACTGGGTAAAAGATTTTCCTGCAGTAGCATGCCATTACTTTTTGTAGTATACAGGTTGCCAACCAAGGCTGTAAAACCCAATCTGACCTGCTATTAACCCATAGCAGGAGGAAGAAGAGACAAATTTATACCTTACCCAAGAGTATTTGTATGTAAACTAATGCAATGAATTCAACTAAAATTTGGACTCGTTTCACCAATTACTTGTCCCAAACCAACATCCACTGCAGAACAATGTATATACAAAATTGTAACACTGCTTAATCTCAAAGTTTCAGACAACACTAGAAAAGTTGGAAAGCAGACAAGTTGAAATGATCTAAGCAATAAAAATCATCTAAATGATTAATGGGGAAAAAAATTAAATAATTATTTATATAATTATTAATAATTAAAAATGAATAATTAATGGGACAATACCATAAAGCTTAATTTGAGAACTTCATTCATACCAGAACTTCTTTTGAAAGATTAATTAAGAATTAAGTTCATTTCAGGAAAAACATTGAGAGCCAGATGTTTACAAAATGATTGGTGATCACTTTCTACACATAAATTTTATTATCATACTGACAAATTATACTGGAAAATTTCCTACAAAATCAGTGGCAAACTGGGTATAAAAATATTGATTACCAAGAGACAAAGCAGACCCATGCACAACTACAATGCTCTCATTTAATTTTTATAACAAATAAATAAAACTTTCAAAAAATACATATGGAAAAAAAGAATACAATTAAAAATGTGTAATTTTTTATCTTTTTTTTTTAAGTAATTGGTTAATATTTTGAAATAGTTCAAAAGCACAATGGATCATTGCACACAGTTCACTATATTAAGTACAATCATTTGTGTTCATTAGATGATTGTGTAAATCTGCCAATAATTGTTTCTGCAGCTAATTCATCTAACTTTAAAAATCTCCTCTCAAATTGGACTCAAATAATTGATAGTGTGAAGATGACTTTATAAAGTTCTTATTCCTTTTTATTACTAAAACAGTTGTTTGTATTCATTTCTTTATAGAATTTTTATTTGATACAAAGAGTCCACTCTATCAAAGTCTCAAGCTTTCCATCAAGCAAGTTGACACACTGGCCATTCCATTATGATTGAAACCATACAAAAACCATTAAAAAAACATTGAGAAAGTTTTGAAAATGTTAAAAATAAAGAGAAAAAGAAAATAATTGTTGTCTTACTTTGAAGGAACTCCACCAATATACATATATCCTGGGAAAGCCAAAAATTTTGGCAAGTTCTGGTGTTGAATATCTATGAGTTTTGTTTTTGGTCCAAAAGTTAGACGAATATTGTAATTATCCTGTTCCAATTTAACAATATGCCATTGACCATTGTCCACTCTTTGATCTGATTTAATTTCCATGTTAATATCATGACCATTAGCTGAAGCTTTGAACTTAATAACTTGACCTGTAAATGAATGAATAAAGATTTTTAAAGATGGTAAATCACTTACAGAGAAGTCTGAAGTTCTCTTTTATTTAACAGTTTTATTAATATTTTTTTACAGATGACAAAAACAGGAAAATTTAAAAGCTGTTAATAAAATTCTTCATTCTCAAATGCAGAGGTTAATATGTCTTAGAAATATATTCTGGTTTAATTAAAGTTTAATATTTAATTTTTTTGCTCCGTTTCTTTCTGTTTCTCTCTCTTTATATATATATTTTTTTTTTCTCTAAACATATACTGCTAAATATAAGAGACAATGAATGTCTATTATGTTTAATCATGAGCTGTTCTAAACGTCGTATTTTGGCTTTAATTTCAGTTGAAAATAAAGACAAAAATTCTCCAACATTTGGATAATTTTTTTATTAATTTAGTTCTCAGCTTTCAGCTCACTTGAGCCATCTTCAGAGAGGTTATTAAGATGGTAACAAAATAACATGTACCATCACTGACGATTTTATTTTGTGTTGACATAATCACATTTAAATCTGGTCATAACACATTACATTGCATTTGAATACATGGTTCTGTTGTCATTTTGCGCTATCACGCGGTGTGACGTCATAGAACTGCATTGCAAATTTGCGAACTGCGTTTGTTATTTTTGGTAACTATTGCTGTTGCCTAGCGAAGTTTTATGTCAACACAAAATAAAATCATTGGTGATGGTGGATGTTATTTTGTTAGCATCTTAATAACCTTTCTGAAGATGGCTCAAGTGAGCCGAAAGCTTACAACCAAATTAATAAAAAATTATCCAAATGTTGAAGAATTTTTGTCTTTATTTTCAACTGAAATTAAAGCCAAAATACAACGTTTAGAATGGCTCATGATTAAACATAATAGACATCCATTGTTTCTTACATTTAACAGTATATGTTTAGAAAATTATTTGCTGCCTCGATACACTATATATATATATATATATATATATATATATATATATATATATATGCACTATTTGCATTGTTCAGGTGTTTTACCATTTTGTTGCTAAATTCAGAATGCTTTCAAATATGTATATATTATGTATTTGGGCAACAATCTCTCTTTTATGCAGGTTTCATTAAAAATGACAGACAAGGTGTTATTAAGTTTTTGTATCATTTTTTATGTGTTCTTGTGATTTTGTTCTTTTCAGAACTCAAATTATGCAAGAATTGTTCAAAGGTTTTGTATTTTTGAGCACTTTTGACTATACTTTTAGCCATTATCAAGAATGAATTTTGTTTTACTTGTAAATAAATATGTGTAAAGTTTATGTGTATAGAATCATGTGTATGTTAAGTTCCGAACACGGTAAGCACATTGTTACCATGTTCATGATTGATGTTATTAAGTGTAGGATATTTTTTTTATTAGTAATGCCTCCATTATTTTTAATCTTTTGCACATGGATTATACTATTATGCATGTATTGTTACCAAGTATGTCATGGATAGGTCCTGGTAAATCTTAATGTGTGTTTAAATGAGATCAGATGGAACCATTGTAGGAAAGGTGCAATGTTAATCTTCTTGTTAATTTTGTGGTGGTGGGGCCAATGTACTTGTTTACAAATTTGGATTGTTGAGGAATGCAGTTCTTCAAAGTACATATAAATTCATAAATGACACTGGTTCTCTGTAGTTTAAAATTTGTAGGTGAATTAATATTATTGATGATGAGATTGGCAGTTTTTAATTTTTGTAGTAGATAAAATTTAATTTTCTTGCTTAAGTTAGTTGGTGTTGCATAATTTCAGATGATGTTGCAAAGTGAAGATTCATCCTGTTTGTAATTATTGTGCATTTGATTTTTGCAGAAAATATTAACGTTACTGTTTTTATTCTCGTGTTTGTAGTTGCCATTGGTTACGTTATGAAAAAACGTTTAAGTAAATAATTTAGAAAGCTGTTAATAAGCATTTGTTTCAAATTGTTGAGTTCATTGAAGAAAAGCACATCTTATGCTTGCATGAGAAAATTTGTAATAACACTAATTTTGTATCTAAGAGGACATTAACTATTAAAATTAAGAGGGCAAGAATTTTTGCTAGTGGTTTTTTTTTTTATATACTAAACTCCACAAGAACATCCAAGAATGAGAGTTTGCTTTTTTAGCTAAGCTTATATGTGAAGTATAGCCAAAAATACTCAAAAATACAAAACCTTTAGACAATTATTATATAATTTGATTTCTGAAAAGAAAAAAAATCATAAGATCACGTGAAAAATTATATAAAAAACTTAATAATACTACCTCGTCTGTCATTTTTAATGAAACCTGCATACATGATTGATCACTATGGTGAAATGGTAGACTTTAAAAACATTAGCTAACCAAGCATTTATGCACCATTCATTCAGTAATGAATGTGAATACTTTCTGCTACTAATGTGTGTTTACATTGTGTATATAACACGCTAATGTCCACCTTCCTCTACCAAGTATGCATAGCTCAGAATCACCAACTGATGTCAATTCAGTTGGGTTTAATCCTAGCTAGAAGCAATTGGATGTCTAACCATACTGATGAACTGTGATACAGCGAAAGAGGACTGTCTGCAGATGACTATATATATATATATATATATATATATATATATATATATAAAATGGACTCTCCCCCGTCGATTTCGATGTATGGGTGTCTAACAGTTAGACTACCACACAAAGAATTGTTTAAAGTGGTGAAGGCTTGTGTAGCACCATCCACACTTTTTGGAACTGCTGATAACAAACAATCGGTGCAGACGTCTGCCATAGATCGCATGAACAACAGACCTCAGTAATTTACCCATAACTGGAGGGAAGGGACGGATTAATACCTTTCCCAATGGTACCAGTGTGTAAGTGAATGCAAAGTGTCTGACTGGAATTAGAACTCGGCTCACCTATTTCCCCCTCCGAGCCTACATCCACTGCACCCCAACGCACATCCGTCAATAACACTTACAGCACCTGGTATTTCCAAGCGGTCACCCATCTAAGTACTGACCAGGCTCAATGTTGCTTAACTTCAGTGATCAAACGAGAACCGGTGTATTCAACATGATATGACTACACACACACACACACACATATATATATATATATATACATATGTGCAGTCTTGGAAATGTGTCATTGATGAGTATATGGTATTGTTAAGAGTAGGTTATGTAAAAATCATTTGAAAGTTCACCATAACAACCAGAAGCAAGTCACCCTGCCAACAATACCCATGTTGTGTGCAACAAGGTTTGCAGATCATCATCTGGACTGAATCACACTCACTAACAATCACTTGTAAGATGATCTTGATAACCAACTTTATGCCCACCACCATTCAATACAGGTATAAAAAAAAATTTCAAACACACATATAAAGGTTCGTTAATATTAAAAACCGAAAAAAATATAATTTTCTTATTAAATTTGGTTAAAAAATGATAATAAAAGATGCTAAAACAAATATTTTACTGACCATTTTCCATGTGGATAGTGATGTAGTTTCCTTTGTCATCCGCTTGATGGATAAGAAGTACTTTATCTTTAAAGGTACGGAATGAGAAGATAAGGTCCTTGTGTGTCCAAGAAGGGGCTTGTATATAAGACTCAGGAGATTTGAACGTCATGGCTTTTTGCTGATCGTGAAATTCTGAAATAACACACAAGATTAATGAATCTTTCTTGCAGACAGAACCAAGAATTATTAATAAAAACTAAAGAAATAAAAATAATTCCTTAATGGTCTTTTCTGTGCAGTGACTCTTTAGAACATTAGTGATCATGGCTCTCCACAATTTCCAGTTCTTTGTACCTCTTAATAATTTTTACCTTTTTGTAAGTTTTCTTGAACCCTATTCTACCATCCATTTACTCAAGCTTTCTAGGTAGGTTATGTATTATTTTCCTCTGCCCCTCTCACCTTCAGTCTGTGAATATCAAATTTTCCAATCCTTCTTTCCTCATTATGTGCCTTAGAAATTTAAACTCTTTAAGTATAAGTTTCCTTTTAGTTTTCCATTTTTTAAAAATTTTCTCAGTCTATGATATTCTCAGTATCCTTCTGTAGGACCAGTTTTATTGCACCAAACCCCTTCTTCAACTGTGATCAGATTGTCCAGTATTTACTGCCATATAGGAGTACTGGTATTACATGACATTTCAGTACTTTTTTCTTTGTTTCTAACAAAATTTTCTTGTTTCTTAATACTTTGCTTAGCTCTTGGAAGGCATCTTTCTCTATCCCAACATACCTTTGGATATCTGTATCACAATTTTCATTCTCTATTCAGAACCTAAATGTAGTTTACAAGAAACTGATGCTATAATTCCTCTGATGCAGCCAGCTTTTTGGCCAATTCCGATGAAAGAGGATTG
Source organism: Ascarosepion bandense (assembly GCA_037127315.1). Lineage (NCBI taxonomy): Eukaryota > Metazoa > Mollusca > Cephalopoda > Sepiida > Sepiidae > Ascarosepion > Ascarosepion bandense. The sequence continues at coordinate 197,018 of JBBBDQ010001133.1, read as the reverse complement.
CTGATAGAAGTTGATAAAAAATTTGATTGAGTAAGAGGAATTATACGTATTCTTTTTCATAATTAATTTCAACATGTCTCTGAATCTTCAAGAAATAAATATGAAAGAAACTATATTTTTTTTTCTTACCTAATCGCAATAAGGCTGAACTTATTACAGTTGCAGACTTTATTTAACAGATCAGTTTATCATTCAGACTGAAGTATAATTTTATTATTTACATTTGAACTCATCTTTGATGTTATTAGAATATTTTGGCTGTTTCACTCTCCAGTTTTCTTATGATGCTGAGGATACCATGAGCAATGAAAAAAGTTTTAGAGATGATGCAGATGAAAAGGAAACTTATCAGGAAGAGACAGCTGAGGTTTCTGGGACAAGTAACGAGGAAGCAGGGCTTGGAGAATCTAATATTCACAGAATGGATAGAGGAAAAGAGAGATAGCGGAAAGCAGTGTGAGACATACTTGATGGGCTTGACAAGTGAATAGCGGAGCGGAGTTTGGGAGAGATACCAAGAGGAAATGTGTTAAGAGTGACAAGGAATGGGGGCAAATGGAAGTCCATGATCGCCTATGTCCTGAAAGGCACATAAAGAAGAGGAAACTGAATCCTTTGTTTTGATCAATGGGGTATATCATTCTCATTCTATGTGGGATGCCACTTCGTATAACCATGTAGTTATCTCCCTTTAACTTTTACTCTCTAACAGCCGAAACATTGTAGACATGGCAATAAAGATGAGGGCAATAGTCGGAACCATGTAAATAATGTGAATATTACATTACCAATTCTTTTAAGAATAACAATGATTTTTCCAGATACAAATCCTACTAACCCATAGGGAGATGGGTATTTTCATGTAAGTGACTGGAATTTGAACTCAATTCTCTGATTTCTTATTCTGAGCTGCAATCCATTACCCCATCTGCACATCAATTTGAATTAATACCAAAGACAGGGATTATAATGAATTTAAAGCCAAAGATGGTTTCAGTATTGCTAAATGAGTAAGTCAGTCAGTTAAGTGCTATACATGATACACACTTGGATGATCATGTCTCAAAAGAGACATAACTGAGCAGAATATTTTCCTGCAGTAGCTTGCCAATACTTTGAGGTAGACTGGTTGCCAATCAAGGCTATAGAACCCAATCCATCCTGCTATTCACCCATAGCAGGAGAAAGAAGAGATGGATTAATACCTTTCCCAAGGGTATTTGCACATAAGGGAATACAACAAATTCAACTAGAATTTGAACTCAGCTCTCCAATTTCTCATTCTGAGCCAATATTCACTGCTTCACAATGCACATCCTACATGATATAGCAAGCTCTAATGTTATTGATATTTCTGTATTAGTATTTTATCCCAACCAAAATATCTATGTATGCTATTTATATCATTTAAACTTGTCTTCATCTTTATTGCCATATTCACAACATTTTGGTTGTTATACATTCCAGCCTTCTTAGGGTGATATACATTGATATTCTAAACTAAATTGCTTATTTAGTCTACAGGAATACAGATGAAATGTGAATATAGCAATAATGATAAGGGCAAAAGTTCAAATGATGTAAATAGTGTAAATAGATACAATATCTTATCTCCAAAATATAGACAGACTGCTAAAATATATTAATTAAAAACAAGAAAGATGATAGTTCATTTAATTCATAGAAAAATAATACCTTATTTTAGAATTTCAGAAAACATTTATACAAGTTTTGAGATATAAAGAATCCTTTCTTTACAAAAATATATGTTTGTATCAAAAATATCATTTAGAAAACAAATATTATTTGGGATCATTTTTCAAGATTTGGACATACGTCGGTTATTGTAAAAAACAAAAAAAACTGCCAGATTATTTAGTCTTTTTTTCTTAAAGAAAAAAGGCACACAAACATCTTTTTATTGATATAACAGATAAATAAATAAAAAAAAGTTGTTCTTACTGTTTCCCCAGCATTTGAGTGGCCCAAGGTTAATTTTGCCAATTCCATCAGGAATGTTGTCATACCTTTCAGCATAAATCTCTGTCACTGGCAATTGGTCTGTGTCCGTGTTGTAACCAAAATCCATCTGCCAAAATCCAGTCACTGTATACAAGCAGAAAATGTGACAAGAAAATATGTAATTGCAAAATATGTCTTCCAAAAGCTAAACAAAGTATTGAGAAACAGGAAATGTTCTTTAGAAACAAAGAAAAGTGCTAAACTGCTATGTAATACCAATCCTTCTATATGGCAGTGAATGCTGAACAGTTCCTCACAGAAGAGAAGACTTAAGGCATCAAATATATTGTTCTACAGAAGGCTGTTGAGAATACCACAGACAAAATATGTGAGGAATGAGGAAGTGTTAAGGAATATGGGAACAAAATGTCACTTTTATTTAAAATTGAAAAGAGTACTTCTACACTAAGTTTTCTTTCTCACATTTCCCACCTGTGAAACTCTTCAGTTCGTTTGCTTCCCTGATAACAAAAATTAAAAAAAAATTAAATGCAACATCAATTGCCATCTTCTGTCTTCTTGAACACCATTCATCTTTTGTCCTTCATCAATTTTCCCTATTCTTACTCTTCTCTTTCACTTCCTGTAAACCTCCGCATACTAGTGACATTTTCGCCTTGCTTGGAGTGTAATGATTAAAAAAAATAGTTTAAATTTTTGTGACATATGAGAAAAGCAGGCTTGAGAAATTTGATATTTGCAGATCATATTGAAGATGGGGCAGAGGGAAATGGTAATTAACCTACCATTTTTCTGTTCTCTTAAGTGTGTGTAAATGAATGACAGAACAAAGAATGGGTAGTAAAAAGGCAAACATTGTTAAGAGTGACAAAGGAGAGGATTTTTTTTTTAGAAAGTCATATATATATCCTGAAAGATCACAGCTCATAAAAAGAAAACGATCAGGAATCAGCCATTACCAAATGACCTAACTGTTCATTTTGCTTTTGATAGGCTTTGAAAAACTCAGGACAACCTGAAAACTCTTCTAAACTTTAGTGAAGTCAGATCAAGAATTCTTCATAGTTACCATGTAACATAGCACTACTGGTTTCACATTAGCTGGAGAGGAGATGAACATTAGCAAACATTTCTTCTCCTTCATAGAGGTGTTGTAGAACAGGAGTCAGCAACCTGTGGCGCTCAAACAATTTCCATTGGAAAATTGTGTAAAAATCAAAGTAACAAAGTGTGTTGCTGACATTAAGCAATTGGCTAAGGCCTTGCAAGGGCAAGCTGACCATTAATAATAAAAACTTAAAAAAATACTTTTAAAAGCAATTTATTTCTATTAATGTGGTTTACATATTACTGTATATATTGCTATATAAAATATATTGTAGAACAGGTATATTGACCTTGACTTGTATAAAAATACATATGCTGTTGATACACTGAATGATTTTAAAACTAAGTCGGCACATAGCAAAAAGATTGCCGACCCCTGTTGTAGAAGATCCTGTATCCTGACAATCTCCTAGCTCTGCAGTCAATTCAAGAATTCTTCATTGCTACTAATATCATGTAAGCAGTTCACAGTATGCCATGTAGCAAGTCCCATGAGGGTCATAAGAGTATTGAAGTGGTGTGTCAGGAATTTACCAGACCAATGAATGTACACTCTTTGGAAGAAATATGATGGGGTTATATATTGAGCTCCTTGGCAGAACCCATTATAAAGATCAGGTGAGATAGATGAATCTAACAACAACAAAGCATTAGTTTCCATTACCCAGTGGTTGTGAGTTCATTCCCTGTGCTGTGCAATATATAAGTCTATAAAACAACAACAAATGGCACCATAGCCATAGCAGTAGTGAAGCATTTTAGGCAAGATAACCTGATTAAGTTCATTTCTTTTCAGACTGGTTTTGAATTTGTTTTCCTTCTCTGGGACTGGCTGCCACCTCAAGACAAGAGAGCCTGGTCAGTTCTGCTGTTTAACTCATAGCTGGAGAGAGAAAAGTTACCTTTCTCACGGTTATTTGTGTGAAAGCGAGCATAGTAAACTCAACCAGAATTTGAGATTGACTCACCTAATTCTTTTTCTGATTCACTAACCATTACACTATTCCTACATCCTAATGTACTTACATTAAGAAGAAAGAGAGGTACTGGCCAGAAATCCTTTTGATTTAGCAGGAAAGAATTAGAATGTCATTATGATTACTTTTGACCTTCTAAATTTAAAGAAAATGAGCATTTATAAACATCTGCAGATGAGAAAAGGAAATCTAAGATTTTTTATGCCAAAAAAGAGTCTATTCTGAAGTCCCAATTCAAAATTTGGTTTCAACTGTTTTCAATTTATATAATTATTTTTAAAACTTTAATAAATTTCAAATTTATTAACCTTATCTGTGAATGAATTTTGAAAAAAAAAACACTATAACTGAAAAATTTGCTTCAGTATTTAACAAACAAAAATTAAGCTATGATTTGTTCACATTTGAATTCATGTCATCATTAGAACATGGTATTAAGTTTCATTGCCTATTCACAGCTATAACTGAATATAAAAAAATAGAATGAAATGGAACAAATGCAGCCTGTGACCTATGAATTCCAATTCTTCTGACTTATGCTCAAAATTAAGAGACTGCATAAAATTCAGAGCACATACATTTTCTTATTATGTGTTTGAAATATGAGTGATATAAGCATTTTTTTAATTTTTATATTTGGTGATGTCATGTTTATTTCAACATCCAGCAAAAAAACAAACAAAAAAAACAGTCCATTGCTTCTGACACAAAACTATGTGGTCAACTTCATGTATAGTGGTTCTGAGGTTTTCATTCTTGAGGATTTCAGTTGAGAGACAGTAACTAGAGTAAGTTTCAACCAGCCACAGGTTTGCAAACATTGGGTTGAACTACTAGAGATAGACCCAGAGCAATGATGATATGATATTCCTGAGAGTTTCTTAAAAAAATCAACAACCAGAATAGAGTCTTTTCCTGATAAAATTAACAACCATGTGTTCATGATAAAAGCAAGAACCTGGAGAAGTATAGGCCCTACCAAGTTATACCATACATGTGAAGGGAGCTGTTCAAGTGCTCAGCTATGAAGTGAACCTACAACTGTAACCAGCCATGATGTTAATCGTAATCCTGATCATCGACTAAAACAGTTTCAATGAACAATGTCTAGATTACATAGTGAAATTTGTTTATAAACATTTAGATAAAATTTTGAAAATTCCATATTTATTCATCAAATATTTTTCCTACCATCAGAAATATTTAATTTCTTTTAAAACTTTCTTGTTGCTTATGTGTTCTGTACATTTTGTTTTCAGCATCCTTCTGTTGCTTCAAGTTTCTTTATCTGTGAGAAGATTGTTCAATACTTACTGCCATAGTACAACATCTGAGCCCTCAGCCAATTAAATTTTCTTGTTACTTAACACTTTATTCAGCATTTGAAAAGCCCATTTTCTTACTGACTTTAAAATAAATTCAGACATGTAAATGTAAAATAAATCAAAAATTTTATAATTATCTACATTAGAGTTGATTTTGGAATACAAGTTTGAAATTTTTTGATAGCCACATATTTCCAAGTTTAGACACAACAATTAACCATTCCCTATGCCATGTATTATACATTTAAAAACAGTGATTATAGGTTTTGATTGCAACTGCTAAATGGTTGTTATTGATCTGAAATTGATAAGAGCATTTGGGAGAATTTTTTTTTAAAAGAAACTGAAAGATACTTACTTGCATCACAATTGCATTTATATTTATTATAACAGGAATCAGTCAAAGAACAAGGGCAGGTACCGATATTGGGATTGCCAATTGATTTAATGATTCTTTCATTGGCTGCTTTAAACCAAAGTTTTTTACCCAGCCTGAAAATGAAAAATAAATGTTTTATATGTACATATAAACTATTGTATTCAACTATATTATATAATTTAGTATAATTTGTCTCATCATCTCTTCATATATGCATGCATGTAAAGAGATGTGAAACAAATTGAAAAACCTATTAAATGATGCATTTCCCAATGTGACATGTTAGGTCAGCTTCATTCTGACCTGAAGAAACCGAGCTCAACACACAGCACCCAATGTTGTCAACGAGAAAACTTCTTGTGGCATTGACAAATTGTGATTGTTTACATTTTTTATCTATATTGACATAAAAATTTCATATGTTAACGTTTCTTAAACCAGTAAAGCAAATATCTACAAAGTTCTTCATTCATTACTTTATCTTCATGTTATACTCTCATTGCATCTTCTAATATATAATCTACAAAGTAATAAATATAATATTCTCTTCATTTTTTATTAAATATTACTAAATGATGATAATCTGTGTTTCATTGATTCCTACTTTTGTAAAATCTTCCACTGCCAAACACAATACTAAAATATTCAGAGAACTTTATTTAAATTATTATAATCTATAATAGTTTTGGATCCTTAATATTATTCTTTACTTTGTTCTTCCTTGCACATATGAGAATAGATCAATAAGTAAATAGCTTAGTAGGTTGAATATCGATCTAATATTTTCACAGTATAATGTTTGATCTTTTAAATTACAAAAGCACTGTAGGTCCAGGACAAACTATAAGTAAAAGCCTCTAACTATTTTCTAAGATAAACTTGTTTACTGACATTGTAATTGGTACCTACCGTATAGGAATTTTCAGACATTGGTATTCAATCATCTGTTCACAATAAGCAGACTGGGAGGTCAGTAATTGCAGGTGTTCTTTACTCATCTCTCTTTCAAAAGGACAAAAATTTTAAAATGTGTCAGGAATTATTTTTTTAAAAATCAGTAAATATAAAAAATCCACATATATAACATACAAAATGCAATATCTGTACTTTTTTTATATAATCCTTTTATCACAAGCAAAGCAGTACTACCACTGATGCGAAGGAAGTTACATAAGAGGAGAGTGTTGAGAAAGAGGAACAAGTTCCAGGGTGTGTAACAGAATGGATAAAAGAAGGAAGAGAACTGTGTGAGAGTAGAATAGAAAGGGAGAAGAACATGATAAAAGGGTTGTTAGGGAAAGGATGTGATTCAAGAAGATATGAGATGGCAATTAACATTGCTCTTAAATTCTTGGAGATTGTAGCTGTCAGAGAAGCAAGAATACAGAAGGGAATTCCACAGGTTGGAAGTGCGAGAAAAGAAGCTGATAGAGTAGAAGTTGCAGTTACATTTTATTGGTTTCACTGTAGTTGCTAGTCTAGTAGCTAGAGTAAATTCATGCAGAGGGGGCACCAGGGAGCTAAACTTATTGGAGCAGAAGCCATGAAAGTATTTGTAGAAGAGACAGAGGGAAGCCACATTACATTGGTAAGAAAGTGACTGGAGTTGAGCTACCAGGTAGGGATCGATTCTCCATTGGATTTTGTCAAGAACCCCGAGATGAATAGCAGGGGCACACGACCAGATGTGACAGCAGTATTCAATGCATGGGTGAAGGGTAGATTTATATATGTACAAAATGGATTCAGAAAAGAAAAACTTCCTGGCTCTACACAGTAAACTGACCTTCCTAGCAGCAGATTTAGCTATGGATTCAATGTAGTCATTCCACTTGAGGTCAGTTGAGAGAGTTAGGCTGAGGAGGCGCAGTGTATTGCTTTTAGGGAGACTAGCCAAATCCATGCTGATGAGGTTGAGCAATTGTCTATGGTGGTTAAAGGATAGCAGCTTCATTTTGGAAGCATTAAAATTTACGAGCCATTTCTTAGTTCAGTCCACCACAGATTGGAGGTCATTTTCAAGATCCACAGTGAGGTCTGCTTTGTAAGCCACAGCAGATTTCTTATCAAGGTGGGAGTAAATAGTGATGTCTTTAGTGTAGAATGCCAACTTGGGATCTGATCAGGGAGATCATTGATGAAAATCAAAAAAAGCGTAGAACCTTTTATCTATCTATCTAATATGTGTGTGTGTGTGTGTGTGTGTGTGTGTGTGTGTGTGTGTAACATTCTTAATGTTACTGAAGCTTCCCCTACATAAAGAGATGGCAATTTACTCATCTCTATCTAGTAAACTCATTTTATAATGTAATAGAAATAAACTTTTGTTATATTAAAATAAATAAGACTTCATAATTATTCAGTAGTGAATTTGAAGCTCTTTGTTTAGTTTAATGTTATTAAAGTATAGGTATGCAAACGACGATTCCCTTTTGTTGTTGAGATAGTCACAAGGGCCATGTGAGTGCCAGCAAGTGATGTCAGGGGATAGAGTGATGAAGGATAGTTGTGATGTTGAGCCCAGGAAAAAAGGACGTCACTAGCCCTCAGTGGTAGGCCTTACAAAAAAAAAAGCTACATGGCTTAACCATGTTCATAGAGAAACCTCTGTAACTCCAGGTTTCCCTTCAACAAATATTACAAGTAAGGTTTCCTCTTTTGTACACACCACCTGTTGTGGCATATATGTTATAATTTTTCTGTGTGGGGCATATATAACTATATGAATATATGGATTGAAATCTGACAATGATAGAAAAATGAAAAAAGAACAAATACGACGCATATCTTAATCTAACATGATTCATTTTTATTAAAGCTTCTTTAGAGACTGAGAGAAAAATGAAAAAACAAAGAGACAGAATATGGGATATTATAAGTTTGGGTTAGTTCTAATTGGTCAGATATGTGTCACGTGTATTAAAGGAATACATAATTTTTAAATGTATGCGAGATATATTGGATAGTAAAGTGTATAATAGTGTATCTGCATGTTTGTGTAGAAATGCTTGCCTGTTTAAGTGTATGTTGGATGGTAACATTAGTTAATATATGTGTAGATATGTTTTAATACACATGTCATGTGTATTAACACAATGAATAATTCTTAAATGTGTGTGAAGAATATTTTGGATGATAAATTGTGAAATAGTGTATATGTGTGCTTATGTAGAAACACTTGTCTGTTTAAGTGTATGTTGGACATTAACATTGGTTAATATATGTGTATGCATATGAGGGAAAATCTGTAGATGTTATTTATATCTATATATCGTTGAAATTTAGCAAGATGTTGTGATGTGTTTGTATTTTGTTGGATATTTTATATTTACATGTGTATGTGTAAACACTGTTGTTACTTCTATGTGGGTCACTGAAACATAGTTATATATGATAAATTTGTTTTAGTTAAATTTTTCATTGAAGATGGAATTAGCATTATTTCATTTATTTTATGAATTAGGTAGACATAAGTTAGATAAGTAAGAATGGATCTGTAGAAAGATGGTGATGTAATGTTTAAGTGAGTGTTTATAGTTGGTAGTAATACTATTAATATCTTTTCCAAATTACATTCGCCTTAAAGTTTTTTTTAAGAATCACTGGCATTAGTGAAATTAAAGCTAGGTTCCGTAATTGGAGTAGATAGACTAAACTATCACCTGGTTCACACTCCACCCACATCTATTGTACAGGTGTAGAGGTTCATCCCTTGTTCCCTGTTTAGGATGTGGTTTCTGGCTTTCTCTTTTCCAAATCTTTTCACTCTTACGTAGACCCCTGCAAATCAGTGGTGTTACCGCATTGCTCGGGGTGATATGATTAAAAAAAAAAAAAAAAGTGGGAACATCTGTCTAAATGTAAACCTCTCTGTGTTCATAAATGTGGGTCTTTAGATCATGTGAGATCTTCTCCATGTACACATTTTTGCACTGTAGACATTTTATCTGATAAATTCAGGCATTTGACAAGGTGCTTGGTATATTTTTCTTCCTGATTATATCACCAATATTCTTGGGTGGGGGTAACAGTCCTAGTGTTAGGGATGGCCAATTTATTTGTGAGTATAGTTGAAAGGTTGTTGGGAGGAAATTTGTGTAACTTTTATAGATTTGTGGATTTTGTAATCACATTTTTTAGCACTGATGATGAAATGGTGTGGGTAGGGAAGAAGTTTGAATGTTTTCTCAATATATTTCTCTTCTTCATTTGGATATTCAGGTGAAACAAGGAGAGAGAGAAAAAGGTAGGAAAGATAAGGAAAAAGGTAAGAAAGCTAAAGAGAAACAAATCAAAAATATTGTTTCACACAACAAAAATAAATTAGATTTCAAAGTTTATCAAAAACCCACTAACAAAAACCACCACCACAACCAGAGAATAAAATCTGAAACAATCATAGGATTTTACCTTTCAGCCCTTAGAATATGTAGAATATGTGGCCAGTGTTTAAGTCTATGAGGCCAGCATTTTCCCATTACATTACAAATTTGGTTATCTATAACTTGATTTTTCCCAAATATAAAATAACTGTTGAAAAGCATGCACAAGATTAAGGAAAATCCACCATAGTAATGGAGGGTGATCCTGAAAGAGGACATTGCTGATAATTTTGGAATTTGGAAGGGAGATCTGAATAATTGTGTGAAGTTCAAAGAGGAATATTTTGAAGAGGACTAAAGCACTTTTGCTCCGGGTAGGTTTTAAGAAAAGAAAAAACTTAATGTTGAATGGTTGGATAATTTCCAGACAGAACTTGTAAAGACATAAATTCCTCTACAATGTGTTACCATCATTGACTGTATTATGTGGTTTGTTTCGACTAATTTCTTTGTTTTGTTTTTTAAAGACACTCAGTTGCTGTGATTCTCCAAGTTAAGAACAAGAACTCCTTGGACCAGTCTTCAAATAAATTACGTTTATTAGATGTAAAACAAAAATATTTAAAAATTATCTCCCTTAGATGTAAATATCTTAAGTTATGTCCCTTGACAGTTGTGTTCACATTTAAATTTGTTTCTAAGTATAATTCATTCTTCATTAAATTATATAATTCCAAAGATATAGATATAAGCAGACTTACACTAATATTGTCTTATTCCTGAAAGATCTAATCATTCTATTCAATCTGATGCTTATGCGTAGAGACTAAATAAAACTGGTCATGTGTCTTGGTAGATGAGAGTTATGTACAAGGAAAAGCCAGAATATGGGATTATTCTTTACTTTATTCTTTATTGCATACATGAAGTTGAATTAATATGTATGAATCAATATGTAGCTTGTCACATTAATTAGTTGATTCTTGATCTGAAATTTTCACTGTATGTTTGACCAGTAAAATTACCAGTGCATCTTTAATATCAATTTCTCAGGCAGATGCTCCTTTCCCTCTGTAAAACTGACACAACACAACCTTCCAATCATCTATTTATTACTATTTGACCAAGAGCTGTAGTATTAAGCTTTATTAACTTTCATATATATATATATAAGTTGAATATATGAATCAGAATCTGACAAAATGAGAGAATAGAGTAAAAGAACAAAATAAATAGGAAACATATGTAAATCTAACATGATTTACTTTTATTAAAGCTTCTTCAGAGACCGAGAGAAAATGAAAAAATAACAAACTGACAGGATACTGATATGTTGTGATTTGGGGTTGATTCTTATCAGTTCGATATGTGCCACATGTATTAAAGCAATAGATAATTATTTTAAAATGTATGTACATGAAATATTTTGTACGTGCATGTATTTTTTAATTTTTCTCTCGGCCTTTGAAGAAGCATTAATAAAAGTGAAACATGTTACATTGAGATATGTTTTCTATTTTGTTCTTTTACTTTCTTCTATCATATGTGTGTGTGTGTATATCAGGTATTTTTTGTCAGCAAGTATTCATTCAAACAAGTTTGTTTAAATACAGACAGACAAAGTCTGTCTGTATTTAAAATTGAAATTGTGCATAAACTATCCAAAGTTCATGTTTTTTCTGTCATTTTGTTCAAGTACTTTTGACTTTAATTTGAATACAATGGATTCGAATTCCAGTTGAATCCATTGTATTCACTTACGCGCAAATACCCTTGGGAAAGGTATTAATCCGTCTCTTCCTTCCAGTTATGGGTTAAATAGCAGGACAGATTGGGTTCTATAGCCTTGGTCGGCAACCAGTCTACCGCAGAAAGCAATGGCAACCTACTGCGGGATAATCTTCTGCCCAGTCAGTCATGTCTCTTTCGAGACATAAATCGCCCAAGCGTGCATCACGTATGGCACTTAAATGACTGACTTTTGACTATCTCAGTCATTTTCAATTCTGTGTGGTAGGCAAAATTCCATTGGCTACGTCCTGATACTCTTTAGGAAGCTAAAAGTTTAAAATAGTGATGTTATGCATAATAGTCAAGAGGAGCAACACTACACCAAAAATATTTGTTTTTTAACTAACACACAGGCGCTACATGGCTCTTGATAATGACTGGGACAGTTAAAAGTACTTGGAGAAAACAATAGAACAAACACAAACTTTGGACAGTTTATCAAGAATTTTGTTCTCAATATACAATGACTTATTTGAATATTGGAAAAATAAAATAAAAAATTAAAGAAACCGACTGTATCCATTTTATTTAATCTGTCTTGTTTGGACGCATAGCATAATACTCAATTATACTCACAATATGATAAGTAGGATTTATTAAACAAATATGTCAAAACAAAAAAACATCTTAAATTTTTACACGTATTTCCTTTCATCTCAATTTCAACTCTTTAGATTATCTTTTTTAGCCACTAATAAATAAATAAATAAATAATAGCCACAAAGAGAAAAAATAATTAAACTCAATGTTTATATGGTTATAATTTCTCTAAACACTGGCTCAAGTAACTTAAGCAGCAAGAACAACTGTTACAGTAAAATAGTAAGAGATCTGAGTTTAAGATTTGCTCAGAGATTGGTTTTTATTTTCTGCGTTATTTACTAAATATGATGAAAGAAATAACAGTCAAAAATAAATAATGGATAACCATTTTTCATCTGATAAAAAATTTCAAAGTATACCAAAATTTTTAATTGCTTTAATGCAGTGGTTCCCAAGTTTATTTTTTTCTCTAGGCTGCATTTTTGTAATGAAAAATTGCTTGACCCGCACCAAATTTTATGCAATAAAAAGAATATTTAAAAATAAAAAACAGACGGTTAAAGGGTGATAACCATGGATTTTGAAGTCAGAACATTGAAGTCAGAACAGATCTCCTCCAATTTGCAGAGCCTGGTTGCTATATTCTTAATACTTGATTTAATGCAAAATATCACAATGATAAAAATTGATCAACAATTATTTATACTGGGACTTATGCATGTAATTACAAATAATCCATAATAATATTTTAAATCTTTAAAATGACATTTATTTTTGGCATGTGAATTTTTTGAAACTGTTTCAAAATCTTTAACTGTCTTTCAATCATTCCCCTTCACCTGTCTCTTCCACTGCACATATAAGCCATGCCGCACTGTTTGGGCACCACTTCCTTAATGGTTACATTTACAGAGACACATTGCTCTGAGATGCCTTATAGACAGCGGTAGGAATGTTTGTCAATTTTTTGTGATCTTTCCGACATCTCTTAGCTTATTAAAGACTAATTGTTTATTTCAAACTTTTTGACCCTTTAAATGATTTTCTTGTCACCCCACCTGTTTATAGGAAAAATACCTCCACCACCAATTATTAAGTCCCCCACCCTCGTATTAAGCAATTAAGAGTAAATACTGGCAGTTGGGTAAAATAAAACAATAAACATGGTTATAGTTTATCAATGACTGCATATAAATTTGATGTATGTGCACAACATCGATATTTTAAATCATTACTCACAGACTTTATCAATACTTCACCATTCCCTGATTTACTTTAAGGATTCTAATACTAACAAATCAAATGATTTCGAAATAAATAATGATAAAAAACAAAAATTTTGACATGTTTGACCTGAAATGCTTTTAGCAAATTCTGACTAAATTTGTATGTTGTACATTGAAGATAAGGATTGTCAAAGGTCAGGAATTAAGAAAAGCTTCATTGATAGAACAGAACTATTTAAATGCACACACACACTATATATATAATAATAATTCTATATATATATATATATATATATATATATATATATATATATAATTATAATAATCTTAAAATAACTTACCGGTATTCAATAATAACCCGAAGATCAGGGAATTTTTTGGATTGGACGGTTGTATTTGGGGTCAGGTTGTGTGTGACAATAGTTTGCCCATAGATTTCACCCTCTCCAAAGCCACCAACATAGCCCATTTCACAGTTAACATATGTAGGTGGGAGGGGACCATTGCCATCCAAATCAGCACGATAGACACCTGACTGACGTTCACCAGCAAGGTAGTAATCATTACAATCACGATGGTATTTGGCTGAAACAGAGAAAACAAAATTAGTCAACATTATTTTCAATATTTTAAACTATGGGCTTGACCCATCTATAAATAATAGTTTTGTTAGATTGAAATCACTGCACAATGGAAAGAGATCAGAGTAATAGTTTAGTTCACTCAATAAGAGTATATACTAGTTCAAAAAAAAAAAAAAGAAATTGGTATAGGTTTTCCTTGCTAGAAAGTAGGAAGTTTCTATGAAACAATTACATTATTTACATTGTTCTGACTGTTGTTCTCATCTTTATTGCCATATTCACAATGTTTTGACTGTTGTACACACTGGCCTTCTTCAGGTGATTGGAATTTTATCTACTGGGCCATGCAGCCTCAAGATCACATGACCCAGTGGATAAAAACATTGGTTAGATGAAGTGACTCAACCTAAGGAATTGTGAGTTCAATACCTAGCTACATCAGTGGTGAACAAATAACTTAGAGAGTTGAGCTAAAGGAAGATAACTAAGACATTCAGACATGGCATGGCTCATGGAACAAGAACAATATACACCAATGATTGAATAAAGGATTCAGTTCAAAACTTCAATCACCTGAAGAAAGTCATGAATATGGCAGTAAAGATGAGGACAACTGTTTGAATAATGTAAATACTACCTCATCTCAGAAGTATAGACAAATATTAAAGAAACAATTACTATTAAATAATATGTCAAAGATCTTTGTTCATAGAGCCCTCAAAATGATCTTTGTATATTTGCCATTGACAGTACTGCAACAATTTCAGATAAATATTACTTTTATTGAAACAGCATAAAAGGAAGTTTTAAAGGATACTTTGTGTGTCTACAAAAGCAATGATTAGAATTTCAATAAAGCCAAAACATATTAATGTGAACTTATACATTTTCTTTGTTTTTTGAGAACTTAGAACAAAAATATTAAATGCTATGAGATTGTTTATTTACAAGAATTTACAACATTCTAAAAATGCAAACTAATATGCAAACCTTTAAGAAAGAAACAAAAGAGAATTATTCTAAATGGTAGAAAAAACAAAAATATAAAAATGGGAACTTACCAAAATGACAAGCACTGCCTTCATATGCATCTGAGCAGTCGCAATGCATGCTTGACCAATCGGAAACACATTTGCTATTGTGTTCACACATTGTACTGTTCTTGCAAAAGTCTACTAAATGACAACCATCTAAAATTGGCCCATTAGAAGCTTCTGAATGGACAATAGATATCAAGTCAACGGGTTCACCCTGCAGATATACATTGCGGATACAGCCAACAAAACCACTGCTTGCTGTCAGGAAAAAATAAGATAATTAAAAAATTTGAAATTTAAAGTTAAGTTTTACATGAAATAACAAAAAAATCTGTGTTTTATAGGTTGTTAAATTTATTCTAAATGTTGTGTCAGCAACTGAGCATTTTTTTTTTTGATACCCGAGATTGCTACTAACACATTGTTTTGGTCACCAACTTTCAACCCTTGTCGGGTGAATATTCCATAAAAAACCAAAAAGAAATGGAGTCACCAATATAGCAATCAGGTCAATTCATTTGCATTACCTAAGTACCCAGGTGATTCCAAATTATACAAAGAATTTCTCCAACACTAAGTTTGCTAAGTTGAAATCCATAACCCAACTTAATAACCTGTACAACTGTCTGATTCTTTGCTTTTCCCAAAACTAAAATTCACTGTTGAAATTCTATGGACAACATGAAGGAAAAATTAACAAGTCATTTGATGCTGATCCTGAAGTAGCAGATAGCAGACTATTTTGAAAAATGGAAGGGACACAGAGTAAGTATGAGGTTGCAAGATCTTTTTGGCTTGATTCAATCTTCATTATCAAATGAAAGTTTTTTTTGAATGGCCACTCTTCTAAGTCTTGTATTAATGCAGGTGTTTCCCTGGGAACTATCTTTAGACCTACGTTGTTACTAACTTTCATCAACAACCTTTCTGATGTTATCAGTTCTCAATTTGGTATCTAAACTGATGATAACTGTTTACTCCTGTCTTAATGGTAACTCTGATCCACTGGATAAAGTCAAATCGGCAGCTGCTCTGTTGTTAACTGAGGCAAGAAATAGCGAGTCAATTTTAATGCCTACAAAATGAAACTGCTTTCTTTTATTATCTTAGAGAACCTTTTTTGCCTTCCATCAACATGGCTGATGCTAACCACTAGAAAAGTGATTCATTTCGCTTTCTCAGGCTAATGTTTTCTGCTGACATGAAGTGGAATGCTTATATTGAATCAACTGCTAAGACTAATGCTAGGAAAGTTGGTTCATTGTGCTGTGTTAGACAATTTTTCTTGCAAGAATCTATGTTACACGGTTATAAGTCTGCCATTCATCCAGGCATTAAATATTGCTGCTACCTTTGATCTGATACTTCTGATATGTATTTAGAGATTCTTGACAAAATACAAAGAAGAAACTGCAATGTTATTGGTCCTGATCTGGCATCTCAGCTTCAGTTATTTTCCCATTGCTGTAAACATAACTTCCTCATGCCTTTTTATAAATATTTTCATGGTAATTATTTTGATAAACCTTCCTCTTTGGTACCTAGACTTTAGAATTTAAGCATATGACTAGATTGGCAGCTCATCATTTTGCAGCTCTAATGATCATATGTAACCATAAGTTCTATGCTAAAAGCTTCTTTTCACAACTTTGATCTTCAAAAATTTAAAAGCAATGTCAATTTTTATCATCTTTCTTCTTAATTCCTGTTCTTTTATTTTCTCTCCCCTTAATAATGCTTTCTTTTTTTTCATATTTTCTCACACTCAGTAATTTTTTTGGATGAAATTATAAAAAAAGTACTTTGCAGAGGTACCATTTCACTAGGTAGGCTGTTTTGTGTTAATATTAAACATATAAAAAAAACTTTCTGGACAGAGCTTATAGCAACCTTAATTCCTCTCTAAAAGTTTTCATCATTGACTAATTTCTCCATTTTTTATGAGACGATTTCAGGTTTCTATTGTTTTGGAATGTTGAGCTTCATAAAAATGGTTAATAAAAAATAAACAAAGAAAAAGTAATCAAAATGCAAAAGTGTCCATAACATTGCTTGGTGGCTTTCCTAAAAAAAGAATAACAATTTCTTCCTAAACAAAAATTCTTAAAAGAAGTTATCTCCCTTAGGTCTAGATAAATATAGAATTACTTCCCTTAGTCTGATAAGCCTTCTATACCTAAATGTAGAAATTTCATGTATTGTTCATGTTACAGAGAAAAGTAAATCCAAATTTTATTATTAGACGAGTGTACCGCTGCCGTCAAAAATGACGGCAAAATACTTGAGAGGATTATTAGCTGTTTTATCAAGGGTTATCCCCACCTCCAGCATGACAGAAGTGAATATATATATTCATATTAAAAACATAAATAGGGGTTGTTTTCAACAAGAGAAATTGATATAAAAGAAAAAGTGTGAGAAGCCATGAACGTTTTGTTTAAAGTATAAATTTATTGTTGTTATTATTATAATTATTACTTGTTTTTTGTATGATATATTAAATGTCTATAATGGTATTTGTGTCGCTACATGTGTTTCAAGTCTAAAGTTGACTCTCTTCAGGTGAATAACTTTGTGACTTCACATATCGAGATCTGTTTGCTTTTCTGATGGCCAAGGTATCATGTATAAATAAGTCAAGTGGTAAGTAGGTTAGAAAGTTTATATGTCTTTCAAGACATGATTGCCCAAGCGTGTATCACGTATGGCATTTAACTAACTGATGAGACTGGCATCAAGATCTCATCAACTTAAAATTGATCTGGTTGGATGTAACCATAAATTTTATTCTAACAGTTTCTGTTCTTGCACTTCTCACTTGTGGAACTTCATTCTGGTTCCATGCTTTCCAGTCAATTTTAATCTTTAAAAATTTAAATGCATTGTGTTTAGTGACATTACTGCCTTGCATGAGGTGATAATGATTAAAATATTTTTAAAAAAGTGAATGTTGTGAATTTGACTAGAATTAGATCTCTAATAACTCATTCTAAGCCCATATCCATTACCCCACCTGCATATCCTTTCTTTCTTAATTTACAAGATTAAAAAGAGAGTAGGCGTGAATGGATGCCTGAAGCTTATATTCCACCAGATTCCTAAAATGGAAGAGATTTTGCCTTGAAAATAAACATTTGTAATCTTGGCTTTTGAGCCATGATGTCAGCCTGTTGCCCTTACATATTGAATAGTTTACGTGATGTAGTAGATGATGATTTATTCTCTTGACACCAAACTCTTTCTTACTGATACAACGTTCCAAACCTATTGTTGCTTCTATTACTAGTTCCATGTGAACTCCATTCTTTAGTTTAACTAGTTCAGATTCTACAACAATGATACACCTAGCCACTTCCAAAGAATCAAATCACCCTCATTTTCTCCATGTTCCAAATGTAAAGAGAAAGTTTCCCTCAGACAGTTTTTTTTTCAGATATGAACCTTTTGTCATTTTCAAGTTAAAAGAGAATCATTATCTTTCCACTGTAGCTTCATAATCTTCCCTTTCTACTACCTCCTCATCCATTCATCACACATCTCATTCATTTTTACTATTTTGATTGAAGCTCCCTAACTTGAATTGTTCTCGAGCCTTACATTTGATTAAAGTATTTTAAAAAATTGAACTAAAGATTTCATTCTTTGTTTTGGCTTTTGTACACTCTGGCCTTCTTCAGATGACATATTTTAGAATCTTAGATTACCGGAATAAGAAATCTTAGATTACCGGAATAAGAAATCTTAGATTACCGGAATAAGAATTATTTATTTCTACAATGCATGTAACTATTTACACATTTTTTGGAGTGTTTAGCTTTATTGCCATATTCACGATGTTTCAGCCATTGTACACCCTGGCTTTCTTCAGGTAATATACATTGGAATCTAAGATTTCAAAATATATGATCTGAAGAAGGCCATGGCGTACAACGGCTAAAACATCATGAATATGGTAACAATGATGAGGACAACAGTAAAAAAAAATGTAAAGCGTGTAAATAGTTTCAATATCTCATCTCAGAAATATACAGATGATGAAAAATTATTTTTTTAAAAATTTATACTTCATACATAGTCAATCAGTTAAGTGTTATACGCAATACACCCTTGGGCGATCATGTCTCGAAAGAGACTTGACTGACTGGGCAGAAGATTTTTCCACAGTAGGTTGCCATTGCTTTTTGCAGTAGACTGGTTGCTAACCAAGGCTACAGAACCCAATCTGTCCTACTATTTAACCCATAGATGACGGATGAAGAGATGGATTAATACCTTACCCAAAGGTATTTGCGCATAAGTGAATGCAACGAATTCCACAAGAATTTGAACTTGGCTCTCTGATTTCTCATTTCAAGTCAATATCCACTGCACCATGACAAACATTCATTGTAGAAATGAGAAAAAAGTGTGGCACTAGTGTTTTGATAATGTTTTTAAAATCTTAATTTTAGAACTTTCTAATTTCTAAATCACTAGATATTTTTAAAATGTCTGGATGAATTGTCTCAGAGAAAAAGAGAAGCATGCTTTACATTTTATTGTTTTCATTTTTTAATTATTTTTTTTAATAGCTTCATTTTCCTTTGTTTGCTACCAAGCTCAACTGGTGTAGTTGCTTGTAGCATGTCATTCAATGAGAAAGCTTCTGCACAAACATTTGACAGACCTGAACAGTCACTTCTCTATGAATTACATAACTTGTTTGTTTCAGTTATATTTTGTTTACCTTTCATGAAAAAAATGCCAAAAATTTCGCTTATTTTCTTCCATTTTCAGTATCAGAATCGATTAATAAAAATATAACAGGTTTGATAGATTTTTTTATTAATGTTGACATGGCAGCTGTCACAACCAAAATTGATTTTTCAAATGAAGTTAGGTGTGTTTAATGTTGTATAACAAAAATGGATTGAATTTTTTATGTAATCCAATATGTAGATTCATCTAGAAGTTTTTCCTGGAATTTATAGGGAATAACAGTTTAGTACCATACATGATACACGCTTAGGTGACTATGTCTCAAAAGAGACAAGACTGACGGGGCAGAAGATTTTCCTGCAGTAGGTTGCCATTACTTTCTGCGGTAGACTGGTTGCCATCCAAGGCTACAATTTGAACTCCGCTCTCCAATTTCTCATTTCAAGCGAATATCCCCTGTACCAAAACATACACATTGTTGAAAAAGACATTTAAATTTTGATGTTTATTGAACTGTTTACCTGAAAAATCGTAGCCCACATATAGTTTTTTACGGAGTTTTGGTTTATTGTGTCCATATGGTTTGGCCTTAACAGTGACACCATCGACAGTCAATATAGGAAGTCTGAAAAGGAAAACAAAATATAAATGAGAGACACAAGAAACTGAGTTATTTCCAAAGTTATTTGGACAAGTACTTTCATCCTTGCTATTTTCAACACTACATTTCTACCAATGCATTACGTCAATATTCTTTATTCTCAGAAATTCTAAAGTGGATCATTTTTATTATTCCACAAGTTATTTGTCGATATTTCTGTGATGAGGTCATATTTACACTATTTGTTTGGATTATTGTTCTCATCTTTATTGCCATTATTATGATGTTACGGTTGTTGTATGCTCTGGCCTTTAAGGGCTATGAATTTCAAATCAAACTCTTTATTATGATCACTGAGGTATATCATTCTCACTCCTCAAAGATATATGGCCAAGTAGTCATTGATTATTGAGTTCAATACTAGGCTACAGCAGTGGTAAACAAATAACTTAGAGAATTAAGTTAAAGGAAGATAATTAAATGGTTACCAGAAGTGGCATTGCACATGGAATGAGAATGATATACTCTAGTGATCGTAATAAAGGGTTTGGTTCAAAATTCCTAGCACCTGAAGAAGGCTGGAGTGTACAAAAGACCAAAACTTCATGATAATGGCAATAAAGATGAGGACAATTGTCTGAACAATGAAAATAGTGTTTTTTTTGTTGTTTTTTTTATAATTGTGTTGATCCAAGCAAGGCATTTTACTGCCACTATTGAGCAGGGGTTACATAGGAGGTAAGTTATGAGAAAGAGTGACAGGTTACAGGGGGTGTCAGGAAGAAGGTAGGAGAAGGAATGAGAATACTGATGAGAGTAGAGTAGACGAAGAAAGGAGCATGAGATAGAGTGAGGTGATGCAAGTTAGTGAGATAGGAGATGACTATTGACTTTACATTTGAATTCTTGAAGATTGTAGCTGTTAGGAAAGCAAGTTAACAGAAGTGAATTCCACAGGCAGGAAGTGTGAGAAAAGAAGCTGCTGGAGTAGAATTTGCATTTACAATTTATTGGCTTCACAGTAAAAGGGTGGGACCTAGTTTCTAATCTTGTGGCTCGAGCAAATTCCTGTATGGGGAGTACCAGTGAGCTAAGTTCATCTGAGCAGAAGCCATAAAAGTATTTGTAGAAAAGACACAGGGAACTGTATCTGAGCTGCCAAGTCAGGATCAATCACATTACAGATTCTCCATTGGATTTTGTCAAGGACCCATAGGTGAATAGCAGGAGCACCCAACCAGATATGGCAGCTGTATTCAATGCACGGGAGGATGATAGATTTGTATATGTACAGGATTGTTTCAGACGGGAAAACTTTCCTGGCCCTGCACAGAAAACTGACCTTCTTAGCAGCAGATTTAGCTATGGATTCTATATAGTCATTCCACTTGAGGTCTGTTGTGAGAGTTAACTCAAGGAGGCGCAGTGTTTTACTTTCAGGAAGACTAGACTGATCCATGCTAGGGGTGGGTAGGAGTGATTGTCTGTGGCGGTTAATAGATAGCAGCTTCGTTTTGGAAGCATTGAAATTCATGAGCCATTTCTTACCCCATTCCACCACGGATTGGAGGTATTTTCATCTTTAAATTTCAATTAATATGGGCATTTTATCAAGTCAGGTTTTTTCCTTTTATAAATGAAACCCTTTTTTTTGTAGCACAAGCATTGACATCATTTTAAATTTCATGCAGGGTTTCTTTGTGCAGCTTCCTAAGAATATGACAGCAAATAAAACTTTGGATAATGACTAATGACTGGAGAATAAATTGGAAAAATATAGATAAAGACAAAATTTTTTCTGAAAATTTCTTTATAGAATGAATAGGGAGAGCAAATGAAAAACACCAAGTGTAACATGAGAGAGAAAAAGAAATAAAGAAAAGGAAGAGGGAAAAAAAGAGTAGAAAATAGTGTATCAAAAAATAAATGACTATCAAATCAGCTTGAAGATCCAAAAGGTGAAACTGCAGTAGTGTGCATGGTATTTATATATTTTTTCAATAAAAATATTTGTAGTATTGCTCTACTGTCTCAGTATTGAGAATTTTTAAAAATTGGCTAGAATTGGCTAATTTTGGGTTAAGTTTTGTCCCATAATTAATTTTAGTGAATATATATGAGTAAAAAATACCTAGTGAGCCAGACGAACCTACCTAGGTTTCACCTAAACGGATCATTAGGGAAGCCAGCTTTCCCTGATGACCTGTTTAGGTGAAACCTAGGTAGGTCCGTCTAGCTCACTAGGTATTTTTTACTTATCTCGCTCTACCTAAGTTTTGAGTGCTTTTTGTTAGTTGATTACTCGTATCTGGGTTTTTTCTTTGGGCTATGTGCTGACTCGGTCTGAATCCTTTTGACTGATGTTCATGTACTTAGCTCTTTCTTTTTTTAAAATCGTTTTTCCCTTCTTCGTAGACTCGTGGAAGGTTTTTCAACACAAGTATAGTTATAATCTCATTTATATATATATATATATATATATATATATATATATAGAGAGAGAGAGAGAGAGAGAGAGAGAGAGAGAGAGAATTCAATGAACAAGGGAAACTCAGATTATAAACAAAGAAAAAAAAAAGAAAGGCAAAAGAGAAAAAAGGAATTGGCAAAATAGCCATGAAAAGAGAAAAAGAAGAGGAAGAAGGAAGAAAAAAAAATGTTCATTCTGCCCTGTGTTTTCTGTTGGCAACATTTGAACAAATTTATTTTTCAGTTGTTTCAATTTTAACAATAGTAAAAACTGAAATACTTATTTTTATTCCAAAGATAAATATTTGTGTGTGAGGCTAACTTTTCTCTTCATAATCTATTTTACATAGCTATAAATCTGTCATATGTCCATGTTTCAAATATTGTTGTCACATATAGTCTAGTGATCCTGTCTAGAGATTCTTGATAAAATCCAAAGAAGAATCAGTGTTATTAGTATTGACCTGGCATCTCCGCTTCATTCCCTTTCCCACTGCCATAAAGTTGTTCTCCTATGCCTTTTCTAAAAATAACTTCATGGTAATTGTTTGGATGAACTCCTCACTATAGTAGCTAGACTTTGAATTTAAGTGCAGTACTAGAATGACAACAAGGGCTCATCAATTTATACTTGAATAGGTTAAATGTAACCATAAGTTCTATGCTAATAGTTTTTCTTCTCACACTTTTTGTTTATGGAACTGTTTTGGCCACATGCTTTCCAATTAACTTTGATCTTCAAAAATTTAAATGGAATGTCAATTATTATCTACTGTAGTCTTGATCATTCTTCGATTGTTCTCACTTCTTAACAATGTTTCAATTTTCTAATTACTTCACAATGATCTCTTGCTTGCGATAAATTCGATTAATATATATATATATATAGATATATATATATATATAGATATATATATATATATAGATATAGATATTACATATTAAAAAATTTAAATGGCCATTTCAACAATTAAAATTCACTTCATTGGCAACATCACTAATGAAGTGAATTTCAATCACTGAAATGAGCATAAGATCTTGTAAAATTTTGAATTTTTTTATATGTAATATACATATTGGTTCTTTAAATAAATAATTTTAATTGCATTGAGCCTTCTGGTTTAATCAGTTTTAATATTCTTTTTAATAATTAATATTAATAGGATCTCTTTTTAGATTTTACCATCATGCCACTTCCTTTTCGATTTAAACTGTGTGTGTGTGTGATATAGGGCTGAAAAGTCTTGGTCCAATCCACTTCCCAAGATATGATTTAAACTGTGTGTGTGTGTGATATAGGGCTGAAAAGTTTTGGTCCAATCCACTTCCCAAGATATGATTTAAACTGTGTGTGTGTGTGATATAGGGCTGAAAAGTCTTGGTCCAATCCACTTCCCAAGATATGATTTAAACTGTGTGTGTGTGTGATATAGGGCTGAAAAGTCTTGGTCCAATCCACTTCCCAAGATATGATTTAAACTGTGTGTGTGTGATATAGGGCTGAAAAGTCTTGGTCCAATCCACTTCCCAAGATATGATTTAAACTGTGTGTGTGTGATATAGGGCTGAAAAGTCTTGGTCCAATCCACTTCCCAAGATATGACTAACTGATGAAAAATCAGAATTTATTTCGCTCAAGTTTAGACTTTAATAACCACTACCTACCTATACATACACACACACAGACATATATATACATATATATATATATAATAATAATAACGATAATAATTATAACAATATTAATAGTAACAAAAATAATTCTGCTAATACTAGTAATTGTTATACTTAGGGAATGTATTTTTGGGAGCTTTATGGCTAAATTCAGGACTAGACTGTATCAGTTATAGGTCAGATTTATACATCAACCAAAGCCCCAACGTACCCAACATTGGTCATATGATGAAATAGTCAAACTTGATAAAAACAGAACAGACAGGGAAGTCACTAGCGTCAACATCATATAACTAAATATAAATTTTATGTAACATTTTAGTTTTTAAGTACTTCCACTTATTTTCAATATCTAAATTTTAAAATGAATTTTTAAAAATAAAAAGTTTTTCTTAAAACTTTTATTTTAGCTTTAATTGAAAGCTAAATAATTAAATTTACTATTTCCAGTAGACAAAATGGTCTGGTGTATTTCAAACAGAAATTATATTGATTGGAATCTAAAATTTTTCAATTTTTTTTTTAATCATTCACTTTTTGGCCATTTTTAATTGATCATCACATTTGTAAACAAAAGTTAATTCTCGATTTTAAAAATGTTGCAAAAATAAAATATACATCTATGATACATAGGTTTTGGAAAATTAGCAAATTTTATGTTAAATTAATCTGATTTCAAAAAGTATTATTTATTTATAGCATGAAATTTAGAATAAAACTATTTCTTAAACACAGAGTTCAACTTTTTAACAAATCTGTGCTGACAGATTTGACAGATGCAAGATAAGATAAGTGTATGGTGATCACAAGTGACATAATTGTACAAATTTTTTTCCTGTAAGCAGAAGAAATCCTGAAACACATGACCTTTTAATTTACACATGGAAATTACCATACAAAAAACAAACTTCAAATAAATAAAAAAATTTTCAATTAGTAAATATAATCTTTGCTTAATAAGTTTTGAAGCTAACCTCAACAAATTGTTGAAGTATTTTTATGGTATTTTTTAAACTTTATGAATTATTATAATTAAAAAAATGAAAACAATTCTTTTAAAATTTCATTATTAATTGAAAATTTTTTTTCTTCAGACTTTGTCCTTAATTTATATTATTTTTTTAAGCAATTAAAATCTTATCAAATTAAATGATGTCACAGTTATATTGCATTTTTTAAATTTTATATTAGGAGCAGATTTTTGGAAATAAAGGCAAACTTTTAAAAAAATAGATGATTTACATTCCTCAATGAGACCTGCGTTTAACTAATAAAATCAATTATCACAACAAAATTTAATTTCTTAAAATTTCATGAGGTGGGGTAACAGATGTAAAAATAGTATATTTTTACCAAGATTTTTAAAAAATAATATTTAAAAAATAATTTCATTCGTTTGTGAATAAGTACAAAATGTTTCATCAAAATCCGACAAATATTTGATTAATGCAAGAATTTCCAAATAAATGTGTTTGTCACTGGAAAAAAACTGAGTTATGTAAATACTATGTTTTCCATTGTAAACACTCATAATAATTTAGTTACCCACTAACTAAAATCAAAACAAGATATTTTACCAAAATTATGAGCATGTTAGAAGGGATTAAAAATTTTTTTAAAATAATTAAAAAGTACTTTGATCTTTCCTCTTAATAATAATATAAACATTTTGATGGAAAAAGTTTGTTTTATTAAGTTTGAGGCCTTTTTTGTTCATACTATGTTATTTTTTCAGCAATTTAATGAAGGTACTTATTTTAGAGGATGTGCGTTGTGGTGCATTGGATATTGGCTTGGAACGAGAAATTGGGGAGCCGTGTTCGAATTCCAGCTGAATTCATTGCATTCACTTATGTGCAAATACCCTTGGGAAAGGTATTAATCTGCCTATTCCTTCCAGTTATGGGTTAAATAACAGGACAGATTGGGTTCTATAGCCTTGGACGGCAACCAGTCTATCGCATAAAGTAATGGCAACCTACTGCGGGATAATCTTCTGCTCAGTCAAGCGTGTATCACATGGTACTTAAGTGACTGACTGACTTATTTTAGTCTTTGAAGGTTGACAAAAATTTTTATCTTAAACTTTATGCAAAAAATAACCTTAAATCATACAGTGATGATTGATAAAGAAGTTTGTTTGCACAAACAGTCAGATAATCAAATTGCCATGTTTTCTTATCTGTTAAGGTTATTTACACATTTACAGTGGGTAATTTAATGTAAAAAAATCTTTCTTCAAGCTTTCTTGACTGCAAACTCAATGATTTCATCAAAATCAATAAGTCACAGTTTATCATTCTCTATACAAAGAATAACTGCTCTTGTGACATAGTTGAATGAAGGTCATTTTTTACTCTTTTCAGCAAAGAAAATGATCTCTCTCTCTCTCTCCAGAACAGCTGCCATCAAGCACAGCTGAAAATTGTTTCTGCATTTGGAAAAGCAGCCTGGATTTATTACTGTTTTATTATCTGGTACATGTCTTGAGGCTGAAACTTTCTTTCACTGCATGAGCCTCTTTGACATACAAGTGGAAATTCAAGAGTTCATCAACAAGATTGAGATCGACAACCTTAGGATATTCTTGCTCTAGTTTCTTGTCACTATGGAGAATTTGTTCAACCATTGCTTACGGATCAGTTAAAAATGAAAAATGGTCAGTAACACTCCTGTACACAGTAAATATTCTCTCCAAATTTGAAATGTATCAATTACAGGGATAAATGAATATATCCTGAACTTATTTATCTCTTGGAGGAATTTCATCCAAGGCTTCAGATGCACTGCCATTATTGTGTTGTTGTTGTTTTCACATTATGCCTTCTTTGAAGAGTTTTCTACTCTATATCCAATAGAGTAGTTTTTGTTTGCTGCTCAATCTCTTCAAAAACTTCCTGTGTGCTGGAAACTAATTTCAGAAGTGGACTGCATAAGTTTGCACATGTGCTCAATGAAATCTGTGCATCTTGAAGGCATTACTTTGTGAGACTGTTCAAGCAAGCCTAACCATAGATTAAGCGTGAAAAACAAATTCAAATTCTTCTATTTTCTGTAAAAGATTTTGAGCTTGTTGTCTAGTATCACCATTTTTAAGTGTCGTCATCATCATGGATGTGACGGAGTGCTTCAACAATGTGTGCAGAACTTTCACAACTCTGGAATGGGCCTCCTACCACATTTCAGGTAAATGTTGCAGAACTTTAACTCTGGTGGCAAGAAGTTTTTCAGCACTGCCCACCATCTTGTAGAGACTAGGGAAAAGCAATAAAGTTCTTTGACCAAGCCAAAGAAATTGTTTACATCCAGGCAAGAGTCAACTGCTACTCGTACAACCAGACTTAGGGGATGTCCAGCACAGGGAATAAATTTTACAAACTTGTTCTTTTCTAGAATTTCCTGTTGAACACCAGCTATGTTAGCTGTATTGTCATATAATTGATCCCTGCATTTACTAAAATCAATTTCAAGTTCTTCAAAGAAGTTCAGTATCAGTTCAACCATTCCTTAAACTGATTCTTCAGTTCAATAAATGCCAAAAATCATTCAACTGTTATTTCATCAAGGGGAGAAACATATCCAACAATTACAACAATGTTTCCAATTTTGATCGACATTAGAAATACCAGGTGTTGAATCAACTTTAACATTAAAATACACTGCTTCCTTGATATCTTTTTAGCTATAACTTCTAGGTAACTTCTTCACATATGGTCCTGGATACATATGATGAATGGCCAGATCTTTTATTTATTTCCATCTTGGTTTATGTGTGTATATAAGAGAGGATCAAAATTTGGGAATCAATTCTAGCAAATCAAGAAATTTTCCTTTGTTTGGAAAGCTAATGGTTTTATCTTCTCTTCTGAAAGCCAATCTACAGTTGTTCAATAGACAAATTGCTGCCATCACTCATTGAAGTACATGCCTCCGGTATTTTTGTTTTGCTTTGATTTGTGCAAAAGGTTTTGTTGTAAGCATTTTGACAACGTTTTCTTGTTCTGACTTTGTAATTTTTCATGGGTCTTAATAATTTGAGGATGATACCAGTTATCAAATCTTGAAGTTAGAGCTGTAGTTGAAGAAATATTCTTAGATAATTTTGAGTAATGTTTTCACTAAAAAAGCAGCAGACTTATTTTTGTTAGAGAATATACTAGGTATTCCCAAGAGTAGGTTTCTCCATTTATTTTAGCAGAGAAGAATAAACTTCTTGAGCAAGAATGAGTCTGGTTTTTTTGGGTTCTGTTTGAAGTTGTGAAAGGTTCATTCCAGTGTTAACATTCCAAAGGACCTTTATCTATCCAGTATAAAATTTCTTCAATGAACCTACATCATTCTTGACATTGAAATCAGTAGAAGAGCTTCTGTACATTTAGTGTAAATGCTTCTGTGGCTGTGGATCTAATGGTACTTGGAGTTACTGACAAATGTTCCTGGGTAGCAATGGTAGTTGGATTTACAGATGCAGGTTCCGGGGTGCCACTGGTACTTGCAATTACTAAAAAATATTCCTGGGTGACACTGAGTGTTACTGACAAATGTTTTTGGGTGCCAAGTAATGCATTTGACTTTTCTGCATCTGCTATTGAATTTGTTTGTTTTGAATATGCAAAGCCAAATGATGATTAGCTTTAAATGTCTGACTGTATATTTTTGTTCTTTTCAACATTTTCTTTTACTTGCATCACTGTCATATTGTCTACTCATTGTTAGAATTAAAAGCTGGAACAGTAATATCAATTGTATGAATTTGATTCTGTAAAGACAGGGTGTTGGTGTTTAAGACATCATAGGTAGATTATATAAAGGCAAATTATGGTAGGACATTGCTAAAATATGAAAAGTTCTAAAGTTTGCAATAAGTAAAAGTAAGACACCTTTGTGGCAATGAGTGAACGTTGCTCAGTGCATCTCTAAAAGATAGATCTCTAACAGTTTTAGTAACACACACACACACACACACACAATAGTGCTATGGAATAGATACAAAGTTACAATCAAAAACACATATATCCACACAAATGAAAACTATCTTGGTAGCATTGATGTCACACCTTTTTGCTTTTACTCACAAACAATAAAACACCTAAATATGCAACTATAGCATAGACACATACCCGCACACATGTTTGTGTAAATCATTTTTACAACTAACATTACCTGATGACGAGATAGAAATCTCAAAACACAGAAATTTTCGTGTTGCAATGTACTTTTAATTCATAATTATATGATTATATATATATACACACACACACATACACACACACTCAATATATGTATGAGTAATGCCTGTGTTTTTGTTTTCTGATATTGTTAAAATTCGTAGTTCATCTAAGCAGAAATTCTGTTCAATTTTATGTCACATGAAGTGTGTTTTCACCCACTGATAGAATGTACATACAATTTTCCAACATACAATTCATTTTACACTAATGTAATTGAGGTAATGTACTTGAATTTTTCAGAAATAATAAATCTGTATAAACCACAGGCAAATCCATGAGCATATACAAATATTGTGTGGGCATGCATACGCATATAGAACAGAACACATGCACAAATATAGAGAGGAAGATAGAGGAGAGAGACACACCCACATGTGTTCAAGAAAACTGCTCGAAAACTGTTGCTGTCTATGGCAGATAACCGTAAGTATTCACGTGCATGCATGCTCACTGGTGCACATACTCTACTTTATTCTCTCTATCCTCCTACCACCAAATGGTATCACCGCTTGCACTAGGCAACAGGAAAACATCACACATGGTAGACTGCATTTATTATTTAATGCTGCTAGCCATTAAACTTGAGATTTTCACTAATAAGACAATATTTTTATAAGCAATTTTGTGTAAAATTTTATCTTTTCTGATATTGAATGACAAACTTTTCTCACTAAAATCTGCAATTGTTTTTATCATGTGCTATCAAGTTATGCATATGGTGCAACTTTTAAATTCATTATATCTGAAAAGTTTTATTAAATTGATCTGTTTTTAGTTGATAATAAGTGCAACAGCTGATGCTGAATAAGGATTTCATTTGGTTTTCAAATCAATTGAAATCCTGGTCTGAAGAGATGGGTTTATAGACCCATTGAAATAAATTATAGTTTATAACCACTTAAGAGGATGTGTCGAGTTTTCCTTCATGTATATCATATTGCTCTGAATAATGTCCATTGAGTTTTCTATACAGATCTATCACTTAATATCTTATATTAAATCACTCTTTTTAAATTATCCTCTCCATTTACAGACTTTGCATCATTATCTATCTATCTATATATATATATATATATATATATATATATATATATCATTCAACCACAGCAGTGGTTAAATATATTCTTAAGCCCAATATTGAGAGAATCTAAGCAGCTTTCAAGATTTGCCACTAATTCAGTTCTCAACCAAATTTCAATCAGTTTACAGAATTAGATAGGATACCTCAGTTATATTTTTTTTTTAATTTTTGAATTTTGGTTCAGTAGAAAAAAGTTACATCAAAATATGTGAATTCCGAAAAGGGAAACTAACTACATAAGTGAGTGACTAATGCTTTTAATAATAAATCTTATTCTTTATAAGTTTTTTGTTTAATATTTTTGCATGCAGTTTTTAACATTTAAATTCTGATGATATTTTTTATCATTTTTGTCAATCAAACTTTGCTTATCACTTATCATTTTATCAGAATTGATTTCTTTTTTATATTTTTAAATGTGGTTTTCAGTCTTAAATTTATATTAAATTAATAACAATGCCTGGAACATGGATTACATGGAAAAATGCGTGCATGAAAAGTTATTAAACTTGGAAAAGTAAAGGACAAGATATTCTAGTGAAGTAAAAAATAAGAAATTTCTTACATAAAAATATTGTAGCTAAAAATAAAATTTAAATGCAATATTTTAAGTAAGAAATGAATGTAGATGACAGATTAATGATAGCACCCGACAACAAAAGAGAAAATGATAAAATAAGGAAAGAACTTTTCAAACTATTCAAAAAACAAGATTTTGAGATAATAGTAGAAACAAATAGAAAAATAGTACAATATTTAGATGTGGAATTTAATTTACAAACTGGCAATGTCTCTCCATACATGAAAATAAATACTAACTTAAAATACATAAATACAAAATCCAACCATCCCAAAAGTATAATTAGACATATTCACAAAGGAATAGAACACAAGCTATCAAAAAATTCAGTAAACAAAATAATATTTGATGAAAAGAAAAAAAAACTATGAAAATGCACTAAGAAAATCTGGCCATAAGTACATTTTACAATATAATTCTCCACCAAACAGACAAACAAAAAACAATAATAGAAAACAAAACCTTATCTGGTTCAATCCACCATTTAATTTATAGGTAAAGACCAAAATGGAACAAGTACTTTTTAAACTGATAGACACTTTCCAAAAAGCTCAGAACTAAACAAAATTTTCAATAGAAACACAATTAAGCTAAGTTATAATTGTACTAGTAATTGAGATAGTTTCATAAAAAAACAAAACACCAAAAATTTAGATAGCATTGTACAAAACAAAACCACTAATAAAGAATGCAACTGCAGGGACAAAAATAAATGTTCACTTCAAGGACTTTGTAATACAAAAGAAGTCATTTACAAGGCAAAAGTACATGACTTATAAAATATATTTGGTATCAACCAAAGACACCTTTAAGACCAGGTGGTTCAATCACAAGTCTACATTAAAAATAGAAAACTTAAAAAACTGTACAAAATTGGCTAGCCACATGTGGAAATTGAAATCAAAATATGGAAAAGACATAACGTGGAGTATTGTGAAAACAGCCAAGCTTTACAACAAAAATATGTAGACTGTGCCAGGAAGAAAAGTTAGCAATTATGCCATTCCCAAACAAAAATGAACTATTGAATGAAAGAACAGAAATTATGACTTATAATTTCTTACAATTTTAAAAATTCCCCATCACATGAGCATTCAAAAAAACCACTGTTATGTGAGCGTTCTTAACAAAAAAAAAAAAAAAAAAGAAAAAAGTAGACGGTAAAATTAGTTATTACAAATTGCCTGAAGACACCACTCATGGTAGAAACCTAGGTTGCGTAATAACTCATTTAAAAATGGAAAATATTCAGAAGTTCTATGATATAATTGTATTGACCACTTTTTAATACAAATCTGCACTGGTCTAATTTTATTATAACCAAAAACTAAGTAATTAAACAATCAATATATATATATATATATATATATATATAAATATGTATAATTTTGGTTGGAGAAGTGGAGGAAAAACCAATAAATTGACTGCTCATAAGGCGAATATTTAACAATGTCATATTTTCACAAAAACTAGATTTTTGCTGATATAGAAATTTATGACAAGATAAGTAGAAGAGATTACAAATCAAGTAAAGTGTGTCAAGTGTGAGTTTTTCTGCTGCAAACGATTCATAAGAACAGAAGAATAAAAACAGATTTATTGTTGCCAAAGTTGAACTCAAATTATAATAATATAGATTGATGAAGACACATTAGAAAACTTACTGGTTTTTAAATGTCAGATGCAGTGTATGCCACAGATTATCATTCACACGAGTCGTGATTGGAATTGACTGCGTTATATTCTGCCTCTTGCTGAATGGAACAAACTTGAGGTTGGGATATCCATCCAATAACCAAACCTGTGAACAAAAATAGGTAAGAAGAAAGAATAAAGATTTCCCTGAATTTTTTCAATAGACACTAAAGAAGATGAAGCCACCACAGCTTTTTATTTAATTTTCTCAAGTAACTATTCTTTAATTCAAATTACTTACGAGAGGCACTTTCTACAAGTACTGACAATGTAAATATCATTAAACTAATACTTGTCAATCTTAGTGAATGAATCTTACTAATAAATGTATAGAAGGGAATGTTTGTTACTCTTAGATGGATCTGAAGATGATAACTACCACTGAATTGAAAATAACCCATTGTCTTGAAAATAAAATAATAAACAAAAGAAAAAATAACAAAATGCAATGTTTTTAACAGTTGGTTCTATTTTTGAGAATGAATCCTAAATATCTCCCTTCTATAAATTTATAGAGAAATCCTTCAGATGTATTCTAGGATTTCTTTCTAGCCAATCAAAATAGACAACACTTGGTCTTAGCCAAGATTTTTTTCTTTCTGTCCTTGAAATCAGAAGGCTATAATCATTTTTTTATAATCATTTCACCCCAACTAAGGCAGTTTTACTGCCACTGGTGTGCCGGGGGTTACATAGGAGGAGAGTGATGAGAAAGAGGAACAAGTTATAGTGGGTGTCAGAGAATGGGTAAGAGAAGGATGAAAATACTGGTGTGAAGAGAGCTGATGAGAGTAGAGTGGATGGAGAAAAGAACATGAGGGAAAGAATGTTAGTTAGAGAGAAAGGAGATAGCAATTGACTTTACATTTAAATTCTTGGAGATTGTAGCTGTCAGGGAAGCAAGTATATGGAAGGGAATTTCACAGGCAGGAGGTGCAAAAAAAAAGAAGCTGATAGGGTAGAATTTGCAGTTACATTTTATTGGTTTCACTGTAAAAGTGGGGGACCTAGTTGCTTGTCTAGTAGCTCGAGTAAATTCATGCAGAGGGGGCACCAATGAGCTAAACTCATTGGAGCAGAAGCCATGAAAGTATTTGTAGAAGAGACATATAACTTCGGTGAGAAAGTGACTGCAGATGAGCTACCAAGTCAGGATCGCTCACATTGCAGATTCTTTGTTGGATTTTGTCAAGAACCCCGAGGTGAATAGCAGGGACACCCAACCAGATATACCAGCAGTATTTATGTATATGTGCAGAATGGATTCAGACGAGAAATACTTCCTTGCCCTATACAGTAAACCGACCTTCCTAGCAGGAGATTTAGCTATGAATTCAATGTAGTCATTCCACTTGAGGTTTGCTGAGAGAATTAGGCTGAGGAGGTGCAGGGTATTGCTTCCAGGGCGACTAGCCTGATCCATGCTGATGCAAGAGTAGGAAAGATTGTGTATGGGGGTTAAAAGATAGCAGCTTCATTTTAGAAGCATTAAAATTCACAAGCCATTTCTTATCCTAGTCACCACATACTGGAGGTCCATCTCAAGCTCAGCAGCAAAGTTTGCTTTGTAAACCTCGGCAAATTTCTGATCGAAGCAAAAGTAAATGGTGCTGTCATTCACGTAGATGCCTATTTGGGATCTGATTACATTTTATTGTATCCAATTTTCATATGAATACTGTGTCTATTTTGTGAACTTTTTACTATCTTATCGTTGCTTTCTCTTGCATTACATCGTCTTGTATTATTTGAGCCTTTTCTTCTTTCTTTTCTTATTGCTGTTATTAACAATTTGGTCAATTCTGCTTAACCATGTCTTTCTTCATCCTTAATGCTAACATTTTCTATTTAGCTTTGAATAAATAAATTATTAACACTTCCACTTATGTGAATGTACTTACACATCTTTACAAAACATATTCCCAGGTGTTTATGTATATATACATTTTCAAGACACTGACCAAGCTTGACATTGCTTAATTTTGATGATTGTACTGGAACATATAATCTTAAGCCTGATAGTTCTGGAAAAAGTTTTGAAAAGTAAAGCATTTTTTATTAAATAAGGTCTATCCCGGGAAATGGAGGGGGGTTGAAGGAAGCAATTGTTCTGGCATTTCTGTTTGGGACATAAGAGTACATAGCATTGGTCAACAGTTCCTCAACAAAGATGAAAGAAAAGCAACAGTTATAACTTATGGCAGTATACATCATGATATTAGCGGTTGGGTCTGTGTATCATGGGTAAATATATTCTTGGAAGTTTTCTAACATTTTATATGCAAACAACTATCATTTATATGAAGGTGGAACCTACTCTCATCACTGAACACTACAAGGCATCATTAAAACTTCCAGATGATGATCATGTGACACAAAAAGAGATATGAATTTTGCTAGTATAAGAGACAGTCTGGCTAGATGATATGTGTGTCTGCAGTTCTGCTGCAAGTAAAGGAATTCCAAACAGTCTGTTGACAGTCCTGTGGCCACATTTGCTCTGATTTCTGGGCATTGTGTGATCCCATACTGCTGCCCTAACAATGTATCAATTTTAGTGAGCTATACTAAATAGCCATCCAAAATTTGGTCTGTGGGTGTAGAAATTATCCTTTGACAACTGCTGCTAATATTAAAGCACCACCAATCCAATGTGTACAACAATTCTTCAAAATGACACTCCATCTTCCAAAATATCCAATATCTGATCTGTCTAAAACAGCTCTAATTGAACATAAAGTGCATGTGCATATCTTTGTGGCATTATACATGCTTGTGCTAAACTCTTTTACTAAATTGAACCTTTATATTGCAGCATGCATCACCATCTAAAACTCAGAGGGTGCACTGTCATTACTGTTTCTTGGTCACAGAATGCTGAAGGATAAACATTTTATTAAAATATCTATTTACTTGTGTACCCAGATTAAAATTGGTATCATCCTTAAGTGTATCTTAATTTTATTTTCTGCTAAAAGTTCTACCCAGGATATCAAGGGTTTCAGCTTGTTCAATATTAAAAATACAAATAAATCATCTGAAGAAGAGCCAATAACATATCTTTACCTCTAGGATCCCAGAATCTGTGCCTGTCTGACTATCGAAAGTGGTCAGGCCAATATATAAAAGGATGGCAGTTTCTTGGATGGTTCTAAACTGCATTTGTAATTCAAGGTTGTATTTGTCTGTAAGATTGAGAGAAAGTAGAGTTCCAATACGTGGAAAGGACAGGGGCGTATTCTGAATTGGTTCACAGCCGTACTGCACGTTAGGACCACCATGGTATTGTGTTGAGCCATTTCCATGTCTTAAATCATAAAGCACCGAGACATCATTGAAGTAGATGTTCTGTAAACACCCGATGAAGTTTTGGGTAACTTTCAGGCCTAAAATGAAACAAAATGACAAGAAAATAAAACCTGTATTTAAAGGAAGATTTTTTCTGAAATTTTGCTGATGCAACATAAAATCATATCAAAGAAATTTATTAAATTAAAGCAGTTTTAGAAATTTTAAGGCCAATTTAATCTTAGTGAAAATAAATCAGCTTTTAGATATTGAGCAAAAATTTTAATTCTGTTTTTTGTTAGATATTATATGCTCCTTATGTAAGGAGCATTTAATTTTAACTTCATTTAAATTGATTTGTTTTTTGCTGCAAAAATTGAGGAAATAAAGACATTACATGAAAATAAGCAACATTAAATAATGTATTGTTAGGTATGTAATGATTGTATTTTTCTAACTTGTCAGCTTATTAAGTTTTGAAAAATTCCACATTATTCTATTTCAACTTTCACACTTATTTATTTGTATTAGAATTTTCTAAAATCAATTTCCATTCTCAAAAAAATAAAATAAAATAAAACAATGAACAAAATTGAAAAACTGGATACAGATTCAAAAACTTAGATTCAAAAATTTAGATTCTAATTCTTTGAATTCTAAAAATTCATTTAAATTATAATTTGAACAATAAATCAGACTCATACTTTAATCATGTAACATTCTGTCTTTTTTTGTTATTTTTAAAATAAATTTAAAAGACATAAAAGAGGATTTAGAAGAGGTTCTTATGAACCAGATCTTGATCTTTCTGAAGAAATCCCAATTAAGATTTTCCAAAAATCCAAATCAGCAGAGGCAAACACAATAACTGGAAACACTTTTTTTGATGAATTTGTGACAATGAAGAAATAAAGAAGGACACAGTATTCCTCAAGAAAATGCAGTAAATGCTTAGCAAGAGTGAAACTTTGGTATTATTCATAGCTTTTCATGATCAGTTTATGGCTGCATACAACAATGCAGGACAAACTATGAAGCAAAGAATAACAAAGGATGAATATAAAAACTGGCTTTCTGAAGTTTATATTGGGGGTAAAAATTTGATACAGAAGAATTTTGTTTTAACTCTTATTTAATAACTTGGTATATGTTTACATGCCATTTCTTCATTCAAATAAACTACATTCTATACTAATTCTACCAACTTCTCAAATTTTTTCACACCACCTCTGCTCATTAAATTTTGAAAAAATTTCCAACACCCCACTTATTTCAACCTATTTCTTTCATTCAAGATGCAAGAATAGTAGATAGCTAAAATACTCAAAGCACTGAAAATCATTTGTACTGGGTTAGTTATGTTAGTCCCTTTAATGTGTAGCTTCCACACAAGTTATTCTTTAGTAGTCTGCTGGTTACTTTGTTTGCTAAGCTATAAGTTTGTCCTGATACTACAGGTGACTCCAAACAATAAACATTAGTGTGTTTGAATTCAATAGTTTTTTTTTTATCATATCCTGCAAATGCAATGACTGATTTGAAATCAAAAACTTAGCTACTGCAGTCATATACAATGTACGTGAAAGTAATACATTGTGAATGTGCTAAAAGTTAAGACTTTTGACATTGAAGATATAAAACATAAGAATGTTGAGATTTTTATCAATTTTAAACTTAATTTGGTATAAAACCATATAATTCAGGACCTAGTGAGGATCAATTTCCCTACACAAGCAATGGTTTGTAAAAATAGCTTTTTAACTGTTCTGTATTAGTTGTACAGATATTAAATACCATTTAATGTGGTACAAGGCCAGAAGATTTGGGTACTCGGGGTAAGAATTTTCTGCAGACAACTATTTATCAACTGCAAGTGTGCAATGTATGGAAGCATCTAGATTTGTACTTCATTAAACAATTTCATGGCAGTGAAGATGGCTTAATAGTTAATATGGATAATGGAATCAGTGAAATGAGTTCAAACTCCTGCTGGCAGAGTTTTTTGCTCATTTTGTACTAATACCACATTGGAAAAACATGGACCCAGACATGGATATTGGGGCATAAACTCATAACCAACAACATATTCAGGTTTTAAATTACAATATGATTTAGAAGATTCATTTCAAATTAAATATGATCAAATTGTATTCATTGATATGGTCAATTATCTGATGTACAAATGAATTCTAATAAATGTCCACCATCTTGCATACAATATTCATTATTAACTTGAAAAAGAAAGAATCATCAAAAGCAGATTTAAATGACAATACATTTGACAATGATTATTATGTATTAGTAAATGTTATTAAAGAAATGATTAAACATAATAATTTCATATTAGAAAGACATTTATATAAAAATAAATTAAATATTTTACTTTATTTTTCTTTTGAATGGATTAATGAAGCACATCTGTTGTTTTTTGGAAATTCAACAACTTTAAATTCATGCCCAACAGTGCATTCATGTTCTAGAGATACAAAAGGAAATTTTCTCCCTTTTGTTGAGATAGTCACAGGGCTCACATAATGACCAATGAGTGATGTTTGGAGATAAAATGAAAAGAGCAGTTGTGATGAAGAACAGTAGGTTTTACAAGAAAAAACCACATGGTCTAACCAGGTTCATAGAGAAACAGCCATAACTCAAGTTTTACCTTTGAGAAATATTACAAGTAAGGTCCATCCTTGCCTTTTCATTTTCTTTTTTTTTTTACTACACTCTGTT
Organism: Ascarosepion bandense; assembly: GCA_037127315.1. Taxonomy (NCBI): domain Eukaryota; kingdom Metazoa; phylum Mollusca; class Cephalopoda; order Sepiida; family Sepiidae; genus Ascarosepion; species Ascarosepion bandense. The sequence continues at coordinate 157,694 of JBBBDQ010001133.1, read as the reverse complement.
GTTGCAAATATGTTATAACTTCTCTGCAAGGGATAAGTGTACATATGTATAACTAATTTTGTGTATAACATAGAATTATAAAACTATGAGAACAAAGTATGTTTGTCATTCCTTTTTCTTTCAGCCCTTTTGTCCTATCCGTGAAATATGGCGTTATTATATCATGGCTATAATAATGCCCACAATGGGGAAATTAAAAGGGAGAATAAATCATTCTTTCATAGCTCACGCCTGTTATATTGTAATTTAAAACATTGTGATTCAGAATATTCATTCAGAATTAAATCAAAAGAACAATGATCAAATTATCTTTAGACTGACTTGCTACTGAAACAACAGCAGCCCACCCTATGCTTCGGAAGGTGTCTACAGAAATAAACAACAACCATACCTGAATATTAATTTGCATAAAAAGGAACGTATTTTTATAATGAATTCACATGTAAAGAGATGTTAAAACTTACCTTTGGTTTTGACAAAATTTTGTCCTCCCCCAAAATAGACATGGGGGTCAAGGTTAAGATAATTCTTGACATCTTTGGATTTTGTTTTACTATCCAAGTGAACGTACATTAACGTGCCCTTATGGACCAGAGTCAGGTTGTGCCAGCTGTAATAATAACAACATCAATAGTTTTATTAAAAGGATGAAATAAGGAAACGGATTCAAGATGTACAATAACAGTGTCACTGTGGGAGTAAAATACCTCTTCCCTGACGTGAACCCTACCTCACAAAAAAGAAAAAAGCTGATGTATTTCCACAAGTGTAAATTTATACCAAAATATCTATTTAAGATTTGATTTGTACCAGTAAAAATATTCTTGATGACACAAATACCTTTTAAACTTACATCTTCAATGCTGTTGCCTTCCATCACAATAAATTTGGCTGGATTCATTTCTTTAAAGTTTAAATTTTATTTATTGCATTGAATGACATATAAGATCCCCTGCTTCCCATTTACATTATATTACAATATTATGAAGGTCAGCTATAAACAATCAGTGTTATTAACTTACCAAATAATTTCATATATAAGACTCAGATGTTTTTGAGCAGTTTTGTCAGGGAAAAATTGGGAAGGATCTTCGATGCAATATGGTAAATTGTGTGAAATTGAAACAACTAAAGCCTGTTCATTCATTCTACTATAATAATTTGAATTTAATCTCAGGTTTGATATAATGTATTAGCCATAATTTGTTGTCATAAAAAGTTACAAAAAAGATGAAGATAAGATTTAAAAAATAAACTGGGTGAAAGCTTAAACTTCTAGTAAGTTCTTATACCAAGATTTGATTGTTTTAATGTTGTGTAAATGTGTTGATATATAATATGAAAATTAATATATATTAACATAAAGCAGTCAGATTCTAAACAAAACAGTTAAATTAAAATTCAAAGATCCTCTCCTGCTTTTTTTTTTAATTTGATGTATCAAGATATATTAACGTTGTTTATATGTGTGTGTGTGTGTGTGTGTGTGTGTGTGTTAGTCCAGAAGTTAGGAAGTTTTAATATTGAGATGCAATGAAACAAAAATTTTGAAACAATTTATTGACATTCAGTAAAACAGAGATTCAAATTTCACAAATAAAACAGAGGCCAATAAACTGTTTAATTAATTCATTTCCTTACTAAATTTCTTAAAAAGAATTTTCATTATATTACATTTTGTCGTTGATGGCGGCTTTATCCCATATCCAAGAATTTAATTTCTTCTTTCCTGATTGCTCTCTTTACAATGGTTTTGATGAATAAGTCAACCATTTTTTGTCCAGAAGAGCCAATGGCAATGACTCCATAATAATGGTGGTGGAGGACAAGGCTAATTTTTTCTAACCTCTCTTGAGCAATTTCTTCCTTTTCTCTCTTGGTAGCTTCAGAGTTTTTGGTTTCGATGGTGCTGGAATGTCATCAGTAGGTACAGTCTTGTGCTTATATTTCAAATGATTTAGGCTCAAGTTCAGTAACTTTTAGTGTTGTTTTGAGTTGGTCCTTGTATTTTCAGAGAGGGTAACCCTGTGAATTTTCATAGAAATGAGCTCACAGAATAATAATTGGCATGGAAACCTTGACTCTTGCTACATGTCCTGAACATCAAAGACAGTGTTTAATGGTTAACAATTTGATGCTTTAAGTGTTGGATCATTCCAGGACTTTGGCATTGGTCATATAATAATTTCAGTTAATGAACAAGATTGAACAAAGATTTTGTTAGTGAAAGCATTTGAATTTTTGGATGTTGTAACTATATAAAGTTCAGGTTTTGCAACTGTATAGCAAAGTTGAAATGAAAACAGCATTAAAGACCATAATTCTTGTTGTTAAGTTCAAATTTTTGTTGATGTGACTATTACATAATAAACATAGCAATTACTTGTATTTTGTTATATTACATAATAAAGTTTCAGAGTTCACAACCAAAGCAGAAACCACTTAAGTGTTTACACAATTATCTCCCTTGTTATGTTTTCTTGTTTTTAAAAAGATTTCTTGATTTTCTTTACTTTTGATATCAAATTGCTAAAATGAAAAAAGGGCCTCAATTCATGTGTTGCAGGTCTCAGTCAGAACTTACAGCTTAAACAGAAGCTACTGACAGACTGTTTAGTCAAGTAATTTCTTTATCGTTACTGCTCTTGTGATGCTTTTGTTTTTTGCCATTTTTATCTTTATTTTTTATGCTTATTTAGAGGTTTTTATTTTTTGTTCAGCTTAACACTAAGTACAGATGTCCAAGAGCAAATACTGGGATTGGTAAATAGGTACCAACATGAGAAAATAATTGACCTAGTGACTTGTTAATAGAATTACACAGAGCGTAACAGGAAAGATTTATTTTTAATAACTTTCTCTTCAACCCAAGCAAGGCGGGACTACCACTAGTATGAAATGGGTTACAGTAAGAGAAAAGACTGGGTACAGGGGGTATTGAAGAAAAGATAAAAGATAAACAGATTGAGGAAGATGGCAATTGAGATTGCATTTAAATGTTTGGAAATTGTAGCTATCAGGGAAACGACTAAATGAAAGGGAGTTTCACGAGTAAGAAGTGTGAGAAAAAAAAACTGTTATAGTAGAAGTGGTGGTTACATTTAACTATTTTAATGATAAAAGGGTGGGACCTAGATGCCAATCTAGTAACACATTAACTCATGGGGATAGAGCATCAGGAAAAAAAGCTCATCAGAGCAGTTGCCATGAAAATATTTGTAGAAAAGACAGAAAAAAGCCATGTTATATTGGTGAGAAAGCGACTGAAGTCAAGATGCTAGGTCAGGATTGATTATATATTGTAGATCCTTCTTTGGATTTTGTTGAGAATTTCAAGATGAATAGCAGGAGCACCCAACCAGATATGGTAACAGTATTCAATGCATGGATGAATGGTAGATTTATCAATGCGCAAGATGGATTCTAATAAGAAAAACTTTCTAGCCAGACACAGAAACCCAAACTTCCAAGCAGTAGATGCAGCTATGGATCCAATATATTTGTTCTACTTCAGGTTGGTTGAAGAATTGAGGACAAGGAGCGACTGTGTTGCTCTCCAGGAGACTAGCATCAGCTATTCTTATGGGTGGCAGGAAAGTTTCTTTATAGTGGTTAAAGGAGAACAGTTTTGTTTTGGAAGCATTAAAATTTACATGTCATTTTCTGCCCCAGTTAACCACTGATTAGAGGTCTGTTTCAATAGCAGAAAATATATATAATATATATCATAAATAAATACACAACAGTAATTATTATATAGTGGTGATAAACTGGCTGGTTTGATCATTCATTAAGAACCAACTAAATGGCATTTGAGGTCCTCAAATTTTAACCTTGATAAACTTCTTTCATTAAGGGTGTCATAAATAACAAAGCATTTTCTCTCAAACTTCAGAATATATGATTATTGATGCCTTTCAGAAAATTAATAAGAATCTTCCATTATTAATTGCTGATTAGAATTGTCTTCATTCTGTCGCCCCCCCCCCCCCCGTAACTTATATATTCTATGATTGTTAAATAAACGACAAAGATCAGAAATGAACATTAGAAGCAAAAGTCTTTGGATGAAGGATGTGCTAGTCAAAAATTGGCAAGAAGTGCACAGATTATGACAAGGTTGTTTGTCAGAAAGTCTGTCAGAGTTAAGCTACAAAGATTTGTGAGTCATGATGTGAATAAAATAGGATATTTTTGGCCTGCGGTTGATTTATTTATTTATGGCTTGCATTGTTTACTGTTGTTTACAGTTATTGCGATGAAAAGCAATTAAAATTAAGATGAAAGAAATATTAGTAGAAAATTAATAATGGCTGACAAATTGTCACAAAAGAGATTCAGATAATTAAAAAGCAATGAAGTCTAAAAATGACTGAAATTAATATGTAAGAAATACTTAATTCTTTAAAATACTTTAATACTTAAAAATTAATTAAAGTTAAATAATATTCCCTAGTAATTGTAAAAATTCAGAGAACATTAGCAATTGTTTGTTTTTATTTCTCAGCAGGACACATTTAATAATATTTTTAAGTGTAAGCCGATATAGGATGCTCTTTCTCTCATATATGTGTGTTGTGTGTGTATATATATATATATATATATATAAAATGTAGAATATTTGGTATTTAAGTTAGGTAAATTCTGATAGAGATGAATTCAAAAGGACTCAATGTTAAATTTATTTATTTAATTGAACAGAGTAATATAATCTAGAAAAAAATTTAGATATTCTACAATTTCATGGGTATTACCCATGAAATTGTAGAATATCTAAAATTTTCCCTGACGATTCGCTTAGGTGAAACCTTGGTAAGGTTTGTTGGCTCACTAGGCATAATTTATTTATTTATTCTGCTCTACCTAAGTATTGAGCACTTTTTTGTTAGTTGATTACTCGTCTTGGATTTTTTCTTTGGCTACGTGCTGACTCGGTCTAAATCTTTTTGACTGATATTCATGTGCTTAGCTCTTTCTTTTTTTTTATAACCATTTTTACTTCCACGTAGATCCGGAGGTTTTTTTGACATGAGTATAGTAATAAGTGTGTCTTATATATATATATATATATATATATATATATATATGTATGTATACTTGGACAGCAGCCTTTCTTTCAAATACCTTTCAGTGAATATGGCTGAGAAGAAAGAATTAATTTTTTTTTTCTAGTATCCTAATATTTTCCATTTTATTGAAGATAAGTAAATATAAGCTTAAGTAATATAAAACTTTTCCATATTTTTTTCTTCCAAGCACTTTCAGCCACTTTTATATCTATTTTCAAGGGTGTTTATGTCTTTGCTGTTGTTAACTTTTTCTCATGTTTTATATATATATATATATATATATATATATATATATATATATGGATTAATGTATATTTGGATAGCAACCTTTCTTTGAAACATGTTTCATTGAATATAACAGACAGGGAAATTTAAAATTTTTATTTAGTTTTTTCAACATTCTTACATTTTTTGGGGGGTGAGAATAAGAGAGTGGGAAAATTGTTTGTATTTTCCCCAAGCACCTTTGTCCACTTTGGGGAGTGGGGTGGGGTTCATGCTGGTAATTTTTCTGTTTGACTATTTAAGTACTTTTTATATTTTGAATACTAGTATGTTTATCTAAAATTCGAGTAAGTGCCTTTCTATTTAAAAAAAAATTTCAACACACCATTCCCACTATTAAATAAGGTGACATTGATGGTGGGAGACAGTCAACTACTATATAATTATTGTTAACCAGTTTTTGGTCATAATTTAATTAGACCAGTATACAGTTGTATTAAAAAGTACGTAATACATATAAAATGTAGAGCTTTTGAATATTTTTCATTTAGAAAATAGTTATTTATGCAACTTTTGTTTCAACATGTATAATAACTGATTTTCCAATGTTTTCAAACGTGCAACAGGGATTTTTACAAACACATGACTGGAAATTTAAAAGGATTAATTTTTTAAGGATCTTAAACACTTTCATCCAGGTTTGTATGATTCTAAAATAAGGTTACATAAATAAGTGGTTTTCAAATGAAATATATATATATAGGCAAGTAATGTTTCATTTATATTTTTATTCAATATAAGCAATATCTATTTTATCAATTAACAGATTTTTCAATCTAACTATATTTCTACTACTATAAACATTATTACATCAAAAAATAGTTTTAAGGGCATGAAACATCAGAAAATTAAATCAATGCAATGGGAAGTTGTGGAGACCACAATTGCCTATGTCCTAATAGGACACAGTACTTAGATGAAGCTTAAGAATTCTACCATCTGTAGTCTACAAATGCTAGAAGCATTATACATAAAAACAACCAAACATGAATAAAATTTGATTAAACTGAGGACAAACATTAATTATATTTTTTAAAATTTAAGTGAGTGTCTTTCTATTTTTTCAAAATTTTCCTTGTCTGACATATTTAACAAAAAGCATGTGTGGAATTTCATAATGAACAAGTCATGTATAATTTTATCTGAGAGAAAGAAAAAAATTTTGTTCATTCAGCCATGGATTGTTCTCGGGTTATAATTTGGATGCTAAATGACTAGACTTTGTTGATAAGAGACAATTTCCTAAATTTATGCCCTGACCCTATTTACAGTAATCACACACAAGATTAATAAATTCTCATTAGCCTGGCTGGCTTTCCAGACAACAGACAGTCTTTTTAGAAATAGAAGAAGCCAATTGATAAATAAAATTACATCAGTGCAATCATAATAATAAAGTTGAATGAGAAAAACATGATTGATGTTGGGATTTGGTAACTGAGCTTTGAGATAATTTCATTAAAGTTATATCAGAATTTCTTTATCTTTGTTGGTTTCTTAATCATAATTCTACTGAAATGTTCTTTGGCTATTCTCATTTTACCAGATATTAGTTCCTAAACATTAGCATTTTTTTCTTCAAAACTTGAGCAAGAAAATTAAGTTTAAAAACAATGTACCTATTGAAAGAAAAGTGTAAAAAAAAAAAAAAAAAAAAAAAAAAAAAAGAAAGATGGTCTTTTGAAGAAAATCAACCATAACTTAAGGGAAGTCAAAGAATTGATAAACTGAAACATGACAAAACCCAACTAAGTTTAAAGAAATTAATTTCAAATTACAAATAAAATAGGAAAAAAATATTGATGCTTTCATTAGTTTTGAGATGACATATAGTCATTAATTATTTGGATTAGTTTCATTATCTTCTGAGAACAACAAAGTAACTTCCATTGCAAAAAAAAAAAAAAAAAAAAGAAATTAGAAATGCCACATACAACCTTACATTGATGATCTACCAAGTCATGGAAGATTTTGATTTGATCTTCATTTTTGTTGTTTCGATCACTACAATTTCCAAGAAACAGTTTGAAACTTTTAGATAAAGCATTGTCATTATTACATGCCTAGTATCATTGCGCTTACTATATTGAATCCTTTCATCTACTGTGATATTTTTTGTTTGGTCATCTTTCAGGAAAGAGAATCTAGCAATTTTTTTATTTTTTATCTCAATGAAGGAGGTAAGAAAATTGCTGAACAAAATTTCTGTACCAAGAGCATATGAGAAAAATAGTAAACATGTAGACCAAAACTGAATAATTCATTGAATAGTTAAGAGGACATTAGCAGGAATTGAATTTAACAATAATGTAGAAATAATTTGTAGAATAATGAAAGTACTAAATCTTATAAGTTTAGAAAGGTTGGAAAACTCAGGAGTGGAAATCAAAACCACAAAAATGAGGATATCTGTCAAAATAATTCATGGAACTTTAAACTTTAATAGTTTAAAACAAGTTTCACATTATTTTTAGATAATTTTAGATGCTAGACAGAGTGTAAGACTGGAGATTTTAAGATTGTGGAAAGATAAATGGGATGGAATATTTTGGACTTGTATGCTTATTTTTGTTATACAAAATGTCAGTGTTCTTCTGTAAGGGAAATAATATTACACCTGGTTATTTTGAAAGGCACCCAGTTTCTTTTTTATTTGCTTTGAGAGGGTAGTAAGGTTTTAAAACAATGTACTCCATGACACTAAAAGAGGTCAGGAATGTCAAATAACATGTTGGTAAAAACATATGCCGAAGGTCAGTCTCTATGCTATATGATGTGAGGGAGTGGAGTCAGAGGGTTGATAAAGTGACAAAGAATTGACAAGAATGGTTATGATTAATTTTCACAATGTACACTGGGGAAATAACAACAGCTTTTGGTTAAGGATTTAATCTAAAATAATCATAATAAAAGGATATGACAAAAAACATATCAATATGCAATCATAAAAACAAAGATATCAAATAACACACTAACAATATTTGTAATGTTTAAATATCACAACATTAAAATTTCTAAATTTTTTTTTTTGTTTTCATAATAGGAATACAAATGACAAAAATACAAAAAAAGAATCCAGAATACAACTGGATTGATTTTTGGCTGACAATTCCATTACAATGGATAAAGTTTTCTTTGAGAAATAAATGGCAAATCAGATATGGTCTTTAAGTTCTGCTGTATTCCAAGAGAAAAAAGCCCAACGTTCAGCAGTCCATATTTTGAGGGTACATCCAGTTTGACACCTGCCATTGCCTGCTGACCAGACAGAATTACGTAAGGTTTACAAGCATTTCAGAATTTTCTCAGATGCCAACATTATACCAAAATTTTATTTAATTTAAAATAAATAAAAAACAATAAATGAAATTGAGAGAGAAAGCAAATAAATATGAAATAAAAACTGAATTTGATGAAAGCATAAAAGAAATCAAGAATATAGATAGATTTGACATAACAAAGCCACAGGACAATATAAAAACAAATTCTAAGATAGATGGCAGATTGTTACAACACATATATAAATCTAGAAGAATGACAGATAAAGCTATATGAATTATTCCTAAATTGGCAGGAAAGCTGTTCAAAGAAAAACAAAACAGAGAAAGAAGATTGGTTTAGATTTCAAGCCTGATTTGAGGTTGTAGTTTATAATATAAAATTCATAATATTGGAATGTAAACTACTGAGTTCTGGGACCATATTGATACACTATCCTTGGATATTTAGGGATAAATTTGAATTTTTCAAAACTGTCTTTTAAACAGAACAAGTCAACAGTGAAGAGCAGCAAATGGCTAGTACAAAGTTGCTCTCATGAAAAAAGCATTATTTTACTACTTTATGATTAATGCTTTTCTGAAATTAGAGGCCAAGTATATCAAAAGGCTATGATAAATGTGATAAAAGTGTCTAAAATAGAACTCAACTGAGCATTTCTGTTTTGCAAGCTGATAACTGCTCCATGACCTTGCACTTGTGTTTGTGTGAGTATGTGTGTAAATAATATGTGATCAGTTCAGCTTTTTCAGGCTGGCATAAAAGTCAAAAGTGTAAGGAAAATGCATTGGAATCTTTGACAATAAGATAGCAATAAATTAAAATACCCCATCAGATCCAACCACCAGAGAGCAGAAAGTGCTTGTCCAAATACTGACCAATTAAAAAATATACTTTTATATTAGCCACTAAGCAAGTTCTCATTTGAAAATGTATATATAAATTAGGTTGATACAAATAACTTCAAAGCATTTTTATTGATTGATTTTGTTTTTAATGATTTGATAAATCATTAACCTTTTGCAGGTTATTTAAAGCCAGAAAATATTTTTGAATTGTAAACTTTTTGTGGTGGGGAAGGGGTAAATAATGATTTACTGATATAAGTCCTACTAACTAATCTATATCTGGAGGTGAAGTGGTGGATTAATATCTTTCCCAAGGGTTTTGCACATAAATGAATATAAAGAACTGAAATGGAATTCAAACTCAGCTCCCTGATTTCAAATTCAGAGCCAATATCCATTAGATCATATGCCCATCCAAGCTTACAACATCTGGTATTCCCAACTAATCACCCATCCAGAGACTGACCAAGCTCAACATTGCTTAACTTTGGTGATTATACAAGAACTAGTATTTCAATATGATATGGTCATAAAACACATTTTTTATTCAATTATCATAATATCTTTATTGGCTTTTTATGATTTTTCTATGTCCATCTTTCAGCTAATTCCCATATTCCAGCATAAATGAACAATTTATGATTCAAGGAATTCTTTGAGGAATCCTTTAACTTCTTGGACTTTGTTGGGCTTCTTAACAAAAAGGCTGAAACAAAAGTTCTAAGGCAATAGGCTTTGTTGCATCTGACAGAATTTCACATCCCAGATCCATAATCAGTTTCAACATCACATTTCCTACTTGAGTGTAGACATTATCATTGCAGCAACATCATTAATTCTCTTCCCATGTGTCAGCATCCAAAAACATAATACATTTAGTTTGTCTGCTTTAAATAATACTTCTTCCTGTTGAATGGGCACATTGAATGCTGAAGAATTAAAAGACTCAAAATAGCTACAATGACACATTTGTTATCATATTTCAAACTTCAAATTGGCAGTAACACAGACACCATTTTGAATATTTTGAAACTTCTAATTGTTTTTTTTTTCCTTTTTATGATAATGACCAGTGATGATTTAAAGTACTTAGGATTTCTACCCATAATTTCTATGATTACCTTTTAAGTTTTCAACTGAATTAAGGTGTTTAATACAATACCAGTAGAAACTTACTATCATGCTCTATAGACATATCTTATTTGTTCTTTCTAACAGAACATATTTTATGAAAATCATAAAAATGTTTGTATATAATGTACATATGAGGCTTTCAGTACAAGAAGGTACTTCCCATCGTGTACGTGAAAATCAGTTAAGTGTAAATGTAAGTATTTATATGTTAAAGTAGTTGCTTTTAACTTTCTTTAAAAAAGAATTCAGCAGTTTATCTCAATTAGATCAAAAGTTATGGCATTGAAAGTTGACAAACTTTAAACATGATTTTCCCTTTTTTTTATTTTGTGGCAGAAAGTACCTTCTAATTCCAAATGCCTTAATATCTTTATCAATATTTAATTTTCAGTTGAAACTATATTATTAGTAAGGCCTTCACCAGGAAAAAAAAAAGACCTTAATAAATGCTGCAAAATAATTTTTGCCTTAAAAGAAAAATACTCCCATTTTTTTTTTGGGGGGGGGGGCTGGCAAATTCTGTTCCTAGAATAAAGACCACAATTGTTAATTTCTTACAAATTTAAAACTTTATTTTTCACAAAAATGTCCTTTAAGTTAGTGCCTCAAAACAGCCATAAAATATAAGAAACAAACCAATAAAAAAGTTCCTGTAGAGAAAAATATATATAAACATTCATTCTTACTTGATAGATCTGCAGAAGAAAAAGCAGCATTATGAAGTAAAATTATTATATAAAACATTATGGATGTACATTTGTGTCTATGTGTGTCCAAGTCAGAGCAAATGACAGAAACAAGAGAGAGATGTACAGATGTTTTGAACACACATTTGTAGTGTGACTGACAGAGAAAAAAAATAAATAAAAAAATAATCATTATCAAAGATTATTATTTGCTTAAAAATTTGTTTTTTTTTTTAATCCAACTTTCACTAATTATTTGGACTAGTATCCTTATGGTTTTAGCCAGGTTTACTCTCAGGCCAAACTAAAGTAATTATATAACACTATAGTTGTGGTCCCATTTAACTGGAAAAGAGATAGACTTGATCTAAGAACACTAACCTTAAGTACTCTCAAGATGTCCTCAGTATTAAAAAATAGCACCACAAATATCTCCTGTATCATGAGTGCTGCCTGGGATTGTTCCTTGCTATCATTATTATGTAACATAGTACCATATATATATATATATATATATATACTATCTTAACAAAAAGATGAGCACTGTCTATATTTCTGAGGAGGTATTGTAACTGTTTACACTATTTACATTGTTCAGATTGTTGTCCTTATCATTGTCATATTCACAATGTTTCGGCCACTGTAAGTGCCAGCCTTCTTCAGTTGATATACATTATAATTTCAAACCAAACCTGTTATTTTTTAGTGGATAAAGTGTTGGGTGAAGTAATCAAGTTGTTTGCTGGCTGCAGCAGAGTTGAACAAAAAACTTGGGGAGTTGAGTTACTAAAGGGAAATTACTGAAATTGAGATATCCAGAAAAGGCATGACATGTGGAACTAGAACAATCTACTCTAGTGGACAAAATAAAGGGTTCAGTTCAAAATTCTAATGTATATGATTTGAAGAAGGATGGAGTGTACAATGGTTGAAACATTGTGAATATGATGACAAAGACAAGGACAACAGTCCAAACATTGTAAATAATGTAAAGAGATGAGCACTGCTAAATAACACTTCTTATCTCCTGAATTGCCCTAGTTTGATAGTATGACAATGCCCTAGATCATAGAATCAAACAACTATAAAACCAGTTAAGGGATAATTGAAGAGGAGATGATTATTACCAAGCACTTCTACTTGCCTAATGAAATGTCATGAAGGACAAGATGCCAAAACCTGACAATCTAGTCCATAATGGCATTCCAATCATAATCAAGTTGGTGATTCTTTCACATTGAAATATATATTTTCCTGTTTTATGATTGATAGAGAGGAAGTGAGCTCATCCTCTTCTCTCTTGTTGTATCAAAGAATCCAGCACGACATGACAAGTAGTAAGAGATATATTCACCAAAAGTATTTTTTTTTATTATGATTATGAATGAGCCCGTGCCATAAAAAATGATGGCAAAATATTTATATCAATATACTGTCTGACAGCAACATATATATTAATATTAAGTATATTACATTAAAACATAAGAAAAAAAATAATTCAACCTCCGCCCGCTGAGTGTGATAGGAGGGAAATATACATATACATACAGTACCGCCCATAATTATTAGGCCACCCCAGTTTTTTAAAAGAAATTATATATTTCATACTATTTTTAGTATTTATTGCCAAGTGGATAATTCTAAATGAAAATAGAATGGTTCTTTTGTTATTATCACTTTGCAAAATTTTACAAGGCAAGGAAGCAAAGATGAACTCATCTGAATCACCCTAAATTTTCATCATTCTTTCATTTATGAAACTGCAATATAGATAATTATTAAATATTTATAAATTCATTTGATGCACATGCTATTGTGCAGTATTAACAAAAGAACCATTCTATTTTCATTTACAATTATTCACTTGTCAATAAATATTAAAGAATAGTATGAAATACGTAATTTTTTTAAAACACTGGGGTGGACTAATAATTATGGCTGGTAGTGTATATATACACCAATGCACAAAATAAATGCACAACAGTCTTTAATATAACAGAGAATATATATATATATATATATATATATATATATATATATATATATACACACACACTTCCCTACTTGATGACATAATTATTGTAAAAAAAAATAAAATAAAATAAGGCACTGTTGAAAAGCAAACAGACAGCAAGAGCTTTCATAACTGGCTGGAAAGAGAAATAATTGATATCTCTCTAATGAATTGAGTCAATGCTATCTCACTATTGTCTCTCTCTCTCTCCAGAGGCTTAACAGGATATATATATATATATATATATATATATATTAAAATACACAGTCTATATTATAATAGAAAGGATTATTATTATTATGTCATTTTTCATCATATTTCGATTTCTGCTTTGGTCTCACTACCAACCAAGTCTGCGGGGAGACCTAAGGCAGGTAGTGGCGTGTTGTTATGGCTCCATTTCATGTTTTTCTATCTTCCCTATCATCCTCAGCATTACATAGATATTATTATTATTATTATTATTATTATCATTATTATTCACCAAGGTTTAAAATAAATTAACTAAAATTAAAACAATATGAAAACAGAAAACAAAATAATAATATTGGCAAAAACAAATTGAAAACCCTAAGCAGGTCAGGAGACCAGAGGTAATTGATGTGAATTAAATGTGTCAAAACGTATATGTAACTGTTTATCAGGAGATAAAACTAAAAGAGTAAGTAGACAAATCTCAAGACATGCAAAAGTTGGTGAACATGAAAATAATAGTCATTATCATTCTTATAAGAATACTGGGAATTTTTTTGGGGGAAAAAAAATCCCCAAAGAACCTTGATGTTGTCAAAAATATTAAAGAGTATTAAGGATATGAAAAAAGACTTGCTGTCATTAGTTCTTCAGTAATGACTGCAAGATAATATAGAAAGTTGCTAATTTGAAGTCAATTTATTTTTTAACTACAAAATATGTAACATTTTTGTAAAAAAATAGGTGACAATTTAAAATAAAAATGATTATAGAATACATATTTGCTAATTTTGTGAATTTATATTAATTCAGAAAATCTTCAGTCTGAGCTAGTATGTAATATGTGGAAGGGTTGTATCAAATTTGCAGATCTGACACTGGGTTGAAAAGGAAGATGCATGTGCATGGAAAGTTATTTTCAAGACTCCAAAAGTCTTTAGTGTGTCACACATGTAAAAAAAAAAAAGGTAAATGCTGCTTTACAAAGTCCTTTGTAGGTCCACATGGCTGCTCAGTTCAATATTGAAGAAGAGATGGGCTGTCCCTGTGATGAAGTGGTTGTTATATATATATATATATATATATATATATATATATATTAGATAGAAGTAACTGGAGATATTTGTGCCAGAGTGGTATTATAAATTTTGTAATCAGTTGTATTGACTGGCTAAGAGATAAAAGACAATGATGAAAAGTGTCAACAAATATACTGTTCTATTATCTCAAGATCCTCACTGTTGCACAGTATGTGGACTTATATGATATTTAAGTTCTGCTAGTAATCTGCATACATGACACAAACATAAAAACTGAATGAAGTTGTTGAGTCCATCATATATATATATATATATATATATATATATATATATATATATGTATTTGGTTAAAGACTAGCAAATAAATACTTTTTTTTGTTTATTTTTTCAATATTTAGGATCCTTTTTCTATTTTTTGATGAAAATTTGAATATAAATTATCCAGAGTTTTTCTTGATATGCCGTGATTAGATATATATATTGTTTTGTTGTGCCATGATTGAATAAACCTTTACGGAGTACATGCTCCAGACCCTCGATGAGTCAGGTGAGGCTCGTGCAGTTGCTCTGGACATCTCCAAGGCTTTTGACAGGGTCTGGCACACTGGCCTCCTTTGCAAGCTACGGGGTTACAGCATTACCGAACGCCTGCTTGACCTAATTCAGTCTTTTTTAAACAACCGCAAAATGAAGGTCATTTTGAATGGGCATGCCTCTTCATCCTACAGCACGAATGCTGGTGTCCCCCAGGGCTCTAACCTAGGCCCGACGTTCTTCCTTATTTTCATCAACGACCTCCCAGATGAGATCAAGTCCCAAGTAGGTATCTACACAGATGACACCACAATATACTCCCTCACCAGTAAGAAACCTGACATGGTGGACAAACATAATCTCACTGCTGACCTTGAATGGGATCTACACTCTGTGGTGAATTGGGGCAAGAAGTGGCTTGTCAACTTCAATGCGTCCAAGACCAAGCTGTTGTCTGTCAACCATCACAGGCAACCTCTCTGCTTCCCATAAGCATGGACCAAGTGATTCTCCCTGAGTGCAATACACTGCGCCTCCTCAGCCTTACCCTCTCTTCTGATCTCAAATGGAACTGCTACATCGAATTCATAGCTAACTCCACTGCTAATAAGGTTGGGTCACTGTGTCGATCCAGGACATTATTTCTGCCTGAATCCATCCTGCATATATACAAGTCTACCATTTGACCCTGCATGGAGTACTGCTGCCATTTATGGTCAGGCACCCCTGCTGCTCACCTCAGTGTTCTCGACAGGCTCCAAAGGAGAGTTAGTAACGCGATAGGTGCTGACTTGGCGGCTCGACTACAGCCACTTTCCCACTGACGAAATGTGGCCTCCCTTCGTCTGTTCTATAAGTACTTTCATGGCTTCTGCTCAGACGAACTTAAGCCACTGGTGCCTCCTCAACAGGTGTTTACTCGTGCAACCAGAATGGCAACTGGGTCCCACCCATTCACAGTTAGGTTAGCCAAATGCAGACGACAATTCTACTCCTGCAGCTTCTTCTCTCGCACTTCCCGCCTGTGGAACTCACTCCCATATTCTTGCTTTCCTGATGGCTACAACCTCCAGAAATTTAAATGCAATGTCAATACTCATCTACAAACCACATGACTAGCACTTCCCCCACCCCGTATATCCTTCCTTTTCTCTCCTCCCCTTGCAACTGTCATCACACCTGCATTTTCATCTTTCTATTGCTTCTTTCTAATTGGTTTGTAATCCTCTTCTCCCTCCTCTAATTAATTTTCTTTCAGTTATGTAGCCCCCCCCCTGCACATCAGTGGCATTTACGCCTTGCTCGGGGTGAAATGATTAATTAAAAAAAAAAAAAAAATACTGACTTTCTCTTTAGTCCTAGTGGCCTCTCCTCATTTTTCCTATCTGGTCTTGGGAAATGCTAAGCTAAGCTTATTCAGTTACTAATATTGAGGCTATTACCAGCAGAGAATGAATTTTTACATGAATATTGTAGGATTGAACACTGAGCATTTACAAGATAGGAATGAAAAAAAAAAATGATTTTTAAAAGGGATAAGCTGCTCAAAATTAATTGGATTAAAAACATCTTCTCTTTAGTTCTGCGAGGGTTCTGTTTAACAATTTTAAAGTAACAGATGGTCAGCTCGTGTTCCATATCAATGTTACAAAACAGCTTATTGTTTTAGAGGCTCTGACAGCAAAATCAATGCCATACACAAGCTCTCTTGGATATTATCTGTCAACAGTGAATATTTGTTGGTTACAATTGAAAATAGACAGCTCAGAAAAGTTCCAATTGGTTGTTTAAGAATGTAGTTCCTGGTGACCAGCAATGTATGTGGGTGATTTGCATCATTAGGAATTAATATATTATGTACAGATCACTAACTTCATTGGTAACTATGTATTTATAATCAAATTGCTTTTGTTTTGTTCTTACATTTTGTTTCTTGCATTCATTCTGTTTGTATTCTTACCAATCCCATGATATGAATATTTAATTGAAAACTAATATATTATAGGCTTCCTATCTCTAAAATATGTACATAGATCATTTTTCAATAGTGGCCTTGGGTTTTGCCTTTAAAATTAAACAACTTTAAAATAATAAAGAATGTGTTTTTCAAGCATTAACAAAATTTTATGCCCCCAGAAATTAATTAAATTTAGAAAATCATTTGCATGAATTTTAAAAAAAATAAGTGACACTGTCCAAGAACATCATGAAATCCATGCCTAGAAAATTCTAATATTTAAAGGAAATCCAACCCAGTATATATATATATATATATATATATATATATATATATATATATATATATATATACACACACACACAGAAATTTATGAAACTGGCATTAGCTGACATATTTGAATTCTTATTTATTTAACATTATTATTTTTTAATGGAAACTCATATTTGAGTGGAAAGTCTATATATATATATATATATATATGTTGGCTAATGCCAGTTTTGTACATTTCTGTATAATTCCATAATATTGTCTTCAATTGAGTTTGTTTACTTTTGATATAATCTGAGCTGATATTAATTGTTCAATAAAAGGAATCAGAATATCTACATAAAGCTTCAATTTCATCTAGTCTACCATTAAATCTTTCATAGTCTAATGGTTAGACATGTCCAATCTAAAGACAGCATCTCTTTGGGGTTGGGAACATGCAGGTTCAATTCCAGAAGATAGATATTTTCCAAACAATTTCTCAAATGATTAAAATCAGTGGAAATTATAGTGAACTGTTTAACCATATATATATATATATATATATGGTTAAACAGTTCACTATATATATATATATATATATTATCATCTGCATGCAGATCTGTTTCGCCGTATCACAGCTCATCAGTACGGTTAGATTCCGAATGCATTTTTAACCCAGGATTGAAACCTGACTGAATTGGCGTCAGTCGGCGATTATACCTCTGGGCTATGGGCATTTGGTTGTGTATTTAAGCAGCAAATTTTCTTTTAGACATGTCAGATTAAATAAATTGCAAACATTGTGTCTGCTTATTTCTAATAAAATCCATTCATACTCACAGATAATCTTTCGCATATTATAACTGAAAGATATCATAAATGAGCTGTAACATTGACAGATGTTATTACCATTCATTTTTCAATGTACCCAAGTACTTTCAATCTCCTTCTGAGGTCATCTTCAGGAGTGTGAGCTATGGTAACAAAAAATAACTGCAAAACTGTGTTGCTAAAAATTACTGTAAATTTTGTAAATTGAGAAATGAATGAATAACATCTATCAAGGTTACAGCTCATTTCTGACATCTTTCAATTATAATACATGAAAGATTATCTGTGAGTATGAATGGATTTTATTAAAAGTAAGTAGACACAATGTCTGCAATTTATTTAATCTGACATACACACACACACATATATATATATATATATATATATATATATATATACATACACACACAAAAAATAAACAGACTTTCCACTCAAATATGAGTATCCGTTAAAAAATAATAATGTTAAACAAATAAAAATTCATATATATATATATATATATTAATATATACTTGGCAGTAATCTTTCTTTTTAAACATGTTTCATTAAAAATGACCAACAAGGATGATTTTATTTTTCCTGTTTTCTTACATGTAAGAAAAATTTAAAATCTTCCTTGCTAGTCATTTTTGAAACCTGTGTGTGTGTGGATACCTACAAATATACAATTGGTATACACACAGGTACAGGTGTGTAAAAACACACACACTTGATCATTGCATAGTGCATGACATTCTGAGTCATGCTATAGACATAGGGTAATATATATATATATATATATATATATATATATATATATATATATATATATAAAATAAAATAAATTTTCAATATTCAAAAATGTTGAATGAACATTTCAACATAAAATCCCTAAGAGAGATTTTACATCTCCTCAGCAACCTACATATTTCCAAATGGAAATAAAAATAAGAATAAAAAGAGAGAAAAATAAAAATAGAAAAAATAAATAAAAAATAAAAATAAAAATAAAAAAATGATGGTTAAGATTTGAGAAATTTACATCACAAAAAATTTTGGAAGTAATTCATGTCTAATTTTATGTCTAATTTTAGATTTTAACTTTTAGATAGAGTTGTAAGTGAAGAAATGGAAAATATTAAAATTCTCATATTAAAGTACCCTTACCAGCACCTACTCCTGAATTTTAGAAAGTAATTCATTAGTAAGTGCCGTCATAAAGTGTGTTTTGTGAACACTTAAATTTTAAATTCTAATTTTTTAGCTTTTAGGATGCTATATATAAATTTAATGGTTTTTGATAAATTAATTTAACTTTAAATAGCATTTAACCCCTCTACCTTCCTCTCCTAGTCTCTTTTGTTTGTCTACTTTTTTAAAAAAAATTTACTAATTTAACCCCTGATTTCCTCTGCTAGTATATATATCTTTTTCACATCATAATTTTTATAAATTTTTATATATATATATATATAAAAAAAAAATTATTTAAAAAAATTTTTTTAATTTATAATTTTCTTTAATCTTTATTCTTATTTTTAATTTATTTTATTTTATTTATCGATACCTAGAGGTATCTTTAACCAGATTAACTTTAAAAATTTTATTTTAATTCTTTATCTACTTTTTTCCCCTAAATATGCTTTCTCTAAAAAAATCTCTTTTTTCTAATACTTTTAACCTATGTATAAGGTTATTTTTGTCTGACACATATGGAGCATTTCTAATATGAAATTTTTGTTTTTTCTTCTTTTTTTTTCCTTTCTATTCTTCTCTTTCCTTGTCTTTATTTTTCTTACCTCCCACTTCCCTTTCTGTTTTGTTCAACCCTATTCTCAATTTAACACCACTCCTAACCCCTTTCCTTTGTAAGCTAGAGGAAACCAAATTTTCCATTTCTTCACTTACAACTCTATCTAAAAGTTAAAATCTAAAATTAGACATAAAATTAGACATGAATTACTTCCAAAATTTTTTGTGATGTAAATTTCTCAAATCTTAACCGTCATTTATTATTTTATTTGTTTTTTTATTTTTATTTTTCTCTCTTTTTATTCTTATTTTTATTTCCATTTTGAAATATGTACGTTGCTGAGGAGATGTAAAATCTCTCTTAGGGATTTTATGTCGAAATGTTCATTCAACATTTTTGAATATTGAAAACTTATTTTATTTTATATTAGCTCTGTAATTTTAATTAGATTGAGCTCTCCTCCTGTATCATTTTTTAATATTAAAATTTTTAATATTAATTAGGATCAGGTTTTTTTGGATTTACCTTCCTACTTTTCCGTTTTGGATTAAAGTATTTTAATAAAATATATATATATATATATATATATATATATATATATATATATATGATCTTACATTGATGGCATGACTCGGAGTTTCATACACTACACAATCATCAGGTGCCTATTATAAACTGACTATTTGAGATTTGAATTTGTGTTCAATGTTCCTGGAAGTTAAATCTTACAATGTTAGGGTACTATTTTTTAATTTATAAAATGTATAATAAAAATAGACAAAAATTTCATTGAATAAAAAAATAAATTACTTGGACATATATATATTTCCAAAATCATACACCTTTGTGCAAATAAATTGAAACAACTGTTATAGTTTCCTTTCTTTAATCAGATGGTCAGTTTTAGACCCACTGGAGTGACAGGGTGTAATCAATTTCTGTTTTTCCTCAGATTAAATCATTTGCAGTGGTCTGCAGTCATATGAATCTATTCTCGGAGTGTATGATGAAATTTGTTTGGCCTCAAAAATATTTAATTATCCATAATTGCATCAAATTTTTATATCACTCAGACAGTACTGTCTTGACTGTCGATTAGTTGTTCTACACCATTTGTCTGTGATGGATGTTACTCCAAGTAAGCGTACAAAAATTGTAATGCTGCATAAACACACTGGCAAGCCTTACAGAGAGATCACGGATATTGTTGGTGTCAGTCTTTCAATTGTCAGTCGTCTCATCAAAGTGAAGAAACAAACATGATCCACCAGTCCAAAATGTAAAGAAAAATGTGGTCGGAAGAGAACAACGACGCCAAGAGATGACTCATATGTGATCAGGGAAAATGTGAAAGATCTTAGGAAGACATTATTCGTTTTGTTTAAATTAATTTGCACAGAGTGTACTGTCTGAAACTTCTATATTATCATTCTCATTATTCTTCTTCTCTTCAAGAAATAGGCGATCATGGCTCCCCACAATTTCCTATCCCTTTTTGCTTTTAGAAGTTTTTCTTTTGTTCCACCATCCATTTGCGTATGGTCATCAGGTAAATGCCTTGCTGCTTTTCCTTATCTCTCTTGCCCTCAGCATGATCCACGCAAGTTATCTGTCTAATGAATTTCAGCTGTTTTTTGTTTTTTTTTCTGAATCTGAGAATACGTGTTCTTTTTCTGTTATTTTCTTTAAGATTTTCTTGTTGCTTACTCACACTGTCCATGAACTTTTCAGTATTCTTTTGGAGAACCACATTTCTGCTGCCTCTATTTCTTTTTTCTCATCCATGGGGTGATTGTCCAGCATTCACTGCCATGTAACTTCAATATTCTTTATTTCTAATGAAAATTTTTCTGCTTCTCAGCACCTTGGGAATGCTTCTTTTGCTAGTCCAATGCATACTTCAAATTTTGATGTTATATTTTCCATCCTTCCATTAGACCAGCCATTATTCAAACTGTTTTTCCCCATCATTACTATTTCATCACACTTTCCTCATTATTAGAAATTCTAAGATGAATTATTGTCATTTCATGTTTTATTTAAACTAATATCCTTATTTTTGTTTTTATTACCAACATTTTGGCTTTTATATTCTTCAACCTTTTCATTGTCTGGAATTTCACATATCACAAGTTTGGATTTGTCCTCCTGTTTTAGTTACCATGTTTCATTTTATGAAAGAATCACTTTTAGAATAATTTCTGTTAAGACATGATAAAATGCAATACAGGTAGAAATATTAATAAAAATAGATTCTGATGCAAAAACAAACAATAAAAAACAAAGATACTGATTGAATTATGTATCTAATCTATTACACTGAAGCCATGTGAATCAAGCAAGAAAGATTTTATTTATCATCCATAACAGCCTGTAGATAAGCAGCATTTTTAAAAAGCTCAGTGAGGCAATTTGTGGTGAAAAATAATCAAACCATTTTTGGTGGAAGCATTTCAGATATTAACTGAACAGCCATTAAAAGAAGCAAGATTCTAATGCAGAATTCATTTGAAAAATTCAACAAATATACCAAAAAAATTGATTAGAAAATAATTTTAGCTATGATAATTAGGATAATTAGGTATATTGATTTTATTATTTTTAAAAAGAGAAAGTTTTGCAAAGAAAAATCCATACTTTTTAAAGGAATGAAGTCATAATTGAAAATGGAAACTGGGAAAAGAAGACAAAACTAAAGTTCGTTATTAAAATCTGGTCAGTAAAATTGGTGCAGGTCAAAGATATTCTTAAATGATTTCAATAGGAAAAATAATTATTAAAAATTTGTAAAGACAATTGCATGGTTGTTTGAATTTTTTTTTTAGTTTAAACCTTTTAAATAAAAATTGTCAAAAAATTATTTATTGGTTACATCCTGGAAAAAAAAGCAGCAATATCCAAGACTTATATTGATTAATCCAGAAATCAATAAGCATTCATTTTATTTTGGATTCAGTGTGGAAAAAAAAGCAATGCAATGACTTCATTAATGACATATTTGGGCAGAGAAGTTTAAAAATCTACAAAGTTAGTTCAAGTTACGATGAAATTTTCTCAAAACGATTATTTTAATATCCATTTTTAAAAAATTTCTAATTTTGCCATGCAATTTATTTTTTGAATCTTACACTTCCCTGACACCACCAAGAGCAGAAATTAGTCCAATTTTAAGACTGAAGTGTAATTTTCATGAGAAAAAAAATTCTTCTTTTCAGAAAATGGAACATTTATTTTTAAAATAAAAAAAAACAAACAAACAATTTTATGAACATTCATTTGCACTTTTCCTGATTTAAAACAGAAAAGGCATAAAATGTGCAAACTATTCAAGAAAAATGTTAAAGCATATTTTTTTCTTCCATGATTTAAATATTGTTATTACTTGATCTACACAGAATATTGTTAAGAATTACATATTAATTTCTTTAATGGAATACTGAAATTGGGAAACTTATATAAATGCATATAGATCAGTACTAAAAAAAGTAAATTTCTTAAGTCATGGTTCAGAAACAGGCTGAACAGTTTTTGTTTTACTTTTTTTATATATACACAATTTGGTTGAATAAGTTGAATGAAAATGTTAGCTATGCTTACATTTCTTCTTAATTTATCTCCACTATTATATTATATATGAGTGTATGAGTATATATGAGTGAATGTGTGTGTATACACACACATACACTCACTGATATACTAAAAGTAACGAGATAACAGCATGTGAAGGTAATGGTAGGTGATGCCACTATATCTTGATGTCATAGAAATGTTGAGATCAACATCAGTTGTTCTCTGATATCTGGTGAGTCAGTGTGAGTACTGACTAAGTGGCTCAGGGCAATATGACATGAATTATTGAAGTTTCATGGAGTAAGATGGCATGCCAAATAGATAGAACACTTAATTTCTGAAATTATATATATTTCACTATACAACATTTCCTATCATCTTAAAATTGTATATTCAGTCAAAAAAGCAGTTCTGAAATTTTTTTTCATTTTATACATGCCTTTATAAATTATCTTCCTAAATGAAAAAAATAGGTTTTCTTTGTCTGATGCAGGCTTTCAAGTGATTAATGGTGGGGGGTCTATACATGATAGGCATCATGACTGCAGGCGAAGATCTGGCAATTAATAGAAATGTCAGCCTTGCAGGGATGCTTCCTTCAAGAAAAGCTGCCCGATTGATCTTGTGACTACATGTCAACTACCTTGGTTTTGAAAAGAACAAAATGGTCACCTTTTGTAAAAATCTTTCCTACAGTCATTTAAGTTTCCTTTTGACTTTTAATCAAAACTTACCGGTTACTTTAGTTATTTTTGTTTTCAATTTTTATATCGTTGTCACACTTCATTTTCAGCAAACTGAAATGACTAAATTAAATTTCGGACATGTGCGTAGTAGCTGTGGGTAGTGGAATCAGTAAGCCACGTTAAAATTCTGAACAAGTCTGTTGTGTTCACATTCACACTAATGCCATTGGAAAAGAAATTAACCCATCTCTTCTTCCCCATCAGCTATGGGTAAAATAACAGGGTAGATTGAGCTTCCTAACCTTAGGTGGCAGCTAATTTAGGAGAAAGATTACTTTGAATTCAAAATCATGAAGAAGAAACAGGAAACCACTGCTTACCCAAGAAGTCATGGCATTTCCTAGATAATAATAATAAATGTCCTAAATGGCGATCTTCTAAGTGTGGCTTAGATATAGCACAAGGCCAAAAGTATGAAGCAACCAGTGAGGATTGAACTCACTATTGTTCTAGTGAGGCAAGCTTGTGAACCATTACACCATGTCGAGGTGCTCAGAAATCTAGAAACGTCCTGAATGGAAGGAAAAAAACTTATGTGGAGCATTTGCCCAAGAGATCCAAGAGGTGACTGTTCCAGAATCATGGAGGTGGCTTCGACATTGGTTATTAAAGAATGAAACTAAAGAGCAGACCTTAAGAACAAATTCTATGAAGTATGCCATATTGATAGAATAACTGATTTACCCTTGTGCAGTCTGAGAGTGTGCAACACATTATCAGGAGCTGCACTCAACTGACACAAAAAGAGTACAAGGCCATCACAAAATAGCTCTTAGAATACAAGATGTTTCAAAAATAAGTGAACAGTAAATTATAACATTTATTTTGAGATTACATATTTATTTTTTATTTTTTTCAATTGGAGTAGATAGACTAAACTATCGCCCGGTTTGACACTCCACCCACGTCTATTGAACAGGTGTAGAGGCTCATCCCTTGTTTCCTTGTTTAGGATGTGGTTTCCGGCTTTCTCTTTTCAAATCTTTTCACTCTTATGTAGACCCCTGCACATCAGTGGCGTTACCGCCTTGCTCGGGGTGATATGATTAAAAAAAACAAAAAAATTTATATTTGCTAATTATTACATTGACAATTTAATTTTATTGTGTGCAATAAAACAAAAGTGCTTAAATTTTAGCAACACACCTTAAACTTAGCTCAAACTGTTGTCCATCACAATTTACACAATTTTGAAGTCTACATCTCATACTGAGAGATGTTGCTCAAGTCTCTTTGTGTATTAATTTTTGAAATACATCTCTTATGTAATTTTTCAAATCACCAACAATTCTTGGTTTTCAGCTGTAAACTTTGTTCTTAAGTACTCCCCAAAAAAGAAATCCATTGGAGAGTCAAGTCAGGTGAATGTGCTGGCCAATCAATCGGACCTCTTTGACCAATCCATTTCTCAGGAAATGTTTCATCAGGATACCCACAGACTGCTCTTGAATAATGTGTAGAGGCTCTATCTTGTTGGAAATAAAGATCATGTTAACTAAGCTGTTGTTTTAACTATGAGACAACTTGATTCATTAAAATTTATGGATACTTATTCCCTGTGACTGTTCCATCAAAATATATTGGAACTAGAACACCAAAACTTGAAGTACTACCCAAAACAGTGACACCAGGTTGGTTTAGTTGTTACTCTAATGTTAAATGCATGTTCTCACTATACCAGTAATAATAATATAACCAATATAACCAATATACAAACATATTTCACCTACTTTTAGATCACCCTGTACATTGGAAACTATACAGGAACTACAGCCTTGAGTGCATAGAGAATTGGTATGAGCATTCGCCATCATCAGTAGCTGAGAGTAAGCAAATGAAGATCATGTAGGATATGAATATCTTGACTGAATGACAAGCTCTTGGAGAGAAATCACCCTGATATCACAATTGTGCACAAGAGCAGTCATGAATGCATCTCAAGAGATCTTGTTGGATAAGAACATTGTGAAGGTAGAGCGAGTGAAAATACAGAAGTACCAAAATCTATTTCTAAGAAACTTTCTGCTACATAGCACGGCTTGAGAATATCTCATATCAATGGAAGTGCGCAGGTAGCAACACTGTTAAGAACAACTCTTGTGCTGAGGAAAGTACTGCATCTCTATGCTGTGGTTAAGAGATAAGATAATCACACAGCCAAAAGATATAATTATTATTATTTGATATCCTTTCTAACTCCTATGAATTAGAGAGGATAATAATATTATTATTATTAAGATTGGTACACTTGGGACCATTTCTAGGAATCATTCTTCTACATAGGAAACCTTGAGGATACTTGAGATCAGTGGAAGTATGCGGGTAGCAGCACTGATTGGAACAGCTATTGTGCTGAGGAAAGTGTTGTATCTCTAAGCTTTGGGTAGAAGCTGATATCATGTGTTCGAAACTTCTAAGAGTTGGGAAGGATATCAAATAGTAAGGAATATCATGAATGGACATAGCATTAAAAAAAAGAATATCTATCAACATCTATCAGCCTATGTTCAGCAATATGAGCACAAACCATATTTTAATCCACACACACACACACAGAACTATTAGGCAATTAGAAAGATAAGATATCATTTTGGGATAACTATTATTCTTATCTTGATTCTAAAATATCCCTCAAGGACATAAAAAATCCAGTCATTCAAGGATTTTCAGTTTTTAAATTAAAATAAAAGTAATTTAATTTAATTATTCTAGTCTTGTTATTTTATGACTGGACCTGTTTAGTGGCTAAAGTGGTTGTTTATTTCTCAACAGTGTCATTCATGATATTTAAATGTCAGAAATTCTAATATTGATTCAAATGCAGATAAGCTCCATTTGGGAGAGTGGTGCCCCACAATCTTCCTATCCAACCATTTAACACTCGGCATGATTATCTATACATATTCAATAGTTCACCCCCTCTATCTGCAGTGGGGTATGTTCCAATAACTACAATAATTAGCTGAAACTATGAACAATATTGATTCTTGTATGCTTTACTTTTCTTTATATAATGATGAAGTTTATTTATAAATCTGACACAATAAGAAATTAACAACCCATAATAAAAAAGCAAACACAGCATACAATTTTCTTTTTCTTTCCTTATTAAGTTGAAAATTTTTCACCTTTTTACTTAAAGAAAATGCTGTACGGCTTCTCTTTGGCATATTTGAATTACCACTGTCACTTATCTTTGGTACTGTTATTAAGTAATAGTTATGAATTGTTTATTTGAGGGATTGACTGCAGGTAACTAAAATCTAATAAGTTTAGAGACTGAGAAAAAAAGAGGAGAGATAAGCTTGCTTGGTAACTGTAATCATTGTGTATTTCACGTTTGAGGAAGTATCTAGAAAAATATTAAGATTTATAAGTCTTTACTTTTTTAAATAAAACTTAGAATAACTTTTCAAACATCAATAAATTCTAATACACTGGCATCTGTATAAATCATGACTTGTTTTTATGTTAATACAGTTATAGAACATAGATAAAAAAAAAAACAAAACTGATTTAGTCATGAAAATAAAATAAACTTGAAAAATAAAAAAAATAATAATAAAAAAGTTAATATCCTGCACCCCAGAGATAATAAATATCTTTATCTATATAAGCAATTAACTAATTAAGTAACTGTCCACTAATTTTTTTATCTGGTGAGCAACTCAGAAAGAGAAACCAGCAGAACTTCTGGCCAAGTTTGTTATGTTTACTTTTTGTACAAATACATTTGGGAAAGTGAGGAATCCATCTCTTCTTTCCCAGTTATGAATTAAGTAGCAGCAACTGACTAGGAAAAAGAATAAAGAAATAACTCAATACCTTAGACAAACCACTTCTGCTATAGTTGCTGTGTATTTGCTGCCCCTATAGCAATAATGAGTTATAGGATTCATGTCATGACAATAATGTAAGCAATGATAAACACTTAAAATAAAATAAAATCGGTTACCTACCATAGTACAATGACTAGTAAGCTTATATGTCAGTTCACTCCTATAAAAAAATTAATCTGGCTGTCTCCATCAAACTAAATTTTAAAACAAATCAATAGGACATGCTGTTTAGTTAGAGTTATTGCATATTTCATATGTTTGCCAGTTCAAGCCCCCAAAAAGCCAAAAGTTCAAATGCTAACTTTCTAAGCAGACAGGCTCTTCCCACCTGGAAAATCAACGCAACATCTACCTCAACTCTCATTTGACCTTTACCCAAACTAAGCCAAGTTTAGTAAATATTAATTTTGTAAGCAAAATTGAAAAATTTGTTAACCAAGGCACATAGTTAAGCATTTTCACATACAAACAAATGCATAAACACATTCCCACTGAGTTTTGCTAATATATATTCATTTGTTCATTTGTTAGCAAAAGTCATCAAAAAATAAAAAGACAATGACATGGAAAAAAAAGAAATTAAAATATAAATATCTACTCTGACTAGACATACACCAACAGTAATGTTTGAAATGTTGATAAAAGTCATCATCATCATCACTCCACAAGCTATCCTTATCCTTGTGGTTTTTATCACTATATTTTTGTCCACGTGTTTATTGGCCTTCCTCAAATGTGTCATTTAGTCAATAGGTTTCTTTTTCCTTTATGCAGACTTCTTGCTTGCTCTAGATGTCAATGTTTTTTGTATCTGATGCGATTTCATAGAGCAATCAAAAAATAAGAATATTTTCTCACCACCAGCACCAGACTGGCATCAAGGTTTCATTACTCTACTGAAGAACTAACAAACTATAACCATAAATTTTATGCTAACCGTTTCTTTTCTTGCACTTTTTTTGCATGTGAAACTCCTTTCCGGTTCCATGTTTCCTAGCCAAATTTAATCTGCAAAAATTCAAATGCAATGTCAATTACTACCCACTGCTCTCCTGATTACTCTTTTCTCTTGGTATTAATGTTTCTGTTCCTAATTCTTCCACACCCTGTAATCCCTTTTGCCTTAATGACTTTACTGTCTTGCATAAGGTGATACAGATTAAAAAATCTCAAGGAGATAGTATTAGCGCTTCAAAAATATATTGAATAATTACTGCATATATATATATAAAAACATATATTGTTACATACAACAGACAATGAATGTCTATTATGTTTAATCATGAGCCGTTCTAAACATTGTATTTTAGCTTGAATTTCTGGTGGAAATAAAGACAAAAATTGTCTAACATTTGAATATTTTTTTTATTACACTGGTTCTAAGCTTTTGGCTCACATGAGCCATTTTCAGAGTAGTTTCAGGGATGTTAACATAAAGACATCCACTATCAAAGATGATATTCTTTTGTATTGACATAAAAAATTGCTATGCGATGATAACAGTTACCAAATGTTGAACAATTTTTGTCTTTATTTCCACCAGAAATTAAAGCCAAAATATGATGCTTAGGACAGCTCATGATTAAACATAATAGACAACCATTGCCTGTTATATTTAACAATATATATAGAGCAAAATAGATCTGTCTGTGGATCACTATATATATCTACTTGGTACGTGTTACTGGATTTTTTTAGACTGACTTGTAGATTATAATTCATTGTAAATCTGATACCATCTTTATCTAAGAATTATACAAGTGAGAAAGGATAACAAATACATTGATTAAAATGTAAAAACAACATGTCTAAATAACTTGTGTAACAATGTAAGTCATGGTGTTACTACTACAAGTACTACTATTACTAGTGACATTAATAGTAAGTGTTGTAGTAGTAATATTTCTCCTACTGCTGATTATCATCTTAAGAGTTAACAATGGATTAGAAGAGATTATTGAGGAGGCAAGAAAGCATGCTGATAGAAAGCAATCAGTTGGATTATTTCTTGTACCATCAAGGAACCAATTTTTGCTCTGAGGATCATCTTATCAGATGTGCACATCACTCTGGGTCAAGTTAGCAGGGTGTGGTTAAAAAAAAATTCAAAAATACCTCTTGAGAGACAATATCTCTCAAATTTGGGACTTTTTTCAAAACAAGTTTACACATGCAAACAGAGAAAAGTAAATAAATAAAATTAGAAACTGATAGAGTTTAAAATTATAAATACTATGCACACATTAAGCCTAGTTTGTGAAATAAATTCACTGTAAATAAAATATATCAAACAATTCTAAATTAATTAAAAATCAAATTAATCCTAAAAACATGCTTAAAAGCAATATTTAAGTAACAAGATTCTCATTATTTCAATATTTATTCACATTAGTATCAAAACACACATATGCACTATATATTTATATATAGATTTGAATGAAATTGGACTGTTTATTATGGTTAATGCTTATGGTATTTGTAGTCATCTTTTACTGTTTATACAATATATTTTTGGGTTATTGATTATGTTTTGTGTTTTTTTTTTGTGTTAGTGATGCACAATTTAAGTGAGTTAATATTAGTTAAGTAACAAGACAACTAGAATGATAATGTGGTGATTATGTAACCAATGTATGTGCTTTTTGCTTTTTTTATATGAGAAACATTTTTTAAGTGGATAAGCAAATTTGTACACAGCATTGGCCTGTTGAAGTTTTGTATTTTTCTTTTTGTAATGATCATGTTAAAGATTTTTTTAACTTGTATTAAGTAAATACTTTCATTTGTTTATTTTGTCAATAGGTGATGTGTATCTATGTATCAAGTTTTAAACATTTGTTAGTCTTATTTGCAGTCACTGTGTCTCTCGTTTCTGTAGAAGAGTGTAAATATAGTTTTTATATTGTTATTTGTACTTTTGTTAATTTTTAGTTTCTCCCAAGGTTAATTTAATTTGTTAAGTAGTTGTTATAATAAATGTTTGATTGCAAAGGAAAGAAATAAACAAAGACTAAGATTTCAGCATGCATTGGTCAAATCAAGAATATGCACAGGTGGCAAAAAACTGTTGATATGTGGTTCCTTAGTTGCCATTTGTAAGAAAAGTGATCAGGTGTAAGGGTGTTGTCAGTAGAGCTAGGAGTTGATCGAGGTCACAGTTGGTGTCAGGAGAAAGACTGTAGTGGGGGTGTTTCAAGCTCTGGCAGTCATATTTGTGGAGGCTGAAGAATTTTTTGCCTCTTTTCACACAACTATGTACATATTCTGGATTTGACCAATACACGCTGTTGAAATCTTAAGCTTTGTTTGTTCTTTTCCTTTGCAACCAAAGGTTCATTATAACATTGTTAATTTTTTTAATTTTCTTCTAAGGTTAATTTAATTTGTTTATTATATGGTTAGTAAAATTATTGATAATTAATGTTTTATGTTTTTGAATTCATGATAGAATATTGTGTAGCATGTTGTATTTCTTTGATCATTTATGTTGGCTATTTTGTAGATCAATTTACTAAGCTACAAAGGGCAGGAATTTCTGGAGAGCCAAGATCACCAACATCCTGAAGGGTCATGGCACATAGAAAATTTTGTACCTGTGTGGAAATTAACTTTTGTAGTATGGGTTTGAGTTTGTTATTTATTTTTATAGACAGTGGTTTTAAAGTTAACATAATTCAGTCAATCAGTTAAGTGCCATATGGGTGATCATGCCTCTTTTGATCCATGACTGAATAGGCAGATTTTCCTGCAGTAGATTGCCATTTCTTTGTCTACAGAACCCAATATGTACTGCTATTTAACTCATAGCTGGAGGGAGAATAGATGGATTAATACCTTTCCCAAGGGTATTTGTGTGTAAGTGAATGCAATGAATTCAACAGGAATTTGAACTCGGATCTCTGATTTCTCATTCCAAACCAATAACCATTGCACCACAACACACATCCAAATTGAGGTAGTGGGAGTACATTACTGGTTTAGATTGCTTTTGTTTTTTTAATTTTGTCTTTTAAAGTTTTCTATCTATCTACATGCATACATGCGTGTGTGTTTATTTAGGTAGTAATCTTTTCGTAATACAAGTTGAATTAAAATTATTTTTAATTCTTAAATTTGAAAAATCTTTTAACTAATTTCTTTATTGTTGGAATTATTCTTGTTAACATAAAAGAATCTATGTTGGATCCACTAAATGAAATTATCAGTAGAAAAAATTTCCATCTGAATTTCTGAAAAGAGTTATTTATATTATCTGCATTAGGGTTATTATCCCCATCTTTGTTGTGATTATCACAATGTTTCAGCTGTTGTATCTTCCAGTCTTCTTCAGATATTTGTCTATCTAGGTAAATTTCCAATTAAATCCTTTATTTAATCTATAAGGATTGATTTGTGAAATTTGTGACACTGTGATTGTGAGTTCAATCCCTAGGCCAGAGAGTGGAGACTTGAACCCATTTGGAACATAAGTATAAGGTGTCATATCCTGAGACAGGGATAATGAAATGATAACATCTATCTTTGTAGAATTGGGATAAATATTGAATTAAAAACCACTCTCTTTCTTCACTGTTTACAAATTTCACAATCCAGTGTGAAATCTAATTTTGACCAATAGGAAAAAGGATTAACCCCTCCCTATACTGAAGGAAAAAGAGAAGCCAAATTTCACAATCTAGTGTTAATTATTTTCTAACTAATGAAAGGGAGCAATTTACAAAACTGAGAGAAGTTAACAAGCCTGTGTGAAAAAGTTCTTTGATATATATATATATATATATATATATATATATATATAGAGAGAGAGAGAGAGAGAGAGAGAGAGAAAGAAAGTGGAATCAGTCAGATGAGAGCATAGATCAGATAAGACACCACCACAATGTAAGGAAGAAATTTCAAGCCACTGAACCAGATATGTCTCAATGATATACATTCCTTCTCCTCTTCCTTCTCATGTGCTATTTTCCTTTATTTCTTCTTCTTCACCCTCACCATTCTCATCGTCAAAAAAGAAGAATACAACAACAACAACAGTAAGACACTTCAACTGACTCCTAAAAATTAATGTTGATAAGTACAATTTTTCTTTATTGCTTTACCTTCCATTTCACTTCCTTGCAAAAAGAAAGGAAGTAAGACTTTATTACTACCCTGTTAATCTTTTTTCTGCATACACATATTTCGATACAACTATGAACACTGGATTCAGTTTAACTCTGTACTACGCTTTCTCTTTGAACTATGCTTTCTACGCTGTACTACGCTTTCTCTTTGAACATTCATAGAGTTAATAATTTTACTTACTACAAAATTATGTTATTCTGTTCTGTAAATAAATTTCTATTTAAACATACAAACAAAACACTTATATTCTTTCAACCTTCTGATCCAGAGTACATTGTGGAGAGTTCCGTTACGTTAGGCTCTAAGCCAATTTAATAAACATGCTTGAGCTCCCTACTTCAGATTAAATAATGGATTCAGTTTAAAATTCCCTGAAGGTTAACCAAATTAACAAACATTAAGCCAAAGATTACAACAGCCAAAACATTGATAATAACAAAAACAAGGATATTAGTCTGAGTATTTATAATGTAAATAAATTATCTAAACATTTGTGATTTAATATTTTCAGTTATACTTCTGCCCATTATGAAAATCAAGAGTAGAAACTGAATATTTAGTTAATATTTACATTCAGTGGATTGACTCTGTAAAAAGAGGAAGTCCTTCCTTCTACTGATAGTCTTTTCTATAGATATTTAAGGAATCTTTTACAATGAGAGAAAAACATACGTCTTTTCTCTCATGAGATATGGTATTTAAAATTCTAGTACTTATTTTATCTTTTTAAAAGTTTTTTCAAATTATACACCTATACTACCTGTCAGCATTATTCAAATTTTTAATCAACACCAAAATAGGCAAACAGTTATTTGTATGCTTATTGATAATTTCTAAGTGTTCTAATCAGTTTTTGATTTCTTGTTTGATTTTCTGTTTATAGCAAAACATTTGTAATTTTCCCCATCAAAGTTTATCTGTTATGTTTTCAACTCCTTTGAAGATATTATTTTGAGCAAAAAAAACAAAAAAAAAAACAAAAACAAAAAAAAAAAAAACAGAGAAATCACCCTACTCCCTCTGCACAAAAAAATGATGCCTTTTCATAAGCCAATGAGTCTTTAATAATGTTGATAATTAGCATTTCCTGAATATAATGTGTTGAAATGTAAGATATTTTTTTGCCTAGGTGTCATGTATGCTAGGGTTTCTAAAACACACACACACACACACACACACACACACACACACACACATTGAGGAATTGTATTTATTTACATTTACATTCTTTAGACTGCTGTCCTCATCTGTATTGCCAAATTCACAACGTTTCCAGTGGGTAAAAGCATTGGTTAGATCCAGTGACTTGAATGGTGAGCAAAAATTTAGAGAGTTGAGTTAAAGGAAAATAACTAAGACATCCAAAAGAGGCATGGCTCATAGAACGAGAACAATACATCCCAGTGATTGAAATAAAGGGTTTGGTTTGAAATTCCCATCACCTGAAGAAGGTTGGAGCATACAATGGCCACAACGTCATGAATATAGCAAGACAGATGAGTATAATGAAGAATGTAAATAATATAAATACATTAAGGAATTAAAAAAATGCACCTTTCTAATTAGGGAAATTTATGAATAGAAATCTAAAATGTTTAGAAAAAGCAGTCACTTTCATTCTTCATTCAGTGAAGAAACAGACAAAACCTGTACTTTGCAGATGAAACCTCAAAGCAAAATTCAGTTGCAATGCTTTAAAAATAAAAATAGAGAAAAAAACACTCAGAAAAAAAAGAACTAATCTTGCATGCAAACAATGGCACACAGCTTACCCATCAGTCCTGAAAAATACATAAAACAGAAATTAATTTTATCCAGGAACAAACACCAATTATTAATGAGTAGGGGTCAGGCATTCAGAGCCAACAACAACAACAAATAGCAAACCTTGTTTTATTCAATTACAAGAATATTTTACCAAGGACTGAAAATGGACTAATATTGAAATCTGATGTGTATAATTTGTATATATGTATATATGTTAAATCATTGCAAAAGATTGTCCTGATTGGAAAAAAAAAAATTTAAAAATAAAGGAAAGAACAGTTACATACAACAAACATGAGTCAAGTACACCATCTCCATTGTTTTAACAACTGTCTCACATCATTCTACTAGTTTGTTGATACCATTTTATTAGAATCTTCATGTTTTTTGTTGGAAGATTGTGAGATAGTTTCAATTGACTTTTTTTTTATCATTTTAATTGTAGAAACTGGAACAAATAAAAATCCAAAGGAGCCAAGTCAGGAGAATATGGTGGGTGTTGGAGGATTTCTCAATTTCACCTCTTTAAGTTTCTGCAAGGTTCATTTTGCAATGTGTGGTTGTGATGGAAAATGACACCTTTTCAATGTACAAAAATTAGCAGTTTTTTTTCTCAATCCAAGTCTCTTGAAATGGTCAAAAGTCAAAAGTCTCTTGAAATGGTCAAATGTCAAAAGTTTTTTTAAATGGTCAAACATCAAAAGCCTTTTTAAAATGTCGAAGGCAGTTGAGATATTGATTTTCAAACTTAGAAATCTTTAGTTTATTCTCCTCGATGACAAGTGATGTGTCATCTTCAGAAGGTTACCAGGTGTGTAGTTAATCGTTTAGGTTACAATCACACTGATGAAATTTGGTAAACCACTTTTTGACAGTCCAAAGAGATAGAGCATGATTCTAATAAATCTTCTGAATGATTTTTTTATCAGAGTTTCAATGCTTATTCCTTTCCAAAATTCACAGAGCATAATATGGTGAAAGTGCACATCCTCCATCTTTAAGGTATTCATTGATAGGCAAAATATCAACATTCAACAAAATTTGACTCACAACTAAATGAGACGAGGTTTCAGTTTAGAACATGACAGAAATCAACATAAACACATTAAGAGAAAAAAACCACCAGGCTCAAGTTGTGACTCTGATGTTTTTCTTTTGTGCTGATTTTATATCAACAATGAAAATCATGCACAACATTTTGCAATGATTTTATATATATGTAATTAGAATTTATAATTTCTATTTATTGTATGAAATTTAAATTTGAAATCTGAAAAGTTAGATAATTAGCATAAGTGTTGACAATCAAATATAATGTCTGATAAAGACAAATAGATTTGACCTAAGATAGCTTTTTAGTTTTCATTTACCACTTCATTTATTCTCAAATGACTCTTCACTCACTGATATATAAAGATTTTTTAACTTTTCTTATAAAGATATGATTACTTAAACAATATACTGTATATATGCATATATAGAATTAGTTATAAGGTTTAGTTTAGTTCAATACAATACCTGAACAAGTTCAAACTGATTGCACTAGTAAATGGGTCAGCAAAGCAAATATACTAACCACTGTATTGTGATATGTATTCTACAGTTCAGGGTTTTGAGAAAAAATTTTAAGAAAATTTGGGGCTAATATCTTTGTATCTAATAATTTTGATAGTTCAGAATCTATATATTTTGAGAAAAGCCATAAGCAATTCCTAGTTTCTGAGAATATTTATCAATTATTAAAAAATCCTCTTTCAAAAAAATTCTATCTTAATCAATTTTTTTGTCTGAAATAAAAGAGAGTAATTTGTTTCCTTGACCACAAAATCTTAGACTAGACTGATACACAGGGAAATTAGAAATGAACAATTTATTGGCTAAACAAACAAGGATTGACCAATACATAGAATTTACTTATGTACAAGTATATACAGTTAAGTGCCATATGTGAAACAAGCTTGAGCAATCATGTCTCGAAAGAGACATGACTGACTGGGCAGAAAATTATCCTGCAGTAGGTTGCCATTGCTTTTTTCGGTAGACTGGTTGCCAGCCAATGTTATAGAACCCAATCTATCTTGGTATTTAACCCATAACTGGAAGGAATAGATGGATTAATACCTTTCCCAAGCGTATTTGCACGTAAGTGAATGCAATGAATTCTACTGAATTTTCTCATTCCGAGCTGATATCAACTGCATCACAACACACATCCACAAGTATATACAGTCAAATTAAATGCTATATTTTATAATGTAGAATATTTAGAAAAAAAAACATTTTAAAACTAAGAGTTCAAAAAAATTAAGAAAATTGTATATTTTGAACTAATTTGATGATTAATTTAAAACATTCAATTTTATTAATACACAAGGAATTCTATGCATGATTATCAATTGCATCCTATTTTCATGTGACCTACTTCATGTAGGTACCCTATAAAAAAGCTTGATCTGTTTCAACTGAGTTAATTTTTTTAATCTCTACATCTTTCATGATTTATTTCTTTAGTTGATTGTAACATTTTAATTTTATTCCTTAGTAGCAGTCATTCTAGTATCATTATGTAATATTTAATATTATCATTAATGGAAGTAGTACACTATCTTTTCGTGGCATAAAACTGTTTTAACATGTAGAATATCTTTTAGACAAAAAATACTAACTGCAGAAATTCAAACAAAAGTTTAAATTAAAATTTTTAAAATAAAACTTTCAAATTTAAAATAAAAATGAAAAAAATACATTAAACTTGATTTCTTAAATTTTTAGCCCAGTTAAAAATAATGAATTAAATAAACTTTTTATTTTAAAATTAATTTTTTAATTTTTTACTTTATTTCATTAGTTTTTAAAAGTATTTATTTTTTTTAATTTTCATTTTAAAATTTACCTTTAAATTTAAAATAAAAATGAAAAAGAAATAAATAAAACTTTAAAACTTTTAGCCCAATAAAAAAATAATGAATTAGACTTTTTATTTTAACTTAATTTTAAGTTTTAAATGAAATTATTTTATATTTTAACACAAGATTATATATTAAATGATATTCGATCCTGTTTTTTTTTAACAGATTTAAATTGAAAACTTTTAATGAAATTATAATTATCTGCTCAAAAAACTCAAAATTAAGTTTAGATGAAAATAGTTATTTAATGAGTTTAATAGACATTTATGTTTTATGTCATTGAGTTAAGAGAAATTTACAGAACAGCCAGTGATTAAGCAAATTGATTTGAAACATTTTTCATTGTACTGGTTGACAGATTTTTCTTTATTTCGGTCTAAAATAGAAAGAAAGAATAAGAAGTGAAATAAGATTTAAAGTTTCTTCTTCAATCAGACAAAGAACCCATTTTATCTGACCATCTTAGAATGTATAGAAATACTTCTCATCTCTCTCACTTTACTTTGACTTCTGTAACTAGCTGGACATTTTATATACCTTTACATGCTCAAAATCACAATCTTTATAAGTCATCTAAATAGATTATGTGTTTTCCTTTCATTTAATTACACAAAATATGCAAACTGTCCTTAATTTTCAATGGTCAAGCTTTATGAAAATAGTATAATAATACATTAAGCATAGCTTAGTTTTGGTACAAAGCCACAAGTATGAGACACTTAGTGAGAATCAATCAGCAGTAATGGTTGGTGAACCAATTCCATCAAGTACCAAAAACTGCAAATATGTCAAGATTTGATTCTTGTCTAACAACAATTATAGATTTAGGTACTGTTTTTTTAACAATGATTGTCCCTGTGTGTCCTCTTCTGATTAAGATGTATTAAATTTACAAATAATATTGGATTTGTATGGTGGCTTAATTTTTAAGTGTAGAAACTTTACTTTTTTAACCTCTTCTTAGTCTGTGAGTTAGAGAACAGAATATATTATAATTTAATGGATTTTGCAGTAAAGTTTATATAATGATTATGTATTATTGTCGAAGTTTTAATTTACAAAACAAAGATTTCCCTAACCATAAGGAATACACTCCAAGAATGATTCTATACCCTAGTGCCAATTACATGTTTGAAACCATTGATAGCACTGAATCCTACGTATACTACTTTTTCATATATATATATATACAAGTTGCAATGAATGAATTCTGGTCGAAATTACACAAAAATAAATAGAAGAATTATGAGATATTGTAATTAAATGTTAAATGAAAGAAGAGTCATTCTTTGCATAAATCATAACAACCACTTTTTTTACTTAAGGAAACACTTTTTGGCCAAACCAAATTGCCAGCAATCCCTGGCATTCTTAGGTAAAAGTACAGAACAATTTATTCTGGGAGTGTGAAATAATGGATTAGGTTGGATCACTAAACACAAGCAATGAAGAGAACACACAAAAAAATTAGAGATTATTGTTAAAGTAAATATTAAAATGCAAATAAGGTGAATAGATGATGGGGATTCAAGTTTAGGCACTATATATATATATATATATATATATATATATATATATATATATATATATATATATTTCATATGTAAAGTCAATATTTACATTTGGGGAATGTCGGGTGTATAATACATTTAGCTGGTGTTGATAATGTGGGTTCTAAGGACCTGTAGAAAAGAGGCTATTCTCCAAATGTAAAATACTGAATTTACATATGAAATAAATAAATATCTGCTCTGTAAATTAAATTTACATCACACTATGTTGTGGATCAGTTTTAATATTTAACCTAATATTTCTAGGATTCATTGGGATTATTTACCAAATCTTTTCCTGGATTTATTACTGCTGCTATATAATATAATTATATGGTTATGTCAATTTTTCATTGCTACATGGAAATTTCTATGTTTCGAGATTAATTCTCATCATCAGGCAATACTGGTGTGTTTTTTTTTTAAATAATCCCCCCCCCCTTGTATCAGGATAATAAACTTCACAGCAAATTGATAGATGTAGCGAAAAAATAGCAGTTCGGGGTTTACTCGAAGGAAAGCAGACAAGAGGGGAATAGGGTCAAGGAAAAAGGAAAAAAAGAGGAGGAAAAAAGTTGGTTAGCACGTAAATTCCTCGCGGTCAAACCCCTGAGTGAATCTCCATTCTGATTAGCCAAACACACACACACAAAAAAAAAACACCCACATACATTCACAGTAAACTGAAAGTATTTGTCATTTAAATGTAAATCATCTGCACAACCACACCAGCATTGCCTGATGATGAGAATTAATCTCGAAACATAGAAATTTCTATGTAGCAATGAAAAAATTGACATAACCATATAATTATATTATATTAAGTTCTATAATACTCATTATATTGAGCACTGTTTATAATAAAATAAATGCCAGAGAACTCAAGATATAAAAAAAACCTCGAGTCCTCTTCACTTGGAATTATATATATATATATATAGTGTTGAGTTGTAATGATACTTAGTGCCATGATTGTTGTTTTTTAATGTTTTACTGATAAGATATAGCATTAATAAAATTAATGTAGAGAAGTTAATTTGAGCAGAATCAATCCAACTTTGAGGTTTCATGAAGGCATCATTATGATGTCCTCAGATCTTATTTTTCATCTACTGATTCAAAAGTAAGCTCTGAGGAGTGAGGGCATCATAATGGTGCCCCTGCAAAACTTCAAAGTTGGCATGATTCTGCTCAAGTTAAGTGACAAGCTTCACTACATTAATA
Organism: Ascarosepion bandense; assembly: GCA_037127315.1. Classification (NCBI taxonomy): domain Eukaryota; kingdom Metazoa; phylum Mollusca; class Cephalopoda; order Sepiida; family Sepiidae; genus Ascarosepion; species Ascarosepion bandense. The sequence continues at coordinate 117,112 of JBBBDQ010001133.1, read as the reverse complement.
TATATATATATATATATTTCTCATACATAAACAGAAAATTTTCTCTATCCTTTAAGATAGTCTTAATCGCAGCTGAAATAGAAAACTGTAAAAAAGATTAAAAAAATAAACAAATAAAATAGTGACTTCAGAATTTTAAAAGAAATCTTTAGAAATGCATTCATTATAAAAATATCTCTTGAGGGATAATTTCCCAAAAATGTCTTTTATTAAAACTTATTTCTATAAAGCAACATACAAAAAAAAAAAAGAAAAGAGAAAATTTGTAGGAATCATTTTAATGACCATTGTGACTATTTCTATTGATTTTAAATCTTCTTTGTTTTTTAACTTTTTCATATCATGAATAAAAACTACAGCAGACAATGAAAGAGATAAAATTTTAGCTGAAAGTCAGAAAATAAACTGGTTGAAAAATTTGAGAAAAAAATAAAACAAAAACTTCAGAATGAATAATAATTCATCTCAACCTCCCAGAAAACAAAAAAAAAAACTGTATTAGTTTTGAACTTTATCAAACCTAAAATTATTTTTGATAAGTTTCAAAATATTTAAAAAGTTAAAATCACTTTTGTAAAATGTTTAATTTTTTTAAAATAACATAAAAAGCATTATTTTGGAATTATTTCATATAAAAATATTTTGCTGTTAATAAAACAGTGCTCAGTGTGATATAACAGAGCTATTAAGTTAATTAAGTCTATTAATAAACATACATATTATCCTACATCTATAGTATGACTCAGAGCTTCATGCACTATGCAATCATCAGATGCATATTATGAACTGACTGCTCATGGATTTGATTTTCTGGTTCTCTCACTGCTCATTATAGGAATATATTATGGGGATGCTAAGATCAGTACTGTGTGATGACAGTGTTTTGTACTTGAACACATTTTTCAGGATGTTTTCTGTGTATACATCTACAATTGACAAGAAAAGTGTATTTTTATTTTCATATGTAATTAAAACTTATTCCTAAATATTAATTAAAAACTTAAATATGATTTTTAAAAATATTTGACAAATCTCTTATTTCTAACATAACTGAGTTTTTGAGATGAAGTAAATTTCATTGAAGTTTTTCTTTAGTCATGGATCAGAATATTTATCTTTTCTGTTGTAATTAAATTTTATTGTTGAACCATCTTATCTTTTAAATTGCATAAAATTCAATCAAAGTTTTCTTCAATCAGAATAAAGAACTAGTCAAGTCTCATTTTCTTAAACTCGTGCCAGAAATTTGCAAAGAATCTATTGGTGATAAAAAGTAGTGCAAGTCAACAGAAAAGATGAACGTTCCAACTGAGGAGAGACAAATGCAATAAGAATTTAGTAAATGATATTTTCTGTAAAGCATATCAAGAATAATTTGCATATAAAATCATAGATTTGAAGAAATCTATTTGGATAAAAGAGAAATGGAGGGACAGGTTAACAGTTGATTATAGACTTGAACATCTGAAACATGTTGGCATGATTCATAGAGAAATTGTGTAGATACAAACAAAATGAAAGAGGAACAAACTCATAAATACAAAAGATTTTTTTTAAAATTACATATGTGATAGATTTAGAACAAAGTCAATGAGAAATAGAGATAAAGAAATTTTGCATACTGTTAAGATATCAAAAGAAAGAAAGACAAAAATTAATTGCCTATATATATATATATATTGCTCTAAAAAGAAAAGACGTCATACTTATCCCAAACCCGAGGAACCTTTTGGCCAACACTTTTCAAGGGCTTCGTTGGCAAAATTATGAATAGGGCTAGAACGAAGACAATATCAAAAGGGGAATTACTCACAGTACTAGGAGAAAGTGGAATTCGTTTAAAAATAAACTTTAATGATATTAATTTGATATTGTATGTTGAATTTGTTTTATGTTTGGGTTTCTCTACTCAGAGAAACCCAAACATAAAACAACGAATTTGTTCGCCTGAAGAGAGTCAATTTTAGACTCGAAACACGTGTAGCGCAAACCATGACAAATTAATACTCCATAACTTGTATGAATACCAAACAATAAATATATATTTTAAAGAAAACATTCACGGCTTCTCACACTTTTTATTTTATATATATATATATATATATATATATATATATATATATATATATATATGAATAAAATAAATAAAGAATAGGTAAGAAAAAGTGTCTTTAATCTTGTCTTTATTCTTGTCAGAATTCAAACCATATATTCAAATCACACATACACACACTATATATACTTACAGAGCATGTAACTTTAGAAGAACTAATTTTGAAGCTAACTTTCAGGGATTGCATCCTGTGTTATAAAATTAGTGTATGTATAGCTCAGTGTAGACACTAATTTTTTATCTTATATATGAACTGACCACCTTAAAATGTATAAATATATGAATTAAGGAGGAAGTAGGCAATACTTTTTTTTATTTATGCAAGTTTCTTTAAAACCAGTGAAACTTCCATTTTTTATTTTTCCCTTTATTTTGTTATTCTTTATTTTTTGTTTATTGTTTTATTTTCATTCATCCTTTCAATATTTCTGATATCTTTTCTGATTACTGGTTAGTAATGTTGCAAAGATAGATAAAAAAAATATACTTAAAACATAGCTAATCCTGATTTTTAAAACATTTTTATACATATGTATATGAGTGCAAAAAATTTGTCACTTTAATTGAGCAGGTTCATGCTAACATCAAATTTTCTTGAGAACATCACTATGATGTATTCACTCATCAGGACACGCACATATTTTTAAATAGGGAAAATATTTTTTTTAAAAATCCCTGAGGACCCTTTCAGCCAACACTTTATTGGAGGGTACCATTGACAAAGGTGATTGACACAAGAATAAACAAGGCTTTAAAAAATATTTACACTATTCAAACTGTGTTTAAATTCTGTGATACTAAGTCTTTGTTTATATATATATATATATATATATATATATATATATATATATACATACATACAAAGATATAAAATTACATCAAACTTCCTATTATTAAGGAAAATATTGGGAAACAGCAGTAGAAAATGAAAACCCTGATGAGTGAAGACATTACAATAATGCCTTTACAAAACTTCAAAGTCAGTATGGTTGAAATAACATTGCTTAGCAAAGTGACAAACTTCTTCCCATTATATATATATATGTGCGTGTGTGTGTGTGTGTGTGCACATGTGTGTGTGAACAGATTCAATGTAAGAATTTATTATGCAAGTTAATTTTTCTCTCAATAAAATTAGTATTAACCAATAATGATCAATTTAAAGGGTGTGTTTATACAATAAATATTCCATATTAATTTAAGCTTATGTAATTTTATCAGGAATATTTACAATAACCTATTTGGTAGTGTGGGCTCATATGCAATTGAATAGTTTTTTATCATATTGTAGATAAATAGATATAATAGTTATTGATATGTTTCAAAAAATTTTATAAATATATAACGATTTCTGAGAAAGCTATAATCTCAAAAATAGAAACAAGATATTTTAAAATTATTAAGTGTTAGAAACAAAATTCAAAGTTGAACAAAGATCACAAAATAATAAAAATAAACTGAAAACATTGGCAAGAACAGAACAAAAAAAAAATAATCTTTTTTGCAACATTCAAGAATGTCCCGAAAAGATATTTGAAAAAAATTAAAAGTGTAATAAACAAGCAAAGTGGGCTGACCAGCAAGTTAAAAAAAAAAACTCATGTTGCAAATATAAAAAAAATGAATATTAAAAACATTTGCTAAAGACATGCTACCATGTTTAATTAAAGATCACAAAGAGAAACATCTAAGTTTAGCAAAGAAGTAGATAAAAACTGATTTTGTAATTTGTAGTGATGAATGTAGAACTACATTGGTTGGAACTGATGGCTAGCTAGAGGTTTGGTCATTCATGGAAATAATCCACTACTATGACTCAGAATATGAAAGTGAAGAAGATGCAGTAATGTTTTAGCTTAGTATTATAGGAATTAAAATTGTAGGTCTCTTCAAATCTGAACTTGAAGATAATACTCTGCATTTATTTTGATACTATCCTAAGTTTTAAGACAAGATGTTTTTCAAGTGCTACAGGTCACAACTGAAAGCTTTAAATGAAAGTATATTCATGCAAGCCAATCTTTCTTCATATTCAGCCATGCTGATTATTGCTCACCTTACTAAAAATATTTTAAATGACAGTAAATTAACAGGAATACACATAATCCTCTCTAGATAATTATCCAGAAGAAAATTTGTTGTCCAGGTGCATGAAACAGGAAAAAAATTGATTTGAAGCATTAAAGATTACAGAATGACAAATGGCACAAAAGAGTTGTGAATTCAAAATCTTGCCATAGCAGAGGTGAACAAAAACGTGAATTATTAAAAGAGAAATAACTGAAACTAAGATATCCAAAAAAAATCATGGTGTGTGGAAATAGAACAATCTTCCCCCATTGACTAAATAAAGGGTTTGGTTCAAAATTCCAACATAAATCACCTGAAGAATACCAGAATGTACAATAGCCAAAACATCATGGATATGATGAGGATAAGAACAACAGTTCAAACAAAATAAACAGTGTATTCATTTTGGTTTAGTGAAAAAGACAAACAATATCACAAGGATGAATTCACTAAGAAAAAAAAAAAAAAAAAAAAAATGAATCAATAGAAAATTTCTTCTAGTACAGACAATAAAAAATTACAAGAATCCCTACAACTTGTAGTTTCAATAAAGGGTTGTGTTCAAAAGTCTCACACCATTACCAACTCTAGCAAACATCTAAAAAAAAAACAGAGATTACAGTGACTAAAAGGTGACTTCAACAAACAAGATGAGAACTCAGTAAATCAGTTTGTATCTTTAGACAGGGGAAAGCAGCAGATAACATATTTGAAGGACCTAATCAGGTGAATGATTGAACGAGGGTTGCATGATGTAACAGGAGAAGGTGTGCTAAGAGTCACCAGGGATAGGGAGATGTGGAAAGCTATGATTGCCTATGTCCTGAAAGGACAGGGCACATAGAAGAAGAAGAACATATCTGCAGAATTAAAAGTTAATCTATGCTAGTGTGTAACCAAACGATGAAATTTTTAGAGTAAATATCAGATTTTGTTTTTCGTGTCTGATAACTACACTTAACCTACTTGTAAAATCACCTAAGCTCATGCTGCATAAAATGTAATATAAAAGTATCTTTGAAAGGAAATAAAAACCTACTTTTACATCTGACTTCTTTCTCTCTCAAGGTTATAAGATTGACTAAGAATTGATTTTTAAAATCTTACTTAAAATTTCATCCTAGACAGAAAAAAAAACTATTTTCTCTCTAAAGTGTGCTTTTGGTGAGACAGTGGGGAGTTGGGAGTTATTGACACCAGAGCAAAACTTTTCAATCGTCTGTCAGTTACTTGCTTAAATACATGACAATTGGTGAAGTAATATTTAAAAAAAGTTGACAAGAAAAACATATCCCAGTGCTTTGGATCATTGTCCTGTTTGAATAGAAAATCTAATAATTATGTGGTGGTTATCATTCTTGGTTTTTCTTTTACCATCTTCTAACTCTTTTCTATTCTGTATTCTTTATTTTCTTGTTATCATCATAGTAGTAGTAGTAATACTACTTTCTGTTTTGAGATTCTGAAAACAGTTCTTTTACCTAATCAAATATTTTAACAAGGATTTTTTTCCTACATTTTTATGAATTAGGTTTCACTTGAAGGTATCTCTTTGTATCGAATTCCTACAATTTAGAAAACATTGCAATAAAAAACAAGACTGAAAGAAATATCAAAATATTTTAAAAGCTATTTCGATGATTTAGCGTTAACCAATATTGATTAAATATTTGGATAGAAATATACCTCCTTCATCTTATAGTTTTTAATTAACTATATAAACATATAGTATGTAAGCTTGTCCTTAAGATATTTTATATTTCTTTAGTATACAAAGCAAAACTCATCTTTCATTATCTTATAATTTTTACAAATGCTAGTCTTGACAAGAAAGCATAATGTATATTAGTTTTCCTCTCTACTAAGAACCTAATAGTGTGTTTGGAGCAAGTAAGAACTTTTTTGTTTACATTTTACAGTATTCTGGATTCAGGTTAGATAAAAGGTGTGTCATCTAGGTAACCATCATCCTACCAGATATCTCAGCTTTGTATATATGAAGTGGTATCAGAAAGTTCTCAGACTGTGCTGTCTTTATAACACTCAACAGAACTGTATATGCAGTTAATGCCTATAGTTACCCAACCTACCGAGTCAGTCTGCCAATTGGGTTTATGCTATCTACTTGTCTTCTCTTATTACACAAAGTTTTATAACATTGTCTTGGAACAGCTCTGCAATCTTTATAAAGACTGACAAATTCAAGAAATTTCTTTTTCATGTGCCATGTCCCTTCAGGACGTAAGTGATCATGGACTTCCACTTGCCTCTCTCTCTTGTCACTCTCAATAATTTTTCTTTTGGTATCTTTTCCAAATGCCGCTCTGCCATCCATTTGCTCAAACCTATAATGTAGGTCTCACCTGCTTTCCCTCTCTTTCTTTCCTTCTTTCCATCTTGTGAGTATTAAATTCTCCAGGCTCTCCTTCCTCATTACGTGTCCCAAGAACTTCATCTGTCTTTCCTATTTCAAAAATGTGAAGCTTGCAAATTTGCTACTGAGACACATGAAATGCTTTATCAGCATTTTAGCTAATATTCTTTAGGTTTAAACAAAGATTTTAGGATGAAACTATATGTTTCATGGTTAGTTGAGTGACATTCTAAGATAACCATTCTGGCCAATGAATTACCCCCTTCCCTACCAAAAAATAAATAAAAAAATAAAGACCTAATATTTTTCTCAAGGGGATTATTTTGAAATTGATGATGACCAAGTTTAATAGCATATTTTCTGAAGTAATGATATATGTTTTATATCTAGTCTAGGAACTTTTGAATTCAGCATTGAAAGATTAGGAAGATGCTCTTATCATTATAGGGAAAAAAATATAGTTATATGTGTTCAATCTAGATTTTTTTTTTTGAGTTAACTTCCAGAAGTTCAAGTAAATAATCAACTGCTTGCTTGAATTCATTTTGAGCAAATCTGCAAGTTAAGAACAAGATCAAATGCCATCAATAAAAAGAAAACAATGACATTCAGGAGTGCAGGTGCATTTTTAATGAGTATCACAAAGAATAAATATCAAAAACAATTTTTTATGTTTCTTTTTTTACTTTGCTGTAACAAAAAGTTAGAAGTTTTTAAAAGCACAGTAATTTTTAACATGTTTTTAATTCGGGGTTATTATTTGACAAAAATATAATCTTTTTTAAATCATGAAAGTTTTTAAAAACTAAAACTGAAAAAATGACAATGATGCATGTAATTGTATATTTTGTATCATTTTGCTACAAGAGAATTTGCACATGCAATTTGCAGACTCACCGATTCCTGTCCAATTCGATACTGATGCTAAAATCCCAATCCTGATTTTCAAAGGCAATAGACACATTGACGAAGCCACTATGTAGCAAAGCAATGATATGGGAATAATGAGGAGCACCTCCTACAGCATACAGCAAAATTCCTGTGTTACGGTCAGTCTGAAAAATATCAAGTAAAATTTCTTTGAAACTAACTTTGAACAGTATTAGTCACAGTATTAGTCACAGTATTAGTTTAAAACACAAACACTCTTAAGGTAAATTTAGGCAGCAGAAATTCATTTCAACAACTTATTAAATTCAGCCAACAAGATCTGTTTCATTTTCAATATTTAATAGCTATAGAAAATGTACATTTTGATATTTATGATATATGTAAACATATCTCATGTAATTATTTTAAATATTTAATACTTAAAGAGTTGAGTAAAGAGATAACTAAGACATGCAGAAGTGGCACGACTCACGGAATTATAACCAAAATTTTATTAGCGGTTCTGTTAGCCTTGGCAAGGACATCTGAGACTTAGTTGTGTCTTCACGTGTAGCATTTGATATTTTCAATCAGAGTGGATGTTCTTGTTAGTCCTCTTTGTATATATATATTGTGTGTATTTTGGCAGCATTTTTTCATTAATGCAGGTTTCATCGAATAATATAGACAAGTTTTGTCTATTAATTTTGTGTAGGATCCATTCGTACCGTCTGATATACTTGATGGTGATATCGTTGAAAGACAACAGTGTGTCCAGATTTTCTTTCGCTATTTCAATTTGCCTTTTCACAAGGCTCCATTTATATTTCAAGGTGGTGATGATTGTCTATATTATTCAATGAAACCTGCATTAATGAAAAAATGCTGCCAAAATACACACAATTTAAATTACATGATCCAGCAGCCTAACAAACCATCACCACCTTGAAATATAAATGGAGTCTTGTGAAAAGGCAAATTGAAATAGCGAAAGAAAATCTGGACACACTGTTGTCTTTCAATGATATCACCATCAAGTATATCAGACGGTACGAACGGATCCTACACAAAATATATATATATATGTGTGTGTGTGCGTGTGTGTGTGTCTGGCCTGGAGATCGTTTTCAAGCATGCAAAGGATTCTCACTACTTGATGTCAAAATCAGTGTCAAGTTTTACATTTACACATACTTTGTCCCTGATATTAAGCACTTTACCTCTAACATGCATTAAACTATATTTTGACTGACACCAAATTGGTTGAGTTTTGATCCCGGCTGAAAGCAAGAGGATGTCTAACCACACTGATGAGCTGTTCTACAGTGAAACATGCTTGTATGTGGATGACTAATATATATATATATATATATATATATATATATATATATATATATATATATAGATATTGGTTGGAGGTGGGGATTGCCCATCATGTTCCAGGTAAAGTGCGTAGACACAAGCTGATTGCATCCAAGTGTTTGGACTCATGACTCAGTGATTGGCGAACACCTTTTAAATTCTGTTGAATGCAGGAAGAATTATTCTCCCAATTTCTTTTCTGTCATACACGGGGCTAGGATAAGATTCCATTTAGATATTTTGTAGTCTATTATTATTAATATGCAACCTTCTGCCCTGTGTAGACAAAGGAAGATGAAATTTAGGTTGGCCTTATTCGGGGAGATTACTGCTTAACTCAGATAATATTTAGTACTCATAAGGTTTTTTTTTTAGTTTTTAACATTGGTCATTGATAATCATCTTTTCTATCAACTTCTTTGTTTTATACTGCCGATGATTAATTTTCTGATGAAGTGTTGGCTGAAAGGCACCTAAAATCCCCACTTTTTGTTTTTTAAACAAAATAATTATTTATTAATTTTAATAATAAAGGGAAATATGATCCTTATACTTAAATCAATATATAAAAAAATTAAATTACAGTCAAACATGAGGGCATAACAATACTGAAAGAAAAATAACATCCTTAAAAATGGCCTGTGAAGAGGCTGAAAGTGCTTGAAAAGTTGAAAATTATTAAACATTTTACATTCCTTATTTCTAGCAAAAAGGAAACAATAACCAACACATAAAGCCCAAATAATAGACACTTGAAGGTGACCAGTGAGTCAGTCAGTTAAGTGCCATACATGATACATGCTTGGGCGATCATGTCTTGAAAGAGACATGACTGACTGGGCAGAAGATTATCTTGCAGTAGGTTGCCATTGCTTCTGTCGTAGACTGTTTGCCAGCCAAGGCTATAGAACTCAATCTGTCCTGTTATTTGAGCCATAACTGGAAGGGATAGATGGATTAATACCTTTCCCAAGGGTATTTGCGTGTAAGTGAATTCAATGAATTCAACTGGTTCCCCAATTTCTCGTTCCAAGCCGATATCCCCTGCACCACAACATACTTGACCAAAACATGTCTATGGACAGATCTTGTTAGCTGAATTTAATAAAATGGATTTGATTTTGTGTTGCTTAAGTACACACACACAGCTATATATGACCAATTGGAAAAAAAAATTTTCACTGTTATACAACTTTTCTCAAAAATGATTCTTGATATATAAAAATACATATATTAAAAAAAAATAAATAAACATTTTTTCAGATAATCATTTATTGAACATCATTCCAACTTCTATTTGAAATCATTAATGATACCCTCTCTAACCTTTATACTGATATATTGAATACAATTTTATGTAGTCAAAAAGAAATATTGTACAAGGAAAATATTATCATGATATTTAATATTTTTATTATAATAATTACCTTGAATTCCATGCTAATTCTTGATATTTCTATGGTAGGGTCACCATCCTTGTCTATGTCATATAATTTGTAGGTAAGCCATTCATAGCCACGGAGAGTCACTTTGGTCACACCTGAAAAAAATAGAAAAATCAGAACAAAAATTGCATATAAAAGTTTTAATCAATCAACAGATAATAAATTAAGTAGCAAAATGAAGAGATATATTGTTTGTTTGATGGTTGAGATAGTTGTGAATTTCTTAACAGTATCAGGGATTGAAGCAAAATTTGGAATGCTGATTTCAAGTCAAGCTTACTCTATTGGAAGACTGATAAATTTAGAGGGATTGAGATTTGCTTAGAACTGTACAGACCACAGTAGTGTTAAAGTCATCAAAGTTATGGTATTTTTCCAATTTTTGCTATCTTTTGCTTTCACCCTCTGGTCTGCTGGTACATTCACTTCCAGAATTTTCATTTGATCTTCTTGATTGAGATGAGATGAGATGGTCGATTTAGATCTCAAAATGACAATATCTTGTGCTTTTTATTTTTATGCTTGCCTATGATCTGTGCAGATATCATTTATTCACATGATCAAACAGAAGTCATTTGCATAGTTTTTTTTTTGTTTTAATTCTTACACCCCCACCCAAGCCAGAAGGGGAGTAAGTTACAAAGAGAGACTGAGTAACAGAAACATTGCAATTTTGAAAAGCAGCAATATCATTAGAATGATTAAGTCATTTGACATGGTGAAAATTAAACTCCCTAAACACAAAGATGTTTGTAGATAAATGTAGACAGATATTCAAAGTATATTATTGTTCTTACTCTCCTGTTAATTTATTGCTTTGGAGCCAACTGTTAATGATGTAATTTCTTTTTTTATAAAATCATAATTATCTGAGTTAATGAAGAAAGGTTAATTGTCTGTTTGCTAAGCCAGATTGATCTTCATTCAAACAATCAAGACAAACACTTTGATTTGGTAAAGGGACGGGTGAAAGAAAAAAAGAACCTTATGATTCTATAAGCAAAGCTCACAGGAAGTTATCATAATGAAACAATAGCCTAATGAACAGTATAATTAAAGAGAACAAGGATAGCAAAGAAATAGTTATTTGTCATTATAATAAGATCATGTGACATGTGCAAGTTGGATATATTATTGTTAGTACAGCAGAAAAAAGGTTACACAAAGTTAATATCAGATAAATGTTTTGTTCAGAGACCGATTAAAAGAAGCATTTAAATGTATAAATATGTGTACAGATATTCTAACCTACATACTTATTTCTTTACTAAGAATAAGGTAATATATTTAATAAGGCCTACACAAGTTCTTTTATTCATTTTTATGGTAGGCCTTATTTCCAATATATTGTTAAAACAAAAGCAATACCCTAGACAGATGACTTGCTGCTAGTTCAAAAATTCTATCATGGAATTTTAGTCCCAAGTCTGCAGACAAAGTTGATCTTCAAAATATGATCACCATGTTTTCCAGTCAACTGTTAATCTGCAAATTAAAACTTTAGCCAAGGACAATTTCTTCAGTTGATGAAATTTTTTGAGGGCAGTATCTTGCAAAGAGTGGTAAAGTGGGTAGTGAAAAAGCAGGGTGATATCAATCAGTCAATGACTATTTACTATTACAGTTTGGGTCCTGCATTTCTTTCAGGTACATGTCAACTTGCATATGTGCATAATAACAATGTCTGATGAACGGGAGACGTCATCCTCAGGATTAAATGCTGCATATTTTGAGCATATATAGATACGGCAGCAAAGAGTAGTAGTATCAAAAAAGAAATCTTGCATTAATGAATTTTGGCCAAGATTCTTCCAAACAGGGTCATCTAGTTTGTTATTATTCTAGTAGTAAGAGGTTGGTGTTCATTGTTTTACCACTATCTTAAATTTGACCCTCTTATATAAGTTCACACTCAAGCAATTCCAAGTGAAAATTCAATTTATTTTCATTAAATGCTTTTTGTTTCTCCAACAACTCATAAGAATGACTAGGACGTAGGGTACTTCTGATAAGCTAGCAAAATCAAAATTACATAGCTTGATGGGAAGTTGGAATGGAAAATAATTTATTAATTGGTATGAAACGTTTTTGATTTTGTTAACTTATCAGAAGTACCCTGGGTCCTGGTTATTCTTGTGTGTTGTTGAAGAAACAAAAGCATTTAATGAAAATATCTAGGCATTTCATATCAACTTAAAAAATTATTTCCCATTTTAACTAACCATCAGACAAACTCATTCACTTGTAAAATCGACAGTAGTGACTGCTACAAACCTCTCTCTATCATTTGTAATTCACTCTACTGTATAAATTATAGCCACAACAGTTTCAATTCCAACTAATAACCAATAATACATTCAAACTGGTAAATTACACAACAGTAACTCTGCTACATTCCTCCCTCAACCATTTGTAATTTATCCTATATGATAAACTACAATGATAATTCCAATCTTGGTCTTTTGAATAGGAGTAGAGGTTTATCACTTGTCTGCTGTTTAGGAATGGGCTTCCAGTTCTTAAAATCTACTCCAACTCTATAGTTTTAATATCATTACCTAAACTCTAAAATAATATTTACTATATATATATATTTTTACTCTTTGTTCACACAATAAAAAGCCGAAGGGCCGCTCAAAGTTGAAAGTTACTGAGTGAGATTTTTGTAAGAGAAGAGAAAGTAAAAAAAATTGTATTATGAGAAAATGTAGGTATTGCATATGCGCCCCAGACTGGAAGAAGTTAAAATAGAAGTGGTCAGGAAATCCTTTTCTTGAGAGGTTGTTGAGCAAAGTAACAATTTTGAGGAAATTACTCCTTATTTATGGGAATGGGAATATTTTTGCCACTGAACATGGCATGGTGGGACCTAACTGCAAAGTTCTGAACTGGTGGAACTAAGGAATATAACTCATCTGAACATTTGCAATAAAAATAGCAATAGAGTAGAGAGAGGCTTAGCAGTGAAGAACTGATCTGGTGAAACTAAAAAATGTAACTCATCTGAACATCTACAATAGCATTTGAATTTAGTATATCGAGGCAGCAGATAATTGTTAAATATAAGAGACAATAAATGTCTATTATATTTAATCATGAGCTGTTCTAAATATCATATTTTGGCTTTAATTTCAGGAGAATTTTTGTCTTTATTTTCACCTGAAATTAAAGCCAAAATACAATGTTTAGAACGGCTCATGATTAAACATAATAGACATTCATTTAACAATATATGTTTAGAAAATAGCATTTGAGTAGATGGGCTACCAATGTTTCATCTTTGTAATAAAAGCTTTTGAGATATATTGGGTGAAGATGTTTTTATTATTAAGCACTTCATCGATCACCTGTGTAACATTAATTAAGATACCAGCAGTGGACCTGTAATAACAAAAACCATACTTTTGTCACCAAGGTATTTGTTGTTATTGATGTGTTCAATCTTGTTGATAATAACTTTAAAGTGTTTGCTAATGAAACTACAAGGGGCTGATGGGGAGATATTGTGATGGAGATGAGAGTTCACCTGTGTTCTTGTACACAGAGAATATAAAAGCCACTCTACATGGGTTTGGAAACATTTCTTAAGGCGGTAGTTAAGTGGCTTAACCAAGATTGGGGATAACTCAGAACCAAGATTCTAAAGAACAACTACTGGTATTTTTATCCAAACCAGTAGCATTTGTAAATTCAAGGATTTTAAACTTCCTGAGCTGATATTGAGATTTCACTGATATTGTGCTCTGTGAGGTGAGAGAAGTTTCAGGTAAGGAATGGTCTCTGCTATCTAATCCAGAATTTAGAGGCAAAGTTCATAGCTAAAAGCTTAGCTTTATCTGACAAAGATGAGATAACTTCAGGGACATTTATAATGGAGAACACAGACAGGTTTGCCTCAATTGAGTATTGTGTTAAGAATTTTCTACAACTTGTGGGATTCAAAATTTTGTTTTCTACTCTTTGCATTTTCCATAACTTTTTTGCAATGATTGCATGCAGTACTGAGTGAGCCAATGGTTCTGTTACACTGTTCCTTCTGATAAAGATGATAGTATAGAAGCCAACAAGGAATTTTCTAACTAAATAATTTTTGTGTATGAATTTTTTCAATTCAAAATAAAATTCATTTAGTATCACTTTTCTACAAAGTGCATAAATACCATCAAAGATTTTTTTCTATTAATGATATCAGGAAGGATTTTCTAAAAGTTGGCTTAGTAGAGGAAGATTATTTCACCAAAAGCCAGATTACATACTAAATTATTAAATATGTTGGTCAATAAGTAAATGTTGGATAATTTTTTTAATAGGAAGGTTCAATATATCTTCTATGAAGCAAATTTATTTTTGGCTTTTGTCAACTCAGACAACAAAGTAAAGCAAAATGACCATGGAAGTCATCTCTATATGAGCAGCAGCCATGTTGTTATGAAAATCATATTTTTCAATGGAAACCATTTGCAATTTTATAAAAAAGATATTTGAATGAATAATTTTACTGCCATAATACAATAAAACTCTAAAGACATCTGTGAAAAAAGATCTAGCTCTGATTAATCATTTAATAAGTGGCAGTTTATTGAAGAGCTGAATAAGTTAACAAAAATCAATTAATAACATAATAATCATATTGACATTTACATCTAAATTAATCTTTTCACATGTATTATCTGAATTTGAAATAATATTAAACTAAAACAAAAGATGCAAGTGAAGGGAATTGAAATTTTTTTTAAATGAATAAAAAAATCATTTCATTTTTGCCCAGGAACTAACCAATTCTTAAAAAATCTGTCAAGCAGTTAATCTATTTGTTTCAAGATTAGTCACAATTTTCTCTTTATGTGAAATTTATAAACAACTGGAAAATAAAATAACATTACCTTCTTTTTCGCAAAACTGTCCTTCATAATCTGTGCCAAAACATTCACAAGTAACATAGTAGTAATGATTTATACAGGTACTGTTGTACTGACAAGGGCTTTCCGTGTAGCACATATTCTGACAGCCTTGTGTTATATTTTGTTGGGTGTTGATCTTAACGGCAACATATTTGCCAGCAGAATTTTCGAATTTCAAGTTTTTCATGCAACCAATAAATGATTCGTAGATGAAGTCCTGACGTGTGTCAATACCTGAAATTTAAACAAAAGCAGTTTAGTGTGTGACAATTTTCATTTGAGGGTGATTACAGAATGTTCACAAGCAATTTCATTCAGTACTCTTTATTAAATAATTTGTAATATAATCCGATGTACTGAACATTGAAATCATCATAATTAAAGGAAACTGCCTCTTCTTTGGTTTAAATAAATAACATCTATCAATCTACTTCCTGTATATCACTTCCTGTCTATCCAAGCATTGATTCTGTTCACCTTAACAACCTCATTTCTCTTTTGTCAAATAGATCAATATGTTAATAACAATAATGATTTGGAGAGGTTTTAGCAATAAATTTAGTCATCCATTTATTTTGATTAAATAAATTTAAGAATAAATTAAAATAACTTACTCTAATAGTAAGCAGCCATGAAAGGTGCAAACACTGTTTGCCACAGATCAGTTCCAAAAAATAGTTTTGGTGTAATAAAAAAATTATTGATCATTTTCAGTATCCTCCTTGCATTTATGATAATTTAAAAACAAACTTCTATTTCTTCATTTCAGCAACATTAATAGAGTAGGGTGTAGGTGGACATAATAATGGGTAAGGTGGTGGGGGGGGATAATGCAAATATGCACAATTTGGCAGGCGATACTTTCACTTAAGGAGAGTGGGGTGCTAATTTAAATAAGAGTTGGAACAATTCAGCAGGTGACACGTTCAACAAAAAGAAATGACTAGCACTTGGAATAAACACTCAAAGGGGACACATCTAATATCAATGAAGATTCTCTGCTATTTGCCTGCATTTTTACTGATGAGTTATGGGGAAGGGTCCCAGATTGAAAAACTGCTGACAGAAACCTGGATATAACAGGTTTACAAATTGGCATCACATTTCTACCAGTTTTTCGAAGCCATTATCAACGCCGAGGTGATTCAGCACCTTATGACCAACGGGCTTCTCTCTGACAAACAGTATGGGTTTCACTTCACCAGGTCTACTGCTGATATGCTAACGACCATTACCGAGTACATATACCAGGCACTCGACAAGAATGGTGAAGCCCGAACCGTTGCCTTGGATATCTCCAAAGCATTCGACAGGGTCTGGCATGCTGGCCTCTTGTGCAAACTGCGGAGCTATGGGATAACTGGACATCTGTTTGACCTCATCCAGTCCTTCCTCTCTAACCGCACATTAAAGGTGGTATTAAATGGGCATGCCTCCCAAAACTACCAGACGAACGCGGGCGTCCCTCAAGGTTCTATCCTAGGTCCCACGCTCTTTCTGATCTACATTAATAATCTCCCCAACACCATTAGATCCCAAGTTGGCATGTATGCCGACGACACAACAATCTACTCCCGTATCGATCAGAAACCAGGTCTGGACGACAAAGTGAACCTCGCTGCCGCACTTGAAAGGGACCTCCAATCCGTAGTGACCTGGGGTAGGAAATGGTTGGTAAATTTCAATGCCTCCAAAACAAAGCTGTTATCAACTAACCACCATAGACAATCGCATCTACCTCCCATTAGCATGGGACAGGCTAGCCTCCCAGAGAGTAAAATACTACGCCTCCTTGGCCTTACACTCTCGGCGGACCTCAAATGGAATGACTATATTGAATCCATTGCCAAATCTGCTGCTATGAAAGTGGGCTCCCTGTGCAGGGACCGGAAATTGTTCCCACCTGAAACTATTCTGCACATATACAAAGCTACCATCCGCCCGTGTATTGAATATTGCTGCCATATCTGGTCGGGTGCCCCTGCTGCTCTCCTTGGGCTTCTTGACAAAATACAAAGGAGGATCTGTAACGTGGTTGATGCTGACTTGGCAGACCGGCTGCAGCCGCTCTCACACCGGCGTGATGTAGCTTCCCTGTGCCTCTTCTACAAGTACTTTCATGGCTTCTGCTCCGATGAGCTTAGATCACTGGTGCCGCCTAAGCACGAATTTACACGAGATACTAGATTAGCAACTAGGTCCCACCCTTTTACAGTTAAACAAATAAGATGTAACCGTAAATTCTACTCCAACAGCTTCTTTTCTCGCGCTTCCCGCCTGTGGAACTCCCTTCCACAACTCTGCTTTCCCGACAGTTACAATCTCCAGGTGTTTAAATGTAGGGTCAATAGACACCTCCTATCACACTAACTCCCAACTATTCTCACAACACTCTCATCTACCCAACCCTCATTCTCGGTATCCTCACCCGCCTATCACCCACCCTCTGTTATTTCCTATATTTAATCAGCCTTTCTCCACTCTACGTAGCCCCCTGCACAGTAGTGGCAGTGACATGCCTTGCTCGGGGTGAAACGCTTATAAAAAAAAAAAAAAAAAAATAGTTTTTTCTTTTTCTCTCATCAAAAATGCATGCAATTTAGTACCCCTTTTTTTTCTTTTTCTTTTTTGCAATGGAGCATCATTTAAGTGTCATATGTGATACATGCTTGGGTTATCATGTCTCAAAAGAGACATGACTGACTGGGCAGAAGATTTATGTTGCCATTACTTTCTGCAGTAGATTGATTGCCAACCAATGCTATTGAACCTAATCTGTCCTGCTATTTAACCCATACTTTGAGTGAGAAGCAGATTCATACCTTTCCCAAGGGTATTTGTACATATGTGAATGCATCGAATTCAACTGAAGTTCAAACTCAGCTCTCCAATTTCTCATTTCTGATATTCATTGCACCACAACACACATCTTTAACTGACTGACTGACAGCAACAAAGCATATGAGTCTTTATTACATAACATGATCAGTTTATACTGCAGATTTTGCAAATCAAACATCCAATAAATCATAGACATGATAGAAACTTTAACTGAACCCAGTTCACTTCTCATTGGTTGGGTATTTGCAACGAATACGCACCTTCCAACTTGAGAGAGACAGAAAAGTTAGCAGCACCAGAAACAAATATGAAAGGAGTTGAATACTAGATCAAGACATGAACAAAACATGAACAGAACTTTT
Organism: Ascarosepion bandense; assembly: GCA_037127315.1. Lineage (NCBI taxonomy): Eukaryota > Metazoa > Mollusca > Cephalopoda > Sepiida > Sepiidae > Ascarosepion > Ascarosepion bandense. Next base: position 98,774 of record JBBBDQ010001133.1, on the reverse strand, counting down.
ACCCATAAGGGATAAACATAACTGAGACACCTGAAACACAAGCAAAGACAAACAAATTTCAAGTAACACTTAGTAACACTCCTACTTTAACTTAGACACAATTCTTTGTTACATAGTGAGAATCATGTCATATGTGCCACATGGCCCACTACTTCTCATAAAATGTGTCTGCTTTTATTGAGTCCAAAAAATTAGCAGCTGGCTAGCAAAACAAAAATATATTTATATAGATATTTTATTTCTTTATATCCAGACATGCCAGCCATTTATTTTTTCATAATTACTTGACCCCAAGCAAGGTAAGAATGCCACTGGTGCACAGAGGGTTACAGTGAGAGAAAAAACAAACAAACAAAAAACAAGGTACAGGGGATGTCGAAGAAAGGATAAGAAAAAGATGGGACTCCTAGAGATAGATGATCACAAATGTTGCATTTAAAATTATGGAGATTGTAGCTATCAGGCAAACAAGTATGTGGAAGGGAGTTCCGCTTTTCATTTACAGAGATAGCACACTGGACGTCATCTCATTGATTGATGAAGGCAGATACCACTATCAGTAGTGGTAGACAGCTTAGTCTGCATCTGGTTTTCATTACACCAAATTACTACATCTGATTTCAAAAGTGACTGCTACATTTGTAAGCAGTCATTTTCTTCCTTGAAGTGAGTGAATAAGTTGTTCATAAAGTGAAAATAGAGTATTTCAGTTTTCATTTTCATGAATAAAGATCTTTTTCAAATGAAAGTTTGTCTTGCTGATACTCTCTACAACAAAGTAATCAATAGATTTGCCAAAGAAATTTAAAAAAAAAAACACTCAATAGAATGAATAAAGAAGTTATGCCATTATTTTTTGATTTCCTATGATTTTTTTCATAACCATTAAATGTCATTGTGGATTGTATGCCCCAGTTTCAAAGTCACCCTTTACTACTGATATTACGGGGCTCAATAGAGCAGTAAATTAATACCAAATTTTTGAATAAAGGTAAAAATGATAAAAATCTTTTCCAATAAATCTGTTATGAACTGATTGTTACAATTTGTATAATGCACTTCTTCAAACACTTTAAAAACAAGTTGTACTCAATGATTCATCCTTTGTCAGTGCATTTACTGATCATATTAAGTTCAATGCCTATATACATAAAAGCAGATGATGGCTCCAATATATGCCTCAGGTTTTCTTCAAAAGGTTTTTGTTTTCATCCCCCACAAATAATTATCGTCAAAATATACCAGAATGCCCTCAGACCATTTTCAGCATTCCAAAAGAAAACACCTTGATCATATATAATTAGCCTTACATGGATTTTGACCACCTCTTGAGTTGGCGAAACCAAATTCAAGGGGAATCTTCTAATTCATACACAGTCTTTTTAAGTTCCTAAATTTTGCTGGTTTTAAATTCACATGGTGGATGGGGATATATGTTTCTATCAATTGGTCTATGGAAGAAGAGGAAGACTGGACTTATAAATATTTATCAACTAATGGTATTATTATGGTCACCTACATCTGAAGCAAACAAAGCATCTCATAGACTTTCCTGCATTCATGTGAAATTTCTAATTATACAAGATTAATCAAATCCTCATAATAGGTATGCAAAACAACCCTAGTTTACACTGCAAAAGCATGTCAAATGATTGATTTTCTTTCAAACTCAACTGTTGATATCTCATTTATTTTAAATTTTTATTTTGATAAAATTAGTATGTAAACAAAATGTAATCTTTCATCTTTATAAAGATAAAATTGTTAGTTTTTATTCCATATCTCTTTAAATTACATCACTATTTTAACAAAAGGCAATTGTTTTTTTTGCATTATCAAAGCTGATAATTTCATAATGATGCTTTTAAAACTTTTAGTGCTCAGAGTTGCATCTTTAAGAAAAAGGACTTAAGGTTTGAAGATGTCTTCTACGAAAAATTCTAAGTTGAAAATTTAGTAGAAAAATTAGCATAGAAATTCAACACTTAAAAAAATGGAAATTGCACCTTTTTGTCACACAAGTTCTTGCTTTAATAATCAATTGACTTCATATCTCTGCTCACATACAACACAAGGTGTACATGCATGAAAAACAGAGTATACTTTGTTCATTTTGTGCAAAACTGTTGGATCCTATGCATTGAAATCTGCATTGTTCATTGAGTGAATCAACATAAGCAATTGAATCCTCATTTTAAATCAAACTTGATCGTCAATGGCTATTACAATTGAAATCTTTTTCTTATATTTTCTTTAATAATGCATTTTAAAACTGTACAAATGGGAACCTCAAAAAGAGTGATATCTCAAAGTTAAAATATTTTTTAAATTGAAAAATCTTTCTTAGAACTTTTTTTTTTAATTTTCAATCCAAGCTAATAGATTCATTTTAATATTTCCAATATTCAAAATACTTTGCTGTTATTTCAAACTTAATTTACATTGAGTGAAATAATTTTTGTTAATCAAATAGCACAATCAATTTCATGTAGTTGGGAAACCAAGGAGATAAATAAGGAAAGCTTATCAGAGAGACAAAGTTTTTTAAAGTTGAAATGACAGGTCAGGATTGATTTCATTACAGACCCTTCTTTGAATTTTGTGAATTTTGTCAAGAATCTCAAGATATATACTTGGAGCACCAGACCAAATATGGCAGCAGTATTCAATGCACAGATGACTATATAAATTACATTAAAAATATCTCATTCTTTTTCCTTTTTTCTAGTAATTAATATTGTTCAACATTGGCCAGGTTCTATAGCTGCCAGATTAAAAAGAGATACAGTGGTGATTGTTTAACTCTGAAAGTGAGGGGAGGGGACACTTAGGGGCCTGAGATTTTTCTGAGGAGGATGGGGACAAACTCAAACAGTATCTTCATTTTCATACTACACCCCCTACCGTATACACAACTTAGGAATGAGTTTGAGTATAAGTATATTACTTCAATAAATTAAACAGAATAACTTTTCATTCATAGTAGTGGAATTCTAATCTATTCTTGCCCTCTTTTCCACTCTCAGGCTGTTGGAACACAAAAGATGCTAATTTCAAAACAAAATCAAAGGGTTAATAATGTTAATACTAGCAGAACAGTGAAATTTGTCATCTGATTTTTTTCTCTAGAAAACTATGTTTCTTTAGAAAGCTAAATGAAAAAAAAGAAATACAGAGGGGGAAAGTTGTGTAGATCAAATCTTATCAAAATCAGAGACATCAGTTTCATAAATTTTTTGAAACTTATAAAAGCTACTAGCTTTGGCCCTTTCTCGTCCCCCCTGTAGAATCACTATTGAAAATATATAAACACTGTGATTGATGAATATCTCAAATAGTTTTAGAACATATAGGATATAGATTAAGGATAAAAAACAAGCTCCTGACAAGAAAGTATCCCAAGTGTTTGAATCTTGTCAGAAAGCAATTTGTCTCTGCTTTTTTAAAAATTTCCAATCTATGCAGCTTATATAACAGCATATAGATTATCAAAATGACATGAGGGATATGAAGAAAGGTGAAAATAAACTAGTTTAAAATTAATAATAAATAGAAGGTCTTTGAACAAAAAAAGTCAATTTGAAAACATCTTTGAAGAAATCATTTTAAAATGTAAATGTATAATACTACTTAACAATTTCTTCCTTTTTTCCCTCCACTGCAGTTAAATGTTTTTTTCTAAATTAATTATGTTCATCTTTTCAATTTAGAAATAATATATTCATTCATTAATAGACCGTATGATTTGGCTGATCATTTCCCATGTTGTAAGTCAGTCAATTAAGTGCTATACAGGATACATGCTTGGGCAATCATGTCGCCAAAGAAACATGACTGACTAGGCAGAGGATTTTTCTGCAGTTGATTGCCATTACATTCTGCAGTAGACTGGTTGCCAATCAAGGCTACAGAACATAAGTCCTGCTGTTGAATCCTTTTTTTATTGAAAATTATTATATGATACAATATCCTTACTGAGTAAAATATAATTTATGAAGAAAGATAAAAAAATACATGGCATTTGAAACATGAAATTATTAATCTGCAAAGTCTCAGTTTTTAAGTATTTATAGTTAAGTTATTAGAAATGTCATACTATTCAAGTAACAGACTTTCAAATAGATTTGCACATTTTCTGTTAAGTATTTTGCTTGCATTTTGTGTTTACTACTACATCCATATGTCAAGTATAAATAAAAGGACAATGTATCAAGTAGTCAGTCCAATTTAAAGGTTGAAGTAAAAAGAGGAGTCATTAAGAAATCTTCCTAGTTTATTTCCTGTTCTATGAAAAATGTCTTCATAAGAAACTGGAATTAAATAAAAAAAGAAAAAGAAAACTAAAAAAGATACAGAAAAAAAAAACAATTTTTTAAAATACCTAAAAAATTTCTGCAATATAAACATTTTTTTTTTATTTGCTTTCTTCTTTACCTTTCCCTTCTTTTATGGATGAGCTGAATATTTTTCAGTCAGTATATGTGTTGCGGTATAATGAATATCGGCTGGAAATGAGAAATTGAAGACCAGAGTTCAAATTTCAGTTGAATTCATTTCATTTACTTACACACAAATACCCTTTATATTAATCCATCTATGGGTTGAATAGCAGGCAGACTGGATTCTATAGCTCTGGTTGACAAATGGCAAACTGCTGCAGGAAAATCTTCTGCCTAGTCAATCATATCTCAAAAGAGACATGATTGCCCGAGCGTGTATCATGTATGGCAATTAACTGACTGACTGACTGAATATTTTTAAAAAGCCAAATTTTTACCCACTCTGCCTTCCAACAAATTCTTCATTAAGGAAATTTCATTTTAAATTAACCATGTTCATATTTTCAATTAAGAAATTGTATATTTCTTCACTAATTTTCTGTATTTCTCAGTTGATTATTTCCCTTATCAATACAATCAACTTTTTAAGAAAGTCAAATATTTAAATACTCATTTTTATTTAAATTGTCATTTTTTTTTATCAGGAGAAGAAAAACAAAAATATGGTTTAAGCACAGAATTAAATTTTGCTGGATCTGTAAATTGTTCTGTAAGTCGTTCATATTGGTAAAATCTATCAAAAAAAATAAATAAATAACTGGATGAGATTCAAAGAATATTGAATTCAACAGACACTTTGGAAGTGTTTGATAAATCATTAATTAAAAAATAAATATAACAAAAATCAGGATATTAGTCCAGAAAGTCATAAAAATTAAGACCAGCAAGTATAGTACAGAAAGGGAAAACTCAACACTGTTGGCTAAGCACCAAAAGGACATAATTTTTTATAACTGAATAAAAGTAATTTATCAAGGATTAAAACTTTAATTAGTGAATATCTTTTATTCAAATAAGGCATTTGAAAAGGCATCATATAAAATATGAACTAGTTTTTTATTGTTTTTGATTTTGTTTTTGATTATCAAAGAAATTTATTACCTTTTTAAATACCTTATTTAAAGAAAAAAATATTCACTAATTAAGGTTTTAATTCTTAATAAATTACTTTTATTCAGTTATAAAAAAATAGTGCTGAGTTATCCTGCACCCAGTATAGTAAGCATAACAATGAACATAAAGAGATTTATTTAAAAATTCAGAAAATTATATTTTACATTCTGGAAGACTGTAGGAAATCATAGAGACAGCTACAGAATTGTAGTGATCAAAAACAATCAGGATATTACTCAGAACAATTCATATACCTACAATATTGTGATTGATGACTGTCTCAAAAAATAATTTTGTAGCATAGTAAATTCATTTCTTACCGGGTGATCTTGTGCCAAACTAAAGCATTTGCAGCAGAGATGTAAATAGCTTTCTGAGTGCCTCATTTAAATAAGATTTTGTCAAAAAATGATTGGTTGAAACAACAAAAGAGATCAGAAGGGAGCGGAAGAACAAGAGAAAATCTTTTTATCCAAGATGGCAGTTATAAAAAGGAAAAGAGGCCAATTTGAAGTGCCAGTTGATCTAAATCTAATGAAAATGTTGGCATTTTGACTTGTGTATCAGGAGACAGCAATATCAAAAGGAGGCAGAAAAATTATAGCCCATTTAATATAAGAAAATAGCTTTTAGTTGATATCTGGGACTGATAAAAGATGAATATTTTGCTGGGAGACTAAATCAAAAAAAAATTATTTACATTCAGTAAATAAAAAATCACTTCAAGATGAAAACGTTTCAAAATCTCTCCATAGACAGAATTTATTCAATTTCGTAATGGCTCAAGACCTAAACATACCTTGAAGAAGCAGAGGCATGTTGAAACTGTTAAAAGAAACCAACAGAAAGAAGAACATTAATAATTTTAAACCAGATTTGTAAAATACTAAACTACAAAATAAAATTGCCAGTAAAAATGCATAAAATGGTTCAAAAGTACAACTTTCTCTCCCTATCCAAAATGGTGTAAAGTGAAGTAACATTATGGAGAATATATTTTGAGCATTCTAGACCCCTCATTAAATTCTTTTATGTCTGTTTTGATGCCAAAGGTCATGGTTTTTTCCTTGCTGTGGTTTATGTGGAAGGCTTGACAAATGAAAGTATGTATGAATACTGCAATGAACACACCTCAGTACAAACACAAAAAGGCCCTTGATCATGTTACATCCAGATTTTCTCCATTAGCAATAGAACAACTTGGCATGTTCATATACGAACCTCTCTGCAACTGCCTAGATTTGAGTTTCTATCATCTATTTCCTGTCAATAAATAAAAGCTATAGGGAAAAACCAGCTGTCAGCAGTGGATAAAGTTGGCAAGACTCAGTCTCATGAGGATTTTGTTCCTAAAGTTACTGTACCACTAGCCATGCTGTAATTTTTGAGGCAGTGTTAGTTTGTTACTTGCAGTCTCTTTTCCTTCTCTGCCTATTATCCCTGTAGTCCTGTAGTTCTTGGAAGAGCAATCAGATGTTTTCTTAAAACACTCATGCCATACATTACAACAAATACATAACCACCTCACATATTTTCTATTACAATCTTTTTTTTTGGCATTCAAAACATCCTACAAGCTTATCTTAAACATATTTCCGTCCTTTCATAAACTAAGCTTACATTTTTCTAATTAATTAAAATCTCAACCCAAATCTCAAGTGATTTTAGAACTAGGAATCCTAAAAAAATTCTGTCCTCTATTATAATAAAGATCATTGTGTATATATATATATACATAGTAGGCCTCCGTCGGTCAGGGTTGACCATGGGTAGCATCCTAGTTGTCTGCATGGCTGGAGCAGTGGTATCTGTGACTGTAGAAGCCGATGCAGGAGTGACAGTCTTTGTTGCAGAGGCTGCATTTATGAGTTGTTTCTGGTCTGTCGGAACTGACACTTTGCTTTCTATGAACCTGCCTCTCCATGGCAACTTGTATCAGTTGCTCCTCCCTTGATTTGAGTTGTTGGGCCAGAGTTCCTCTCCATTTGGATTGGTTGACTGCTATGCTCTCCCATGACTCCATGTTGATGCCCACAGCCTTCATATTGTGTTTTATGATGTCACGATATCACAGCTGTGGCCGCCAAGATACCAGCACTCCATACAGGAGGTCTTTTGGAATATGACTGTCTGGCATGCTATGGACATGGCCTAGTCAGCAGAGTCTGCACTGTTGAAGGAGTGTGAACATGGTGGGACGACCCACATGAGACCGGACCTCAGTGTTGGGTACCTTGTCTTGCTATGAGATTCTCAATATGCGTCGGATACTTCTCATGTGGAAGGTGTTCAGATGCCTCTCTTGACTGATGTACATGGTCCATGACTTGCTGCCATCTTTGTTTTCACTGTCAGCTTGGAGTTCGCCAAAACACATATTGTAAGAAGCACAAGGGTTTTGGCTGCCTTCCCAATTCACTTGTTGAGCTCTATGTTCAGAGAGTGGTTGCCAGTGGTAGTAGAGCCAAGTAAGTAAACTGATAGACCACATCCAGCTCATAGTCATTGAAGAACAAGACAGCTTCCCTCAAATCCACCACTGGGGTAGTCATCACAGACAAAAGATGGAGAGATGGGTGGGGCACTATTCCAACCACTACTCTCAACAGAATGTTGTGACGACTGCAGCTCTTGATGCCATTGAGTGCCTACCTGTCGTGGAAGAGCTCAATACTGAGCTGACGATAGAGGAACTCAGTGGGGCCATTGACTGCTTGATCACAGGGAAAGCTCCAGGTAGTGATGGAATTTCCCCTGATCTTATCAAGCACTGCAAGACTATCCTACTGCTTCCCCTGCACAAAGACCTCTGCCAGTGCTGGAAAGAAATGGCTGTACCACAGGAACATGAGGGATGCTATGATCATCACTCCCTCCAAACAATCAAGCAAAGTGATTGAAACAATTACAGAGGCATCTCTCTACTCTGTGTTTTGGGCAAAGTCTTTGCTAGGTGATCTTTGTTTCGACTGCAGAAACTTGCCAAACATGTTTAGCCAGACTCACGGTGTGGCTTTCGATCAAAACAATCAACAGCAGACATGATTTTCTCACTCCAACTCCAGGAGAAGTGCAGAGAACAGCTTTCATTGATCTGACCAAGGTGTTTGACCTCATTAGTAGGGAGGGCCTCTTCAGAATCCTGTCCAAGATTTGCTACCCACCCAAGCTGCAGAGCTTGATTGAGTCCTTCCATAACGATATGCAAGGTTCTGTGCAGTTCAGCATCACACCTCAGAGCCCTTCAACATTTGCAGCAGGGTCAAACAGGGTTGTGTCCTCACTCCCACTCTCTTTGGAATCTTTTTCACACTACTTCTGAAGCACACATTTGGCACATCATGTGAAGGGATTTATTTGCATATGAGATCAGATGGCAGGCTCTTCAATCTCATTCGTCTCAGAGCCAAGACAAAGGTACAAAATGTCATTATCAGTGACATTTTTGTTTTCTGATGATATGGCATTAGCATCCCACACCCAGCATGAACTACAATCACTGTTGGATCATTTCTCTCAGGCATGCAGAGACTATGGGCTGACCATTAGCTTGAAAAAAACTAGCCTCCTGTGCTAAGGTACAGCAGCGTCACTGGTTTTATATATATATATGGAGAGAAAGACAATAGTGAGGCAGTGTTGGTTCAGTTCATTCTTTTTACTGTCAGTTATTTAAGCTCTTGCTTAATTATTTTATTTTTTTTGCAATAATTATGTCGTTGAGTAGTGAAGAATATATATATATATAAGTGCCTGAATGAATATATATATATATTGAAGAACAAAACAGCCAGAATCATAAAAAAAACAAAATGCCAGAAACTTAAATAGCATCTTACAAAACAACACCACTAACAAACAATGCAACTGCAGGGACAAAAATAAATGTTCACTTCAAGGTTTCTGCAACACAAAAGAAATAATTTACAGGGCAGAGGTACATGACCCAGATGGCCAAAACAAAATATATTTGGCCTCAACCAAAGACACCTTTAAAACCAGGTGGTTTAATCACAGATCTACATCTGAAATAGAAAAATTAAAAAACAATACAAAATTGGCTAGCCACGTCTGAAAATTGAAATCAAAATATGGAAAATACCCAGACATAACGTGAAGCATTGTAAAAACAGTCAAGTCTTACAATGGTAGAAAAATATGTAGACTGTGCCAAGAAGAAAAATTAGAAATTATGATATTCCCAAATAAAGACGAACTGTTAAATGAAAGAATAGAAATTATGACTAAATGCATCCACACTAAGAAATACCTCTTAGGTTCATACAACCATGGATTAAAAAGCCATAATCAGTTTTAATTTGAAAATTGCTCATTCATAAATTCCCTGCCAAGTGAATGTTCAAATAAAACACTGTTACAAGATTTTCTTTTTAAAAACAAACGGTAAACAGTAAAATCAGTTAGAAAGAAAACTGAACCCTCTCTAGTCTGAGACTAGTTGAACAATAACTCTACAGCAGCTACTTTAATGTTTGCTTACCTTAGTCTGAAACCATGAATCTGGAGTCCAAATTGTAGATTGAACTCCTAACACTATAGAGGAACTTCAAATTATGAAATAAACCATTTGCTGATTGTTTTGCTTTGTGTTTCATTTTGTTGAAAAGAAAACATGCAGCTTGGTTGCTTGAAAATTTCAAATCATTCAGTCCTGCAAACTCACCAACAAAATTCAAATCATTCAGTCCTACCACTCATCAAATATTCCTTAACTGTAAAACATGTTTCCTTACCTCCATAATATATCACAGACAATAGTTCACTCCACTTTAAAACCTTTTTAATATCTTTGAATGCCCTCAGTTGTCGGTTTTGGGAGGTGAAGAAATCTAATGACACAGCAAATCCACCTGTGTTGATATCCAAACTTATCTGCAGTTTGTGCCATTCATTATCATTGAGGTCTGAAACAAAGAAAAATAAATGTTTATTAGACAGAAACATGAAAAATGTTGACATTAAATCTAAAACATTATAACTCTTGTATCATAGAAGTACAGTATTTAAGAACCTATAAGATGCATAGTTTACAAGCTCCCATAGTTATGCAACTGGAAGATAACACTAGTCATAATAGTAATACATTGGATGCAGAGTAATAATTGCATCAGTTAAATCTGTATCATATGCTGGAAAATATAGCATCTATAAATCATCCTTCATCTGATATTGAGGGATTGATATTTGAATTTCTGCCATCAACAATAGTGGCCAAGTCTTGGTAAAACTAAAATTTAAAACTCTGACTCTTTGGTAAACAATCTCTGCTCATTCTCCTGAAGGCAAAGTAAATTATTCAGTTTGGTACATGGCTACAAGATAAGAAGCAACTAGTAAATACTGACCTCAACTAATACAGACCGACCTGCTTAATATGGTACCCTTTGGACCAGGTCACTGACAGAATAGAAAATGCTGGATGACAGAAATCACCTTTTAAAAACTATGCAAACTGTTTTGCCAGCTCATTCCATATATATATTGCTGAGTTAGCAAAGGTAGAAAAAAGTTGAGAACAAGAAATAAAATAAGGATTAATGCTTCCAAATAAGTTTTTTTTATTGTTCATGCAATACAAAAACTAAAAAAATACTAAAACCCTAAAATAATTTATACTCACTAACCTGGATGTTTGAATGTGCACAGATATATAAATAAGCAAGACTGTATGTATCACTAGAACAATCTGTTGTTGTCAGCTGCTGTGGAAAGATGTAAATAATGTGGGGCTCTTGCCCTCATAGATAGTCAATGATTTAATAACAGTTTATTCAATAAAGTGCCAGACCATGGGAGTTACAAGATCATTGAGTACAGGATTAAAGAGGTTAGACTTTAGTGTCAGAATCCATCTTGCCCATTTATAAATCTACCATTTGTATGTGCACTGAATACTGTTGCCATATATGGTCGGGTGTTCCTGCTATTCATCTTTGAGGTTCTTGACAAAATCCAAACAAGGATCTTTAATATAACCAATCCTGACTTAGCAGCTTGCTTCAGTCTTTTATTATCAACATGATGTGGCTTCCCTCTGTCTTTTCTACAAATATTTTCATGGCTTCTGCTCAGACAAGCTTCTTTTCCTGGTGCCTCTACAACATGAATTTACTTGTGCTACTAGATTGGTATCAAGGTCCCACCCTTTTAGCATCAAAATAGTCAAATGTAGCCACCACTTCTACTCTAACAGTTTATTTTCTTGCACTTCCTTATTTGTGGAACTTCCTTCCATTTACGTGCTTCTCTGATAGCTACAATCTCCAAAAGTTTAAATGCAATGTCAATTGCCATCTTCTACCTTCCTAAATCCCTTCCATCTCTTATCCTTTCTTCAGTATCCCCTCTGTACCCTGTTTTTTTTCTCTCACTGTAACCCCCTGTACACCAGTGGCAATCCTACCTTGCTTGAGATGAAATGCTTATTAAAAAAAGCAAAAAAAATCTTGTTAATGATCTCACTAAGGAATGTGCGGTGGGTCCAAGGGATAGTATTTAAACTCAGGTGAAAGTCAGATTTCAAATGCTAATTTTTAAGGTAAGCAACCAAGTAAACACTATCATTTGGAAATAACCTTCCTAGTCTCCATTTTTATCATATTTGTCTTGTAGTGATCATGTTTGCTTTTGAACAAATTAAATTTTATGGTGAGGAGGATGTTTATATACTCAGCAGATTTAAGAACAAATCAATGTGAAGATGAACCTTTCTGTCAAGAAAACATCCATCTAGACACTAAGAGGTAGACTAGGCTCCGTATGTAGCCAGTTTGGTGTATGGATTGTTAGTAAGCGTCCTTCCAGAAACAAAATTAGTTTATCCTGTGTGAATAGTACTACAGGATCAACACCCAAAATTTAAATATCCAGTACTAAGGAGTATCTAAATCTGGAAGCAGGGGAAAGGTCCATAGTTAAGGGAGACAAGAACTTGGGACAGCCTAGGAAATTATGAGTCACAGGAGCATTTTTAAAAACTAAGTTAATGGAAACAGTAGGTGATATGACTAATCCTCTAAGCAAATCACATGCCATCATCATTAGATACAATGACCTTTAGGTAATTTTTCATTTTTTTTTTGTTTATTGTTGTTATATTCTCATTCAGACATAAAATGACATGCACTGCAAAAAATGGCAGCTTTCTGTGTTCAAACTTAGTATGATTGAAATTAAGGAAATTACATATGTGACATTGAATGTGAGCAGAGGCACACTTGGTGTATGCGAAAGTCATTTACCTGATGTCAGTTTGTAAATTGGGGATCCAGTTACTGCCTACAAATGTATGGTTGTGCATCAGGATGTCTACAGGAGTGATACGATGAGAAAGAAATAAAAACAAACTTTTGAACATTATAGAGCTCTCTTGATGGACATATTCATCAAAAAGAAAAAGAAAAAATGAACTTTTGAGGGATGAGTTCTGCCAGGTTTACATGCCTAAGACAAACTAAGCATGAAAGCATCTCTGGCTTTCAACCCAGCTATGTGGAGAGAAATGGTCAAGTGCTCAGTTGCACAGTGACCTTACAACCATATACGGTCATGGTACTGATGATGAAGTCAATAAAATACAACTCACTTCTTTCAAGTTATCTTCACTTCTTAGCAAAGTTTTAAAGAATAATTTAAAAATTGAGTGAAATTAATGAAAATCTCATTTCTATACTGATATAATAAAAACTTTAAAATTAAGCATTAAAAAATATCTACACACAAACTGATATTTGCTTACTTAGTGGCTGAGATAGTTAGATATTGACAGGCAGAAGAGTAGTGCAACTTAATTCCCACATTGTAGATTTATACCCAATTTTGTTCAAGCTAAAGGTAAAATAATAGATGTTTTACAGGTGGAATAAAAATTTAACAGGGAAAATATTTTGAGCAAATCTTTTTAAAAAATAAATGTTAAGAATAAAATTAAACATAAATGGGGGTTCATACAGGATAAAAGTACATCAAAATATTGAAGGTCATTTATTGGCAATATGTTTATTAAAAAATGATTGTACCTCCCACATAGATGCTTCCCTGAATGTTACAATCTTAATCACTTCAAATCAAAGGTCAATCATCATTATCTATTCTCTTTATTTTTATAATCTTCACTTCTTACCACACACTCTTGTATTATGATAAACTACATCTGGCAGCAAGGCCTCTGATTGAGAGATTAGAGGTTTTGAGGAGTGTGGAACCACCTTTTTATTGCTGTTGTTCTCTGACCTAATCTTGTGCCTTTTACCACAACAGATTCAAGCTATAGGTAAAATAATAGGATAGTAGCACCTGTTAGGGGGTCTCAGCTATGGGAAAATAGTGAACCCCTCAACAAAAACACTATGAAAGTATAAAGACATTTTTATAGTGAAAATTACAGCAATATATTTTTATATAAAAATAATGCCACCAATATATTTTATCTATAGTTGAAGCCATACATTTGCATACAAAATATTTAGTTGAAGCCATAAAATTGTTCAAAATATTTTGTGAAATGACCAAACTGTACAGTTACGGACATTGATTATCAAAGTTGATTTAATTACGCAAATAGTTCAACAGACTCCTTTCAAAAAGTTTTTTTTTATCAGTAAATAACATGGTTGCTTTATATAGCGGGAAAAAAAATCAATTGACCTTGTCATTAAAAAAAGCAGAACAAATTAAAAGAAAAAAACTTAATCTGTAACCAATTTGATGTTTGCATTTGAATTCTGGAAGGTATTCATTTGTCAAACATTTATTATTAGGCTTTTAAAAGAAGACCTTTCATACCTATACTCATTTCTATAAAAAATAATCAATAATTAACAAATTCAGTCAAAATAATGTTTATAAATATTTATAAGGAAGAATTTCATTCCATTTAATGAGAAAACAATTCCTTTAGAATAGGGAAGAAATTAGGAAGTACAAAATGAGAACATTTGTTAATTGTGTATTAATATTATTCCTGGACATCCACTGAAGTTATTTGTATCTCGAAGTAGATTTCATATTCAGAAAAATGTAATTAATAGATTGCGAAAAGAAGAACAGTTCCCTGATTGGCTCTAGTGCAGCTGTACATACTAAATAATAATGCTAATTCCAATATTACAAAATGTCATTTTATAAAAGGTACCCATGAAGTGAGAGAGACGCAAAATAAAAATCTTGCCAGAGAATAAAGATATAAAAAAATAATGATGTCTTGACTTTACAAAATGGTGAAATTATTTTTAAGAAAACAGTAACTGGCTGAATTTGATTGAACAAAAACAAAACAATCATTTCAACATTAACTTTTGAGTTGCAAAATAAGAATATCTGAAAAAGAAAAAAAAATCACCTCCCCAAAAACAAATACATAAATGCAGTCTATTTTTATTCAGTCTTTATTATTTTTAGTTTTTCATATTGATTTTATACCAAACAAGGATTTTTTTTTTATTTTGAAAATATTTTTTCTTTCTGTTGTTCTTACATTTTTTTGTTCTTATAACAGAGAAAAGCAGCCAAGACAGCTCAACAAACAACGCAATTTCATAAAATCCAACACATTCCTTTGTAAATAAATATCAAGTTTTACTCCTAATAATCTTTTTTATTGTTAAAATATAGGTGAATAAAAAATGTTGGAAAAACAATACGACATTTATGCCAGGAAAACTGTTAATGAAAATATTATCACCTGTTCTACACAATACCTTAGATATTTATTTGCTTGAGAGACAAACTAAATTTAGAAATGAACTAAATAAACATAACAATTGTGTTATAATCTTTCTAAAACCTGATCTTCTTATTTATGTTACACAAATTTCCATGACTGGCCAGATGTTAACACTCCGAAACCCAAGACTGGACTAAAAACTTTGTCAGCTGTGTATAGGTTCCACACATAGCTTCCATTTCACTTACACACTGAAAGAAAAATACAATCCAGAATTTTCACCAATAACACACACTCCCGCCTAAAGAAACAAAATAAAAAATGAAACCAATCTGAGCCTAAGGAAAGAATATAAAAACCCATCAAAGGACTTATTCAGCAATCAGTCGGTATACCGGCTATAATTCACAATGCTCATCAGGACATGTCGCTGCAGTAAGTCACAACTTATTCTCCCTCTCCTATCATATGCCTTCGCAAACAACTTATCTCTTTCTTTTAATGAGAGACATTGACATCGATTTATCATTTGTTGTATTTTTTTGTTAATATAATTATTTCCTAAACCTCTGTCATTTGTTCTGCCACTATACACTTAATATAACAATTGGAAGAGACCTAGAGAAATGCTTGGAATTTTTAGAGGGAATTTAAACTACTGGCATAATGTAACATGGTTACAATATCATGCAGGTTGGGTATTTGGTGACTGCTGTTATTGTTCCTTAGTGGATCAAGTTGCATTGCATTAAACAACACAACACAAAGTCTGTACTGACTGCTTTTACTGCTCTTAGTAGGGGAACACTACTAAGTTGTGTGTCAACTCCAATTCTTAGTTTGTAAACATTTTGCCATATTACTGTTGCTTTGCCTTAATACTGTTAATTTGGCTTGTACACACTTGTGTAAATTAATTAAAACAACTGCTTTAGTTTCCTTTCTTTCAACATATGATCAATTTTAGACCCATTGGAGTGACAGGGTGTAATCAGTTTCTATTTTTTCCTCAGATTACGACATTTGCAATGGTGTGCAGTAATATGAATCTCTTTTCGGGGTCTATGTTGAGATTTGTTCAGCCTTAAAAAATATTGCATCATTCATGATTGTACCAGATTTTTATCATGTCCAGACACTATTGTCACAAATGTTGATTAGTTGTTCTATGGCCATTGTTCGTGATGGATGTTACTTCATGGAAGCATACAAAAATTGTAACGCTGCATGAACACACTGGCAAGCCTTACAGAGAGATTGTGGATATTGCTTGTGTCAGCCTTTCAACTGTCAGTCATGTCAACGAAGTGAAGAAACAAACTGGATCTATTAGTCCAAGACGTCAAGGAAAGCATGGTCAGAAGGAAAAAAACGTCAAAAGATGACTTATACAAGATCAGGGAAAGTTCCTAGGAAGACATTATTTGTTTTGTTTCAATTAATTTGCACAAGGGCGTATATATTTTTTGCTTTCTTTATACTATTTTTTGCTGTTTTTTCTTTTGTTATTGTAATGGTTCATTGCAATTCTTGTCAAATCTGTTTATTTGGCAGTTCAGCCATTTATTTACATTTAATCATGGTCATTCACTCCACACAAGCATTAGAAATTAAATGCTATAGAACCATCCTCAGCATTTTCTATATAAACTGCATCACAAATGACAGTGTGAAATGCCATGAGACAAGAAAGGGGCTTGATGGTAAACCTCATAAACACCATTAAGAAGAGAAAGTTGCAATGGTATGAACACATCACAAGAGCCAACAATCCTTTCACATGGTATTGAATGGTTTTGCAGGCCTCTATGACTCGTTGGTGAAGCATCTCTGTATTATCAATGTCTGCTGCATAAACAAATTTTTTAGGTGGCCCCACTGATAAAAATTCAAAGATTGACGTCAGAGGAATGTACTGGCCATAGAACTGGTTCTGCCCTAACAACCCATATTTCACAGCAGATGCCAGCCAGTGCCGTGCAAACAATGTGACTAAAATGTGCTGAAGCCCCATCATGCATGAACCACATGTGTCTTCATATTAGCAGGTCTTGAACTGTGTTTGAAATAAAACCCCTGTAAACAACTTCTATAAAATGTGCTGGGAGGCCATATGAACCTACCAGACAGTCACCTACAATTTCAGCTCATATATTAATCATAAACTGATGCTGATGTCAGGCATCCATGGGAATTCCAATACACCCACAAATGTTGATTGTGTAAATTTGTTATTCCATCTCTTCCAAATGTTGCTTTATCCATAAACAAGACTGAAGAGACAAACAATGGATTGGCACTTTGTGCAATAAACCATCAGAAAAAGTTATCCCATGGTGACTAATCAGAGGGCAAAAACAACCCTGCACATGTTGAAAATGATACAAATACAGAAACTGCTCTTGGTACTATATGTACAACATGCTAGGGTCACTTGTGCTGGTACCTGGATTATCTTTAACAGCCTGTAGAACATGTTCTTCAAGGTCAGGTGTATGAACAGATCTTATTCTTCCATGATCTATAGTTTGTAGTGTCATGGATCCTGTCTCAGCAACATGACAATAAATAACAGCAAAGGCTGGACAACTCAGCTGCCTTTGGTCTGGAAATACAATCTGACGCAGCCTTGCATCCATTACCATTTGTGTGGCTGTATATAAAAATCATATCTGCCTGATCATGATAAGAATACCCTGCCTATGTTAAATGGAACACTTCTCAGTTAACTCACTAGTACATATGTTAAATATTGAAAACAAACTAGAGAAAAATGTAGACAAATAAATGACAGTCAATATAGCAACACAGCACCATCTACCATAAACTTGCTTTGAACCTAATAACTCAAAAATGAAGGATTTGTGGACATATATTTATATGGATTTTTGTCCTTGTTTTGGTATGAGGAATCAGCCCCCAAAGATTTTAAAAGTATTTTTGATATACTCTGTATAAACAATGAAATGAATAAATTGTCATCTAAATTACACAAAAATGAAACTAACATAGAATCACATTTTAACAGATATATTTACCAAAATTACACAAGCTATCTTGAAATACCAAAGTAAATTTATTTAATAAAATCACCATTGGCTTCAACCACAGCCACCAGATGACTTTGGAATCTCTTGAAAGTCTTCTGGACGATCTCCTTGTTTAAGTTAGTGAATGCTGCCATAATTCTTACCTTCAGTTCCTCTTTAGTGTTACAAAAAGTTCTTTTGGTCTCTAGCACAACTGCACGCCACAAATAATAATCAAGGGGGTTGCAGTCTGGGGAGTTTGGTGGCCAGATATAAGAGGTGATGTGGTCACAGAAATTATCTGACAGCAATGACTGGGTTCTTCTCCATACAGTCTTCCAGCAGCCACTCTCTTGACCCAGAGCAGCACTACCTCCTAAAGTCACTTGATGTAAGTCTCCGTATTGAGTCTGAGATCTTGTTGCAAGATGGAGCCATAACATTGCCATCACTAGTGATCACTTTAAACACCTTTGTAATCACCATTAGATTCATCACCTTATTCTCAATCCTCTGCACTGTCCTCAGATTGACACCCAAATGCTCTGAAATGTTCATATTGAAGTTTCTGGCATGAATTCCAAGCAGCACAGCATGCTGTTTCCAAATTTCTGGCACAATGAACTGTGTAATGGTGATCATTTCATCAGAGATGGTGCTCAACTGATCCTACTATACTGTGTAGTTGACAAAATTTAAAAAAACAATGCACATATATGAAATTAAAACATAAAATAGTGATAATTTACCCAGTGCATATATATATATATATATAAAAGAGTGAGAAAAAAGAGTCAACACTCAGGGGCGACACACTGTTTCATGTGGCCTGATGATTACGCTTAGCATGAAAAAGTCTGTCGCACCTGAGTGTTGACTTCAATGTTCACTCTTTTATATTTACATATGCTTCATCTCTGATGTTGGGCACTTTATCCTATACATACAGCACATCTTAAAACTATATTTATTCATATATATATATATATATATATATATATATATATATATATATATATATATTAATTCAGATACTTCAATCCAAGGGAAAAAAGCAGGAAGGTAAATTCCAAAAAACCGATCCTAATTAATATTAAAAATTTTATTTTAATATTAAAAAATGATACAGAAAGAGAGCTCCATGTAATAAAATATTACAGAGCAAATATATATTAAAAAAAGGATTAATTCAAAGATGTTGAATGGCCATTTCGAAATGGCCATTCAACATCTTTGAATTAATCCTTTTTTAATATATATATATATATATATAGTTACATGAATTAATAAATATACATATGAAGGTATACATATGTATATTATTATTATTCAGGTGTTAATGAAACAGTGCTCAATGTAATATGATCAGAGCTATATTATATATTTTCAAATAAAACTTCAAAAATTATATATGTCATATGGTCATTTCAGCAATGAACAAACTCGCTTCCTCAATGACAAAATTCTTTATTACGCAAATACAGGACAAAATATATATACTGGAAGTTTACTCAAAAAGAAATTCATCTGCTGGAACCTTACATGAAAGAAGGAAAAAATAAAATAAATTAAGAAAGAATAATGGAAGGGGTGCTAAAAGAGAGAGTAGATTATGTCATATTTGGCTCTGTAAATAGATAATACTATTTACATCGAGCCCTCTACCAGAATCATTTTTAATATTAATGAGGTTAATATTAATAGGATCTGTTTTGGGATTTTACCTACATGCCATTTTCATTTTGGATATATGTATATATATATATATATATATATATATATATATAGACAGAAAATCTAAGCAAGAGCCAACAAACCTACCTAAGGTTTACCCTGATGAGCCGAAGGGTGAAACCTAGGTAGGTTTGTTGGTTCATGCTTAGATTTTCTGTCTTTGTTGCTCTACTTTCATATTGAGTGTTTTAGTGTTAGGGTTTTTGTCTTGGGGTTTTTTTCTTTCCTACGAGTATTTGACTTTTTTATCATGTACTTCGTTTGTTTCTTTTTTAACTTCTCCTTTTCCCTCCAAATTCGTTCTCGGTGGGTTTTTCAAGACGAACTTAATTATAGTAAAACAATTACTAGTATTAGCAGAATTATTTTTGTTACTATTAATATTGTTATAGTTATTATATATATATATATATATATATATATATACACTCATACACATTTTTAAAATTTTGTACTCCGCATGCCGGGTGTATTTAGGTAGATATTATGTGTCAAAGATTTTAAGTCAATTTTTCTGGCTAACTGATTAGTTTCTTAGTTTCTGTATGTTGGTGCTGAAGATGCAGAGGAACTGCTCAAGTGTTTATGTTAGTGCTTGTTAAGATTCCAAATTTGCAACTGACTTCAGTGTTTAGCAGCAATGAAGGAAATTAAAATTAACGTCCATTTATTGATAAAAATTTTGAGATTGAAGTTTGTGGCATTCATGTTTGAACATCATGTGATGCATATACAATTAAAGTTAAAAACAAAATGAGGATATTCCAAAAAATTCTTGATATAATTTTATTAATGTTTCCATGGGAACAAAAAGAAGAGAGTAAAAGAAAGCGAACCATAACAATAATGGTATAAAAGGTTTGCCAATCAAAGTAATCATTGAAGTTCCCACTGAACCACTGCTAAGTAGTTTATTCAGTCAATGCAGCTTCTTGATGATCAATGATTGTCTTGGATCAGCCAAACATTAACAAACCATTCTTTATTTTGTAAAGATAAAAGAAAAAAGGAAGATTTGTTTGAAAATCTTCTCCATTGTGATATTCAAATCAAGGTAAAGCAAAAGAATAAATCATATGAGAGAATGAGAAAGAGAAAAAAAAAGGAAAAAATATTGAGAAAAAATAGAGAGAAAGGGTATATAATTTTATGAAAGAATCAAAGTCCACACTTAAAAAGAAGTTAGAAAAATAATTTGAGAGTAGGCTGCTGTGGCTCATTAATACTTTGTAATTTTGTCTTTTGGTTTTTATGAGGGAGAGAGAGAGAAAGAGAGAGAGAGATCAAAAACTGAATGCAGGTTGATGAAAGTAGAATGTCTTGTTTCTTAGGTTTTGCATTAGAATTGATCAGTTATTTATACAATCTAAAAAATGTGAAAGAAAAGAAAAACCTTTAGCATTTTCCACATTCATTGTTGATGTTTTACAATGAAAGAAAATGTAAATTGGAGCAGATAAAAAAAATCAAAAACCTAAGTTAAATCAGAATCAACAATCATTATATATATATATATATATATATATATATATATATATATATATATATATATATATTGTATTGAATTATAATGGTGCTTCATGTCAGAATTGCTGATTTTTCAGCAGTTTACTGATGGGGGCATTTTTAGCAAGCAGGTTTTTTTGCCATAAAGTGCTTGATATCAACAGAGTGTTGATAGAATTAATGTGGCAAGCTTTTTCACTTAACTGAACAGATAAGTGAAAAACCTTACCATATTAATTATAAATGTGTATATATTTGTTTCCCACTGGTTGCATTGTGAATGAAACTCAGCATTGTGCTACTGACGAGGAAAAAATATATTATTAGTATAAGTCAAATTATTTTAGGGATATCATCCAGGCAAGAGAATGTCTGTTTTCTCCTGAATTACTCTGACAAAAATTCACCAGACAGCTGAAAGGCTTTTTTCATCTATAGAAAAACAACTTAAATTGAGCTACTTGAGCTGAACCCATATGAACCAGCAGGGAAGACAGGTTTTTCCACCAAAGCATTAGCCTTAATTACCTAGAAGCTGTATGTTCAATTCCTGAGCTCATCCAGGATTCATAACATAATTAGGGGCTGGTCCAGTGTTTGTAACATGAGTGATTCATGACCTGGTTGACTGATGCAAGATGTTCCCAGATGTTAGTACCTATGTTGACCTTTTTAAGTGTGTCCTTAAGGTTGTCCTTAGAGCATTTATTCACAGAGCTTACATTGCACATATACCATACATACATACATACATACACTTATCTCTATTGCTATATGTAGGAAAGAAGCTAACTTTTTCAATCATTAAAAGTAAAAATATTTTAAAAACTCACAAAAGTGATATTTTTGTTTTATTTTCCCTATTCACTAATTAGATATTTCATTATGGCAATATTAGTCATGATTTGATGCCAATAAGTAAACTGGACTCATTAATAAAAGAAGGACCATGCTGTGGGACCAACAAATATATGGTTACATTACCTTTACTTTTTATTATAGAACATAGAGTGAGTGAGTGAGTGAGTGAGTGTGTTTTTTCTCTCCTTCAATGCGTTACATTAAAATAAACAGAGACCTTATGGACACACTGTATTAAAGTGTTATGAAATTAAGTTTCATGACTCTTCACAACATTTTAGCATTTGTAATTCTTTGTAATATGTCTTTTACTATCCCTCTCACTCTGTTGTGTCATCTACTTACACAAGCCTTTAAAAAAGGGGTAGGTTACTTATATATAGGCTCAAAATGAGAAATTGAATTGTTGAGTGTTGTGACATTGACAAAGTGTTGTGACACATGTGTTTATTTTTTTATATACATTTGAGGATGCAGGCTTTTAAATTATAGTTGTTTTCTTTATTTATAGATGGTTGTTTTTGTTGTATAAGTATTGCTTATTTGTGGCTGAAGAAGCCTGCCTTTGGGAAGCAAACATAGTCATATTCATTACACAAGATGGGAGCTTCTTTTTGTGCCTCTCTGGGGAAGAGGGTTTGCATCTTCCATATATCTACCAGCTTGTTTCAGCTCAGCAGGATCAACTGGCTTGTTCGCACATCCTTCAACAGCAATCAGATTTCTTCCACTTCCCTGGGTGATGCTAAATATTCCAAGGTGTTAGTACCTATATTGACCATTTTAGGTCTGTCCTTAAGGTTGTTCTTGAAACATTTATACAGTTTACATTGAGGATGCTTGATTTGCACACACACTCATCATACACCATCTCTAAGCAACAAAGTAACTATTCCATCGAAAATGATGCTTCATGATCATGGACTCAATGACAAGCCTCTTTCCCTGGTGCTCTGACCACATGAATATACTTGTGCTACTAGACTGACATCAAAGTTCCACCTTTTTACCATAAAAATATTCGAATGTAATCACTTCTATTCTAACAGTTTCTTTTCTTGCACTTCCTGTCTTCCATATACTTGCTTCTCTGATAACTACAATCTCATAAAAATTTAAATGCAACATTAATTGCCATCTTCTATCTTTCTAAATTTCATCCACCTCCCTAAATTCCATCCATCTTATTCTTTCTTCAGCATCTCCTCTACCCTAGTTCTTCTCTTAATGTAACCCCCTGTGCACCAGTGGCAGTCCTTGGAGTAAACTGATTAAAAAAAAATGGTCATTATTTTAGCCAGCTGTAATACCCTTGTATCCAGAATATGTGATCAGCATGAGATCTTTAGTATAACACACAAGTATCGCTGGTGAAAACATCTGACATTACATACAGTAGGTTATCCAAGTCTCAAATCAATATAGCATAGTACACATGCTTTGTAGGATTCTACCTTGGTTGCTATTTTGATTCCAATTAAAATCTCAATATGACGTTCAAAACATCACTTGTTATCTGGCCTTAATTATTTCTGCCTTCCACAAAAGCATGTTGACAATCTTTACACATAAAGATGCAAAGACAGAAGATGGTGAGCTACAGACAACAAATAGTTGATCACACAAAGACTGAGTCTCATTTGACAGCTGATCTCTAAATCCCGCAAGGTTTTTTCTCACCATCATGTGTCCCTGACTGCTTGCAACCCTAATTGGATCCTTGCTTTACACACTTGGAAATCTTAGAGTATATATGTGCACACACAGACACATAGATATATATAAATGATTAATTATTTAAATGATACGTAATCCCAATTAAATGCATGTTATCATTGATTTTTTTTAATACAGTGCTCAATATCCTATAGCCACACACATATATAGCCTGTGACAGCTTATGTTATTTGTATTGAATACCAGTAATTGAATAGATGGTAATTTTTTTCAAACTGTTTATTTTACCTACCAGCCACACACTGGGGAAAATTAAATAATAAGGCTGGTAAATAAAATCCTTTTTTTAAAATCAAGTATCTACTTAAATATGAATGTAAAAATAACATTTTAAGTAATAAAAATATGTTAAATTAAAAGTAAAATCCATTAATTCTTAAATACAGCAGACGAATATATTCAAAACATTATAAAAATAAATTAAAACATAACAATCAAATCATGAGAAAAAACTAATTTACACCAAAGACAAAACACCTTTCAAAATGGCTATACAAGTGGCAAAACAATGAAAATTATGGGAAAATTTTGTAGTCGCTAACTTCTACAAAACAAAAAATGTAAGGATGCTGGAAAATATTAAGAATTATTTTAATCTTCTTTGTCTGCTGTATTTAATAAAAAAAATCTTTAAAAGAGAGGTTGTTGTCCAAATATTTACATATATATATCTATAATTAGTTAGTTTTTGATCATAATTAAATTAGACCAGTCAGTCAGTCAGTTAAGTGCCATACGTGATACACGCTTGGGCGATCATGTCTCGAAAGAGACATGACTGACTGGGCATATGATTATCCCACAGTAGTTTGCCATTGCTTTCTGTGGTAGAATGGTTGCCAACCAAGGCTATAGAACCCAATCTGTCCTGCTATTTAACCCATAACTGGAAGGAAGAGATGGATTAATACCTTTCCCAAGGGTATTTGTGCGTAAGTGAATACAATGGATTCAACTGGAATTCGAACTTGGCTTTCCGGTTTCTCGTTCCGAGCCGATATCCACTGTACCACAACACACATCCTAGACCAGTACACTATTGTATTAAAAGTGTTCAATACAATTATATTGTAGAACTTTTGAATATTTTTCATTTGGAAATAAGTTATTTCTGCAATCTAGGTTTCAACCAGTCACTATATTCAGGTGATTTACAATATCTGATTTTACCATTTTTCAAACACTCAAACCGGGAAATTTTATGAACGCATGACTGGAATTTTCTAACAATTGAAAAATTTTCAAAATTAGGGGGAGTTATTTAAGGATCTTAGAACATTTTCATCCATGCTTGTATGATCCTAAGAGGTATTTATGGGTATGATTACATTTGGACATAATTTCTGATCTTTCATTTAGTAATTTCTTATATATATATATATATATATATATGACAGCTGCTACTTTGCTGCTGTGGCTATTCACTGAGTAGTAAGAAGCAGTCAACATCATTGGATACTATTGAGCTGCAGGTGTTACATCATTCTCTTTCTCTCAGTTTGATACTTTAACAAAGGCTAAGGGACCCAATAGTTGACTTAATGCATGACTGGACACTAACCCAAGTATTTCAACATCCATGCCTATATATATATATATATATATGCACACAAAACTGATTAAAGAGGTTATACAAAAACTGTTCATATCTTTTCAATTAAACACTTAATTATTTGTCTAACCATCTTCATGATCCATGGTGGGGGGGTATAGTTAAAAAAGAAAAAAAAACAAACTTTTATTCTTTTTATTTTTAAAAATTTAAATATTGACATTTTGGCTTTATGACACAAAAGGTAAGTGAAATTCTTGTTTTGAAATAATTCATCAATCAGTCATTAAGCAAAATCCCAGTCATTTTATTTAAAGAAGATTTTTTAAACTCCTTCTGGACGTTGATGATCATGGACTTTCCTTTGTTGTTCAAAACATTTCTCTACTTGATATCTTTCCCAAACCCCATTCCGTCATCTACTTGCTCAAGCTCATCAAGTATATCTTGCGCTGTTTTCCACTGTCTCTCTTTCCTTCTGTCCTGTGAGTATTAGATTCTCCAGGCCTACTTTCCTCACTATGTGTCCCAGGTATAATATGTAGATATTATTGACAAATATAATTATGCCTTTTGTTCAAAATGTTTATAATCTTAGCCAGTGGCAATTATGGAACACTAAAAGTGGGGGACACTTTGGGGCTGAGATTTTTCTGAGAATGAGGAGTTCAAACTCAAGCAGCATCTGGGAATTTGGTGTTGATTGTCTTCAGTAAACTGGAGAAAATTACTGACCAATTCTTTCACTAACTGCCTTTGTATCTACATGTCAAGTTGGGGACATTATTCCGAATTAAAGTCTTTCTTCAGATATGAAAATATGACTTAATTCTCTTTACTTCCCGAACAACATGTCGGTTTCTATCTATCTGGATATTTTATTGTGTTTGTTTTTATTTTAAACTGGTTTCTGTATGTTCTTATAAAGCTAAATGAAAAAGGAAACGCAGAGGAAAAAGTGCTGAAGATCAAATCTTATCAAAATCAGAGGATGATCAATTTCATTAATTTTTTAAGCTTTTTTAATGAGAAAAGTGTGGTCTTCCATAAGGACAATGATAGAATTCAGGTGTCTTTGTAGACCCAGCAAATATTGGTACATCTTGATTGGGATATCTTACAACACTGGCTGTACTCACATAACCTTGCACCTTTGGGTTACCCCTTTTTTCAATCCCTTCCAAATTATCCTTAAAGAACTTCAATTCTCTGAAAGCCTATAAAAAATAAAACTGAAGCAAGTTCATCATCTAGAAAGATACCAAGTTCTAGAGGGATAGAATCCTGAAGTTGATGGTAAATGGTAGTAAAAGAAAATGGCACATATTTGGTTGAATAAATCTTACAAATATCTAAATATTGTCTTCACTAGAAATGATAGAAACTTTTTCAGTATAACAATACATTTGTCGTGTAAAGGCATTCCAAAAGCTGAGTAGAGTATTGATAGACAGAAAAATTGTGTTGGAAACGAAGAAATGAGTACTGGACTGTTATGTGATACCTGTCCTCTTAAATGGTAGAAGATGCTGGACAATCACCTCAAAGATGAAGGAAAGACTCAAGGTGACAGAAATGTGGTTCTACAGAAGGATATTGAGGATACCATGGACCAGCATGCAAGCAACATCAAGATTCTGGAGAGAATGGAAATGAAAAGGAAATTTATACTTAACATCAGGAAGAGAAAGCTAAAGTTTCTGGGATATGTAATGAGGAAGGAAGGCTTGGATAATCTGATACTTACAGGGCAGATAGGGGGAATAGAGAGAGGAGAAAACAACATGTGACATATTTGATAAGCAAATGGATGGTAGAGCTGGGCTTAGGAGAACTAACAAAATATATTAAGAGCAACAAATCAGGAAGCTGTGGAGGGGCATTATCACCTACATCCAGAAGAAACAAGGCACATAAAACAGAAAGAATGTAGATTTTTGTGAAATAAAATCCTGTATCTAGTGATACTGATTCATCAGTGAAACATGAAGATGTTTTTAAAAAATGTCTATATTTACTTTAAGATATAAATGTATATTTTGTATTTCATGCATACTAAAGCAGCTAGTTTCATAAAAAAGAATTTTATCTGAAGGATTCATTTTGAAAATTGACTGAGATTATTCAGTTAATAGATAGCTTGAGTTTTTTTGTTTTTTTTTTATCTGGACTCAAACATTGTTACAGAAGCCAATGGAAATATGTAACTGCCTCAACCAACAGGAAGCAGTCTTCAGATAACACCTAGACTAAAGCATAGTGCTTGTAAAAAAATGACAGTATGCCTAAGATCAGTGTAATTATCTATTCACTGTGTGTAAAGGGATCAACTCTGTGAAAAGCAATATGGCGATCAATTTCAATTGCTTATCTGTGCATTTTCACTTAAGAGAATTGAGAAAAGCAAAGGAAAAGCTGAATGAGGTGGGAAGGGGGTTGAAAGATAGCTAGAAAAAAAAGAAAATAGCAGGTGAAGGGAAAAGTGGGAAGAAGACAGACAGGCTTGCTGTCCTGAGTTTTATTACACTTTTATCTTTTAAAACTTTAATATGTTTTAGGTGGGGTGGGGAGAGTGATGTACACCTTACAGTGTACACATGTAGGTAAATACTAGAGAATATAGATTCTCAGTCTAGGCAAAACAAGGAAGTAAATCAGTGAGGAGATGATTGTTCTCTACAGAAGGAAAGCATCTGACATCTGTAAAGATTCTGATGAAACACATAAGCCTAGAGAAAATGATTGACACAGACAAGAGGAAAAAAATGGGAAGACCTATTTGTAGTAATGATGGAAATGATCCGTTTTGCTGTCAATCAATATGCTTAAAGTTAAGACAGATGCCTACTTAATTTAATGCATGTAGATCTTGAAGAAAGTTAGTCTAACACAAGGTCCCAATAACAGAACACTAAAAATAAAGAACATTATGGAAGAACAGCAAGCTTAGATTAATCTGGCTCAAGGCCACAGTAGTGGAATGCCCACCAGCTATTATAGCAATTATGCCATGATAAAAATGTATAGCTTTGTCTATCAACAAGAGCAATCTGATCCCAAGAAACTTTCTTTTGATGAATAACCAATGATAAACTCACAATATACAATTACAACAACAGAAAAGATTGAGTTTTTAACTGTTATTATCTTCAAAAATTAATACTTTTGGCAAAATTCAGAGGGTCTTATCCCTGAAACCCTTTGATATGGAAAAGTGAGAAAAGTGACACATAAAGGTCTATAATTGTGCCAACTTTGAACAAAAATATCTATAGTTTGATATGCAATTATCCAGAGAGAAAAAAATAAAGGCATTGATAATGAATTGATTCAGATAAAAAATAGGATGATTTCGATGCATTAAATTTCATGATCGTAAATTGAAAAAGATAAGACTGCAGAGAAAAAACAATGTGACTATAATCAGAGTAACTCACTAATAATCACTTAAAAAACAAACCTGCTAACCATTTCAGTATATACCTACCATGCCATTATCATGCTCCAATCAACATTTCAAAATACAAATTCAACCTAAGAAAACCAAAAAAGTATATTGACCAAAACATGATTTTAAATAAGGGAATAAGGATACAAATGACAAAACACAAAAATTCCAATTTCAAGCAGATATTCTCATATTTTTAGTTTTTTGCTAAATTACTGAGACATTTATTAAAATGTCTACCATTTGTTTGGTTACCAAAGGAAAATACCACTTAACATTATATTCATGAAATAGGGAGCAGTACTTGTTTGAATCAATCATTTGGTTTTGTGGAATGAGCTCATGGTTGATGACTTTTTCCAAGCCCAACATCACAGTATCACCTTTGGATAGAGATTCACTTCTGGTTGGTTATTGCTGTTTCATTTCACTTTATCAATGATGTCATGCATTTCATATTGCTGTAAAGTATATACTTTTCATCTCTGGTTATAATTTGTTCTAAAAGGTAAACTATTTTCATAGTGTTTAAGTGGAAAATCACATATAGAAATAGGGTCTAGTATGCTTTTGTTTTGAACTAATTTATATTGAGCTTTATTCTGCATGATTGCTGGTGAAATTCATCTAATTCCGAAACATATTGCAAATTCAATGCCCAAGTGAGAGGAGGACCAGTTTCAAATGTTTGTGATTGCTGTGGATCCGGATGAGGAACCACACAAGATAATGAACAACAAAACAGATATTTGAGATAGAAAAATAGGTTATATTGAATGTAAATATACAAACTGGAACGCAGGTTAGTAATCCAGGAATACGATTAGTAAGGAATATATATATATGTCTTTGAAGTGAAGCCATGTTTGAAATTGTATATCCATGTAATATTATTCTGGCTGAGTGGAGCTCACAACTACTATGACTACTGATGCGGTATTCTCTGTGTAACTTCGGCATCATTCGGTAACTTACGGATCAGTCCCAATGTCTCTAACGGATCTCTTCGGTTCTCTATGGCAGGAATATATGTATACTCAAGTGGAGTCCATTATCATAAAAAAAGGAAAGGTCCCACAACAGTGATGTATATGAGGGAAATGGTACATGCTTCATTCAAGATTCCAAAATAAAATAGCAACATGAGGAAACTGAAGGAGTACATTGACTAAAATATGATTTAAAAAGTTAGCAATTAGTCTATATAGACCAATATAAAATGACACATAAGAATTTAAATACTTATTGTTACCTGCTGCTAAAAATAGATAATTCTATAAGTAAAACAATGACTTAGATTAATGAAGTTCCTTGTAATCCAAGCGATAATAACAGATAATAGGAAAAATATATAAATGGATTATGAATGAATTAATGAGGATAAAAAGAAACCTACAAAAAACTTATTTAAACTGCAATAAGCTCATGTGAAATTGGGTTTGTATCTTTTCAAATAAAAGATTTGATTTTTATTGAATCACATTGACTATATTGAAATACATAACCATATATGCCCATGTATTGTGGGCAATCATGGCTCTCCACAACAGCCTATCCATTGCAACATTTGTCTATTTATTAAGCCTCCCACACATTGTTTGTACCATCAATTCACAAAATCTCATCAGGTTGATAGCTCACTGTCTTCCCCTGTCTCTTTTGCCTTGTAAGTGTCAAATTCTTCAAGCATTCTTGTTTCATTATGTGTCCTAGAAATTTCAGCTGTCTCTTTTTGATTCTGAGTATAAGTGTCCTTTTTGTTTCCATTTTTCTCAAGACTACTTAATTAATTTCATGCTCCTTCCATGCTATTCTCAGTGTCCTTCTGTAGAACCACATTTCTGTTTCTTTCAGTTTTCTCTTCATCTGTGGGGAAATTGTCAAGCCAAGCTTTCAGTTATATATATGTGGATTAATATTACATAGCAGTTCAACACATTTTTGTTTTTGTTTCTAACAAAGTTTTCCTGTTACTTTTGCTTAGTTTTTTAGAAAGTCTTTTTTTGTTTTTTAAATGTGCCTTTGGATTTCAGTATCACATATTTCATCCTCTATAAAAACACATCCTAGTAGACTTGTTCATTCAAATGTACAAGTTCAAGTCATTAATATATACTGTCAGCTTCTTATTTCTTCTATGTATTGTGTCCCATCAGGATGTAAGCGATCATGGCCCTCCACATCTTCCTGTCTCTTGTAGTTCTTAATAAGTTTTGTCTTGTACAGCATTCACAGTCATACAAGAGGAGTAATATTACATAACAGTTCAGTACACTTTTTTATTTCTAATGAAATTTTCCTGTTTCTCAGTACTTCGCTTTTTTAAAACAAATTATGATAAATTATGAAAAGTAGATACTTTACAACAATTTAAAATGCAATATCATTGATGAAGATATCTTTTGATATTGCAATTCTAGAAAATCTGAACAAGGGATGTGCATTTCTAAAAAGAGTAAATAGAAACAGGTTGGGGAATGACTCTTTGGAAATCTAGAACACATGGCCCAGTGGTTATAAGTGTTGGTTAGTTCCACTGACTTGACCCAGAGTTGTAAGTTCAATACCTGGCTACAGCAGTAGTGAACAAATAACTTACAGAGTTGTGTTAAAGGGGGATAACTATATGGCATCTGGAAGTGGCATCATACATGGAATTAGAATGATATACTCCAGTGATTGAAATAAAGAGTTCAGTTCAAAATTCCTAGAACCTGAAAACCGGAGCGTACAAAAAAAAAAAATCATAAACATGGCAATAAAGATGAGGACAACAGTCAGAATAGCGTAAATAATGTAAATACTAACTCATCTCAGAAGTATAGATAAATAGTTCTAATCTCAATCCACTTGCCAAAAGTGGATTGAGTATTCTTTAAAATTATCAGTATTTTTAAAAATTACTCCTTGGTCAGCCTAAGAACATTTCGGGACACTCCCATACAAACATATCTAAGTACAAACTAAAGGTAATTTGGGATTTTTGTTTGAGATACACAAAATTTGTTTGAAACTATTTCAATTTTCATCGATTTAAAAAAAACAGGATTAAGATCAAACATTATCTTGCTGTTTCTAACCTTGTGTGTGTAACAAATATTTATTATATTTAACCCCATCACTCTCAGTCAAGCATAGGCCATTGATGACCGTTCACCACTAATGATGTTTCTGTAACTTGTCTTTTTTGCAGATAGGCGTACTAAGCAAACCTTATTATCCTCTCGTTGAGATAGACTAGTTGCCAACCAAGGTTACAGAACCCATTTTATCCTGCTATTTAACCCATAGCTGGAGTGAGAAGAGATGAATTAATACCTTTCCCAAGGGTATTTGCATGTAAGTGAGCACAAAGAATTCAACTGGAATTTGAACACAGCTCTCTGATTTCTCATTCCATGCTAATATCTACTGTACCACAATGCACATCCATGTATGGTCAATGATAAAGTATTTTGACACAATCTCTTTGTTTCAGACTTTTTCTGAAATTAAAAGGCTACTTCTGTACTACTTATGAAAAACTGCTAAAAAGCAATTCTCTGTAAATGTTAACAAGAACATAAAGCAAGTAATGTCTGAATGAAATTCCTATTGTAAAGACGTTTTGATATTCAGGATATTCTTACTTGCATAAAGGAAATTTAATCCTGAAGTTGTAAAGATTGGCTTGCTGTTAAACCAACCAAGAATGACATGGTAAATTGTTGAACATGGGGATTCATTGTGATTATAATGCCTTCTTGGTACAGTCTACATACGGTGGACAAATATGTAGACTGTGCCAAAAAGAAAAATTAGAAATATACCTAAATAAAGACAAACTGTAAAATGAAAGAACAGAAATTATGACTAAATGCATCCACACTAAGAAATACCTCTTAAGTTCATACAAACATGGATGAAAACATCATAATCTGTTTCAAGTTAAACAATGCACTTTCATAAATTCCCTGCCACCTGAATGTTCAAATAAAACACTGTTACAAGAGCTTCTAAAAAAAGAAAAAAAAATGCTAAAAGGTAAAATCAGTTATTAAAAATTGCCTGAAGACACCACTTCTGGTAGAAACCTGGGTAGAGATTAACTCATTTAAAAACGGAAAATATTCAAAAGTTCTACAATATAATTGTATCGAACACTTTAATACAAATGTGTACTTATCTAGGACCAAAAAACTAAGTATTAAACAATCAATATATATAAACTACTATAACTTAGTATATCATACTTGTTTATAATTATAACCTAAACATTCCAGCCCCTTTACTCATGAGGTAGTACAAAATCTAATTTAAAAAACTTTTAAAATCCAACCTGGTGTTAAAAATTATTGTCTATCCATTTAAATAGATTCCACTATGTATCTTACCCCTGCACCCAATTTTTTAAAAAATTTAATTAATTGCAATGCTTCATTTATAGCTTATGCTCAAATGTAACTTATAAATTAAAAATTATTTTATACTAAAATAAATGACTCACACAATACTAATTTAGTTTTCTTAACTACAATGTACCTTAGTATATCATAAATTATTCCATTCTAATTCTAACCTAAACATTCTAACCCCTTTACTCATGAGATAATACAAAATCAAAGTAAAAAAAAATCCAATCTACTGTTAAAAAGTATTGTTTACCCATTTAAATAATCTATGGTCTCACTATGTATCTTATACAGACAAAATTAAAGTGACATGCCTAGACACCAGACAATTCTACTTCCTTTCATGACTCAAATCTTTAACTCCAGTCCATATAGTTACCTAATTCTCATTTTTGAATGAACAATAATAGTGACACACCTACAAGTATATTCTCTACCTACCACTTCAGTTTCTAAATAACCATGAATTCATCTTATATTTTCTAAAATCATTTTCACAATTTATTTTAAACTATCACCTGAAGAAGAACAGGATTATTCTGAAACATGAAAATTGCTTTTATAAACCGCTGTGATAAAAAAATAAAATATTAAGCTCTACTTTGTATCGAGCACTCTTTATAAAAGTAAATGCTCGGACAGTGTGTTTTAATCTACCTGTTCTTTCACTTTCTTATGTTGTGGATGTGTGCGATTGGATTTTAGTCGGGTATGAAAAGTAGTATTTTAGGCTGCGTGTGTTCTTCCAATCAGTCATCCACAAACAATAAATTTAAATTCTCAAACAAACAACATTGATAAAATAATTCAAGACTTGTTGAGCTGATCGAAAGTATCAACAATTAACAACAAGAATATTTAAGCAAACTGAGATGATAGAGAACAGTGAGAGTTTTAGAAGTTATTTTCTCAACAATTCAAATTTTAAACGTAATTTGATGTACGATCAAATACGTAGTTAAATCAGTCTTTCAGGTAACTTCACAATTCAGCAGAGTGTTCGGAAAGATGAACTGTATCAGATGTAGGATCGAGATACGTAGTTAAATCAGTCTTTCAGGTTGCATCACAAATTTAAACAGTTCAGGATTTGCAGAATGATAAAAACGCAAAGAAACAGAGTTACATACCTTTGTATATAATAGAGAAAAATGAAATGGATATCACGTTAATATGTAGAGACATGTTCAGTGTTCATTTGATTCGTCAGAAATGTAACTTGTAATTATATGAAAGATCTGAACATAAATCTTTAGAATGTGAATATCGGAATTTCTCGTGTTAGAAATTAGAACAAATGTGTTCAATGAAAGTTCGTAAATTCAGGAAAATTAAGTCTTTCACTGAAAGAGAAAAGTGAGTATTATTGTTTGAAAGGTATGAGATGTGATGTATCCAACAAGTAAGTTTTTTGTAGTGATTGAGTGATTCAAGAATCCGAGCCTGATGGGAAAATTTATTGTGAGAGAGATGCTTGAAAAGCGCGCGAAGGCAAGAGTGCTGCGTGAAAGAATTAAAGGCTCGAGTGACGTGGATTCTCGTGGCAGAAGAAATCAGACTATTTATTTTGTAAAATACAAAATTGTGGCACAAGGCCGAAAAGGGGAGGGGAAGAGGTTGGTACTCACTGAACTATCCTATACCCAGCTAAACACTATCACGACCCATTCACTCATTACAATTTGCACAATCACCGCAAGAACCCATCCATCAACTCCCAATCCTTCATACACCACAATGCCACAAACTTACAAGGGGCACCTAAAAAAGTGGGGAAAATAACCCATGACAATAAACATGTATTTATATACAATATAAAATAACTGTGCAATATAATAAAATATATACAATAATATAAAACATTTAATGAAAAATGAAATGATGGGAGGGGAATGAACCCAAAAATAAACTAAAATTACAACAAATTTTTGAACTAAAATAATAATCAATGTTAGTAAGAACCATCCATCCCAGAAAAAAGAGTGGCCGCTGTATTCCGCCAAACGGCGAAATCAAGAAGCACACTCACTACGGGCGTGGGGAGGGGGGTAAAAAATTAATGGAATGGGATAATAAAAGGCGGAACCAGCCGAAATAAAAGGAGACCAAAACAAACTGGGAAGGGTGGGAATTGCTACTTGGATCATAACAAAAGAGAAAGCTGGGTACAGGCTAGGAACACATTCATTCACTTTAACTAGGTACACAAAAGAGAGCTACCTTAACCAGGGGAGGGTTCCACAGGAATCCACCCCGATGTAACCAGCAGATCTAAAAAAAGAAAATCAAGACTAGCCCCATTCAAGCGAACCAGACTTGCTACATTTACCCACCTTTTGCTGAAGTCTGTCAAAGTCAAACATTTCCAATCAGTTCTAATCCTTATTTTGAGCTGATGCTCAAAATAGTGGATCAGATCCTGATGTGAAAGACGCTGACCTCGCAAGACTTCCTCTGTTCGCGTCGTCCAAATCACCATTCGAGCCGTGGCTAGCAGCAACAGAAACACCATACGCTTCATCCCAGAAAACGGGGGCGACACATTGTTGCAGGCGAATGCACGATCAATGAGCACAAGCTCTCGCGGCGCGATAAGAGCAGTCAACTCGCTGACCCGGTCCCATAAAGGGCTAACCCGCGAACAATGGCAGAAGGCGTGCGAAGCCATTTCTTCCAAACCAAGGTTGCAGTGTTCACAATCTGGCAAATCTGCCAGGCCCCATATAAAGGCCTTGTCATTGAGAGGCAAGCGATTCCGAGATAATCGCCAAGTGAGCGAAAACTCAGAGTTGCTGAGATAATCACTACCTGGCGCCCAAGACCAGAACGAGCAAAACTCATCATCCGACAAGTGCAGCACATCACGTAATGAATCTTTCACGACACCCTCCACTAACCCACGATAGAAGACTCTCCTAGGCCGTGAAAGGTCACTGGACTGTGGAATGGCCCACAGGGCCGCCAGACATTCGAGGAGAAAACTCGATCGCCCTTGAGGCTTACGGCACCGCCTTGAGATGAGGGGAGTGATAGTAAGGCTAGGGAAAATGTTCCTCACTATCCCCCTAAGCAATGAGTCTTCCAAAATCACTAGCCTGAGAAAAACCAACCTTGACGCAACCTTATGGCCCATCAGGTATGGCATTCCCAGACCCCCATGATACGGATGTTGGTAACAGACACGTTTGTCGGTGTAGTGTTTGCATCCTCTCCACAGAATGGAGAATAGCAAACGCTCGATTGCCTGCCTACCATACCCTTTAAGGACAAATTCCTTCGATGCCAAGTCTTGGCCGATGCGTCTACCTTTGCCAGCACTTCAGATCAATTTTTTTCCAACTGTAGGTCAGGCCCGAACCACACTCCAAGAATGCAGACTGGGCCGTCCATCCAGTCAAAGGGCCCCGAGAGGGTAACACCCTTCCAGGCACCTAATCGCAAGCCAGATGACTTGTTGCAGTTAATCTTGGCCCCTGTCACCTGTTCGTACCATTCAAGCGCCTTCTGTACCACCTTGATGTCACTCCAGGAGGACACGAAAGTAGTGACATCATCGGCGTACGTGGAAACCCTGGCTTGAGCACCACCAGGGACAGCGATTCCACGTAGGGCCAGACTGCATGCCCTGTCCCATAGCCAGCGAAGGAGGGGCTCCAACACCAAAGCATAAAGTGGACAACCCTGTCGGACCAACCTAGACAGTGCCAGAACGCCCGACAACTTTCTGTTCACCTGTACCACAGCCGTGGGGGATTGATACAGGAGGCTAATCCAGTGGCGGAAGATGGTTTTGAATCCAACTGCCTGCAGGACAGCTGCCAGGTAACGATGGTCAACCCTATCAAATGCCTTGGACTGATCTAAATCAGCGCGGCTTGTTCATCGTCTTTTATCCTCTCTATGATCGTGCGTATCAGATGCAGGTTGCTCTGAATTGTTCGGTCCTTCACAGCACAAGTCTGTTCAGATCCCAACAGAAACTCGGCAACTAATTGCAAACGATTTTGCAAGATCTTGGCCAAAATCTTTAACTCTGTGTTTAGCAGAGTTATGGGCTGGTAACCCTCTAGCTCCCTCCCCACATCCTTGCCTTTTCTCAACAGCGTGATCACACCCCTGGTGAACCGGTTGGGGATGGACACCTGCCGGAACCAGTTGTTGAACACGACAGTCAAAATCGGAACAAAGATGTGCGACAGCCTCAAGTACAATTCATAGGGCAAACCATCGAGACCAGGCGATTTGCCTCTGCCAACTGTCTTCAAAGCTGCGTAGACTTCGCCCTCCATAATCTCTCCCTTGCAGCTAGCTGTATCAACTGGCAAAAGCCGGGGGAAGTCAGCTAAATAGCTACGAAACTCCATATCACAAAGACCAGGCTCCTTGGTAAACAGGATCTCGAAATGCCGCCAAAATGCCTCGAACATGTCGTCAGTCGACCAAAGAGTGTGTCCCTCAGGGTTGCGAACCCTCTCGAATGTACCAGTCACCTACTCGGCGAATCTCTTCCTTGTGCAGATCTGTGCCCATATTCACAGCTTCGGAAGACATCTGGCAGAAGGAATCACTAAAGAAAGGGGCCAAAATGTGCTCCTTATATACTTGTCAAAAAGGGTCAGTCGGCTCAGATTTCAGCTTCCCTTTTTACATGCCAAAACTGTACCTTAGCCAATGAGATTGCTTGTGTAACAATCGTAAGCTCTGGTTGGCTACTTCACAGTATTGGAAGGATCCATAACACTGAATTGGAATTAGGGGGTGGATAGATTATTCTATCCCAACATTATATATATATATGAGAGAGAAAGATAGATGCACATGTATAAAGTCTTTGTGCAGTACATAAACTACATAAACTATCATTAGTTTAGAAATTTGTAGCGATTTGTTTTTACAGAATGTCTATTTTACAGTTTTGTTCTTTTTAATATTCCATACTTTTCTCTGTATAAAAATTGGTCAACATGTAAATATTTGTATCTGTGTGTGAATATATACATATATATATATATATATACTTTATATATACAGAGTGGTCCAAAAGTGGGTGGACAGTAAATGATAAAATATATTTTGAGATTACAAATACAATTATTATATTGGCAATTAAATTTTATTGTATACAGTTATACATATAAAAACGTTTTTTTAAAAATGACCAACAAGGAAGATTTCATCAATTTTTTCTTTAATTTTTCCAGTATTCTTAGATATTTCATTTTTGCTGGAGATAAGGAATGAAAAATGTTCCATAATACAAATACATTATACAAATACTATAGTTATAAAAAACAATGTTGTAATAATATAACTGATACACAAACCTCTCCTATCTACTGTTCACTTCCTTTTGGACCACCCTGTGTGTGTGTGTGTGTGTGTGTGTGTGTGTGTATGTGTGTATATATATATATATATATATATATATATATATATATATATATATATATGGAAACTTCTCCATTGCTTATAAACTGACCCAGATCAATGAAGAACACACCCAAGTTCCAGATGTGATGGGACAGCTGACAAACCTCCTCAAACTTTTTCTAACACCCTGACCTGACAAATGCTCAACAAAAGTTTTACCCACAATTGACACATTTGTTCATTCCCTAGTCAGTGTCCAAACTAACTCCAAACCAATGACATCCCTGATTTACCATTCCAGAAAACGTTTTTTTACTATGAGAAGGCAGACTGAGACAGCTTTCAGCCCCATATGATGGAAGCTTCACTCTCAACCTTCTTCACATATGCTGTCCTAATCTCTAAATGGATCCTTTCTGAAAAGGAGTGTTTTATATTCAAAATATTTTATCAAATACCAAAAAATCAGCCCTGGTTCACCCCTTAATATGCTGCAGTCATAGCTCACCAGAACAACTGCTTCAAAATCTATTGCAAGGAACAGTGTAGTCTGCCCCTTACTTCTTTCAGAATCGACCAGCACTCACTGTAAGAAAGTTCTGGAAAACAATGTGCAGCAATGTGTAAGCTGTCAAGACCAAGGTTGAAAAGAAACAAATTGGAGTCTGTAAATTCTGGAAGATCACTAACCAAATTATGAACAGTGGTAAAGCGGCTGTACTCACTAATATAAATGACCCCAATTTTATATCCTCCCTGGCAGAAAAGGGGAAACTCTTTGCCTCTTTATTTTCTTAAAACTCAACATTAGATGACAAAGGCTATTCCTCCTCATGTCTCACTGAGCACAATCTCAGTAATTCACTTCAGTAAAAGAAGTCTCTAAACTTATCAAAAGTTTAGCAACTGGCCTTGATAAAATGCCAGTGGTCATCCTTAATATCAACCCAGAATTCTAGCAAAGTTATTTAACTGCTGCTTGAAGGAGAAATCTTTCCCAAGAACATGGAAGGTGGTAAATATCTGTTCAATCTTCAAGAATGCAGACAACTAACTCTCCCCTCTCAGTACAGGTCCATTACTTTTGTCAGTATCATCAGTAAGCTTTTTGAGTCTTTTCTCAACAAGAAGGTCATCAAGCAGCTGGATATGAACAACTTCTTGTGCGACAAGCAGTATGGGTTTGAATCAGCCCAGTCTGCTGCTGACTTCCTATCTACCATTACACATGGAATTAGTGAGGCCCTTGACAACACATACCGCAAGAATCATAGCTTTAGATATCTCAAAGGTCTTCAACAGGGTGTGCCACAAAGGTTTACTACACAAGCCCACCAGCTAGGGAACCACTGAAAGATTTTTTTTTGTGATAAAATTCTTCCTAATGGGTAGATCTTTGAAGGTAGTTATTAATGCCCAATCCTCCAAGGCTCTGGTGGTCGATGCAGGCGTTTCCTACGTGTCACTTCTCATAAATTCATATTGTCCTTACAGATATGAATTGAAATTTTGAAAATCATTGTCATGGGCAACTTAATATAAACTTGTGATATATCCCATGACTCTTAGAATCATAGGGGAACCACAAATACAGCAGCTGAAGTGATATATCTTGGGTATGATAACTTGATAGAGCCCAATTCTCTCCACACTGGTTTGAATTCAGTTTTTCTTCTAAACTGGTTGCCATGTAAGGCTATAGAACCTTGACTGTCCTGCTATTTAATCAAAACTGGGGTATAAAAAAAAAAAAAAAAAAAAAAAAAAAAATGGATTCACACCTTTCCCACAATTGAAGATTCTACACTTTCGTGTCTTTAGGCAATTTATAATAACTGATTTTACCATTTTTCAAATGCTCACGTAACAGGGATTTTCTATGAATGCACAATTTTCAAAAATATGAGAAGTTACTTAGTCTTAAAACACTTTCATCCATATATATATATATATATATATATATATATATCATGATCAATCATGAATCCCATAACTCTTTCGAGTCATAGGGGCACCACATGTACAACTGCCACAGTAGAAATGATGGGCCTGATAGAGCCCAACCCTCTCCAGGCTGATTTGAATTCAATTTTCCTTCTTCTAGACCTTATGGTTGAACCCAGTCTTTCCTGCTATTTATCCATAACTGGAGAAAGAAGAGATGGATTCATACCTTCCCCAAGGATATTAGCACATAAGTGAATGCAATGAAACTAACTGGAATTCAAACTTGACTCTTTGATTTCTCAACCTGACCCACTATCCATTTTTCCATTATGCCTCTATCTTTATATAAATTAGTTTTCTATTGCATTCATAAATAGAAGTTATTTCAATCCCCAATTATAAAAGAACTTAAAAAAGAGGTTAAAGAATCGCAGATCAACTGAGAATTCGCCAAGGGTTGGTGCCATTACCAAAAATATTATATTAAATTGGAATGGAATCATGTTAATGAAATACTTATGCAGATAACAAAGTTTGCTGGTATTTATTGCTTATATTGAGTTATCAATTTTGTGGCAACATGGTGACTTGATTTATTACTTGATTTATTTATTATTAGATAATGAATAGATTCATACTTGTTATGGAAATTACCACTTGTTATATAGATTAGCACTTATGGTAAAAGGGATTTATGAATTGAAATGAAAAAATTAATGAATTCAACGCATACATGGTTATATATATATATATATATATATATATATATATATATATATATAGTAATTTTGTTATTACAATGTTTTTTGGTAATATATATATATATATATATATATAGTCATCCACAGACAGATCTGTTTAACTGTATCATAGCTCATCAGTACGGTTAGACATCTGATAGCTTTTAACCCAGGATTGAAACTTGACTGAATTGGCATCAGTCGGTGATACTACCTCTGAGCTATGGATGTTCGGTAGAAGAAGACAGACTATTTTAGCATATGATGTATCATATGCCAGTAGCCAGAGTGCTCTAATTCATTACTGAGAGAGAGAGAGAGAGAGAGAGAGAGAGAGAGAACAACATAGTTTAGAAAAGGATAGAAATATATATTTATGTATAGTGTGTGTACCTGTGCCACATGATTTGGTTGAAACGAAATGTTATTTCACATGGGGAAACAAGTCTCCCAAGTGTGGAAACTAAATACTTTGTCACTACACCATCCAGTGGCTCAAAAAAGGTCAAAAGAGAGGAAGAGAATTTATGTTCATTCCTTATACAGCGTATTACCACACCACCTAGCAGGTATCAACTGGTAGACAAGTTTGGGTAATCCCAAATATAATAATAATCAGGTTTTATAACTTTTCTAATAATGTACAGAATATTTAACACTATTTACATTGTTATATACAACAAATACATATGGCTACATGCTGTATTTTGCATATGTTAATGTATGTGCGTTTGTGATGCAGTGGATATCAGCCCAGAATGAGAAATCAGGGAGCCGAGTTCGAATTCCAGTTGAATTCCTCACTTTCACTTATACACAAATACCCTTGGAAAAGGTATTAATCCATCTCTTCCCTCCAGTTATGGGTTAAATAACAGGACAGATTGGATTCTATAGCCTTGGCTGGCAACCAGTCTACCACAGAAAATAATGGCAACCTACTGCAGCATAATCTTCTGCCCAGTCAGTAATATCTCCTTCAAGACATGATCATCCAAGCATGAATTTTGTATGGCACTTTACTGATTGACACTGTTCTGACTGCCATATTTATAGTGTTTTAGCTATTGTACGCTCTGGTCTTTTCCAAGTGATTGGAATTTTGAAATCAAACCCTTTATGTCATCTACTAGAATGTTCTAGTTCCATGTGCCATTCCTCTTCTGAAATTATTTTTTGTTCTCCTCTGCTGTAGCCAGGTATTGAACTCATAACTCCTTGGGTCAAGTCACTGGATTACTTCAACCAATGATTTTATTCACTGGGCCATGTGTCCTTGACAGTCTGAACAAATTAAATAGCTTAGATAATTACAATACCTCATCTCAGAAATATAGCCAGATACAATTTTTCTATAAGCAAATTGACACAAATTTGAAAAAGAATCCAAACAATTCTAGTAAGGAAAGAAAAACAGGAATTTAAACAAAAATAAACATGACTAAATATATTACATTATGCTGTATCGAAAATTCTACCAATTCTACTAGTTTAGTTACATTGAAATATCTTTCTTTTCCCTTTATTAGACCCAAGTAGAAAAGAATTTAAGTAACTATGTAAGCAACTTATATAATTCAAGTAATTAAAAAAAAATGAATCAACCCAAGTATGGATTAAAATTTTAAATTGCTTATAAAATATATCAT
Organism: Ascarosepion bandense; assembly: GCA_037127315.1. Taxonomy (NCBI): domain Eukaryota; kingdom Metazoa; phylum Mollusca; class Cephalopoda; order Sepiida; family Sepiidae; genus Ascarosepion; species Ascarosepion bandense. The sequence goes on along the minus strand of JBBBDQ010001133.1, from coordinate 55,672 downwards.
GGAGTCTTAAAGATTGTACAGTGAAGGATTGTATTCATATTTAATTTTATCATGACTGAGTAGATAATAAAAATACAGGACTGAATTTTCATATATTTTATATTATTATTCACATTTCATGGGAAAATGATTTCTTGCAGGAAATGTAAAAATCATTGAGAAATAAATCCCCAAAACTAAAATGGAAAGATGAAACACTTGTGCAGAATCAAAAGATTCCAACAGAATCAATGACATTCTTTGATATCAGGAAATGCTTTGAAAAAGGTATTCTTGGATGAAAAGAGTGTTTCTTGAGAGTTCCTAAAAGAAACCTGCATTTGGGGAAAAAGCGAAAAAGAAAAGTTGCAGATTGAAACATCAAAGTTCAGTGTCTGTTGGTCGATGGCAAATTCAGATAGAATACATTTCAAATATATGTACTATTAGTAAGCATGAATTTGAAAGACTTGTTCAAAACCCCAACAGAAAATTTTATATTTATTGTCATAGTTATTTACTTTCTTTTCATGACCAAATATGCCAGATGCTTGAAATTGTTATTAATGAAAAAAAGTTGATTTTTTTCACCCCAAGCAAAACAATAATGTCACTAAGACATAAGGAGTTACTGGGAGTGAAAGAAAATGAGAAGATTTTGAAAGGAACTGAAAACTTAATCTAAAATAGGAAGCAAGGATAAAAAGTACCCTAATAGCTGTAATATACCACATTTACAGTATTTACATTATTTGAACTATTGTCCTCATCTTTGTACAACGTTTCGGCTGTTGTATGCTCTGGCCTTCTTCAGGTGCTAGGAATTTCAAACCGAATGCTTTATTATAATCACTGGGGTATATCATCCTCATTTCTTGTGTAAAGCCTTGATTAAATGTCATGAATTATCTCCCTCTAACCCTGCAAGTTACTTGTTAAGTGATCTTAAATGGTTACTCAAGACATGTGGCCTTTTGTCAAACTATGCTAACATACCGGTAAGATTTTCAAAATAAAAATGAAAGAAAATCTCAATTTCAAAAGAAATAATACAGCCAAGCACTAAGTTGCTATGAACACATTAATGATATACACCTGATAAATGTGAATCATGCAATTAAAAAAAAACTACCAAGTATATAAACAATATTACTGTATTTAGCAACGATATAGAGTATCTGAATTCATGAGAAAAAATTAGTTTCTGTTCACACATCCAGCATTCAAGTTTTTGCCAGTGTCAAATTATTTGCCAATTATATATTGACTAAGCTTGTGGCACATCAAATCAAATAGTTTTCTCTCAACAATCCAAAAAGCTAAGTATTTTAAACTACCTCTTTTTGAAGTATAGAGCCTTCTGTGAACAATAACTCTTATCTTTGTCTTGAAAGTTTTTGAATATTATTTTGTGCCAGATCAATTAAATCTGCAGCATGAAAACATTTCCTCTTCATGACAATTTGTTGAAATTATGAACTTTGAAAATTTCAGATTTATTTTCCTGAAATGTGCTACTGACACAATTTCAAGTGTGTAAATTCATCAATAAATTCCTTGTTTTGTTAAAATTACTCATACATTTCCTCATCATTATCCTCTATTAATCTATTTGGTGTGGGTAAATCAAACATTCATTTTAACTCTGAAGTTCCACACCACTGCAAGAGTAAGAATTTTAGCAGTGCAAGTTCAAGTACTGGAAGAAGTAGCTTTGTTTTGATTCCAAGTATTTTTTTCTTCAGAGTTAACACAATTCACTTCTGTGAATGGAGCTTTCAATTTATCAATGTTCAGATCTTTACTTGTCCACTGATGTTTGTCTGTAAAGTAAATTAAAATGAACATATATTTGTACAAAAGATCTTTATATGATCAGGTGTATGAATTGACAAGTTTCTCATATTTTTCAGTTGTGTATTCAAAATGTCTGTTAAGTGTACCCTTTCTCTTGGGAATAATATTTGCCTTTTAGAGTTTGAAATTTAATTACAGCCAATTATGCTTACAGCTCTTTCAAGTGTCTACATTTTGGCATGTCACCTCACCATCTACAATCAACAACAACCTTTTGACATGTTTTCTCTGAAGTGAAATTATTTGAATATCAAATACACCTGAATGATGCTTGACTTGGGCTTAAAATCAGAGTCCTAAGTGCAATGTCAATATATTGCATAAAAAAGAAGATGGCAAAACTAATGCCAGTGTGCTGATCCTATATAATTTGGTCAAATATGTTCAGATCAGTTTCTGCTATAATAGCAATTCTTTCTATAAAATCTAAAAAGTAAGAGAAGCCAGTCATGGCTGTCAGACAATTCTGTAACCACATCACTCCCTTACATCTGGTTACCTAACTCTTCAGACTGCGACACCCCTTGATTATTATTTATGGGGCGCAGTAGAACAAGAGAACAACAAAACTCTTTGTAAGATTAAAAATGAACTTAAGGCAACGATTATGACAGCATTTATCAACTTAAGAAAAATACTGTCCAGAAGAGTTGCAAGATAATTCAGAAATTGTTGGAAAGCTGTGATTGAAGTCAATGGCAATTTTATTGAATTAATTTACTCTTTAGTATCTGAAGATAGTTCTGTGCAATATTGGTAAATATATCTGTTAAAATGAGATGTCAGTACTATTTTCATTTTTTGCATAATTTAGATGACAATTTATCCATCGCACCATGTATATGCACACATATACACATACGTGTGTAACAATTTTGATATAACTCAGTCAGTTAAGTACTATAAATGATACATGCTTGGGTGATCATGTCTTGAAAGAGACATGACTGACTGGGCAGATGATTATTCCACCATAGGTTGCCATTACTTTCTGCAGTAGACTGGTTACCAGCCAAGGCTATAGAACCCAGTTTGTTCTGTTATTTAATCCATAATTGGAGGGGAGAAACAGATTAATACCTTTCCCAAGAGTGTAATCCATCCCTTCCCTCCAGTTATGGGCTAAATAACAGGACGGATTGGGTTCTATAGCCTTGGCTGGCAACCAGTCTACCGTAGAAAGCAATGGCAACCTACTGCGGGATAATCTTCTGCCCAGTCAATCATGTCTCTTTTGATACATGGTCACCAAAAGTGTGTATCATGTCTGGCACTTAACTGACTGAATATAACTAATATATCGATAATAATAATAATAATAATATGTATAAAGGGCAATTTGAATAAAGACAAAAGGGAAACTTTTCTCAGCTGATGTATTTTGTCCTCTGATAGACTTTATCAAAGTAACAAAATCCTTAAGTGTGTGTGTGTGTGTGTGTGTGTGTATATTTAGTATATTGAGGCAGCAGATAATTTTCTAAACATATACTTTTAAATATAAGAGACAATGCATGTCTATTATGTTTAATCATGAGCCATTCTAAACATTGTATTTTGGTTTTAATCTCAGATGAAAATAAAGACAAAAATTCTCCAACATTTGAATAATTTTTTATTAAGTTGGTTCTAAGCTTTTGGCTCACATCTTCAGAGAGGTTACAAGGACGTTAACATAAAACATTCACCATCAAAGACGATTTTATCTTGTGTTGACATAAAACTTTGCTAAGCAACGATAACAGTTACCAAATAGCAAATGCAGTTCATAAATTTGTAATGCGGTTCTATGACGTCACACTGTGTGAGAGCTCTAAATGTTAACACGATAGATGTGTGTGTGTGTGTGTATATATATATATATATATATATATGGATGTAAATAAATATACATATGTATACATGCAGGTACACACTGATATATAAATATTTATCACGTGTTAATAGAACAGTCCTCAATGTAATATAACAGAGCTATTAAGTGTATATATACTTGGTTTTCTTTTTCTTGCTTTTTATTGTGCAAGTCAACCACCTGTACAATAAAAAGCAATAAAAAAGAAAATCAACCAAAAAATGCAAAACAAAAGCAATCAAAGCAATTAACCACCTATAGAACTACTTACATGCCAAAATATCAAATTAGACTAAGCTCCATATACATAAGAAAAAACTGGAACACAACATCAGAGGAAGCTCTGCCCTAATGAATGAGAACATCATAATGGTGCCTTCATGAAACTTTGAAATCGGCAGGACTCTGCTCAGAAAATAAAGGCTGAAACTGCTGAAAATACACTTAGAAGGTTATTAGGAGGCTTTTCCATGTATAAATTTCTTGAACCTTAAATGAAACAAAGTGTTTTACTTATTTGTTATGTCCTCACACTTAACAGCAAAATTAGACATTTTGGCCTATTTTGAGCAAAAAAGGCATAATCTATACAGGAAAAACTTGATGTGATGGGGTAAAACAGACTTGATTTTCAGAATCAGCATTAAATAATAGCCCTTGTTCATTTAAATTATATATATATATATATATATATATATAATCCAGGTAAATTCCAATAGAGACGAACTCAAAAGAACTCAATGTAAAATTCATTTATTTAATTTAACAGAGTAATATAATTTAGAAAAATTTTTGATATACCACAATTTCAATGAGTAATACATATTTTACCACACAATAATGAATCTGGTGGCTCATCAGACCCAAGTGATACAACAGTTGATCTTCAAAATATCCCCCCCCCCACGAATTTTTTTTTGTTCTTTACAGGCGCTTACATGTCCATAGTTAGAATAGACATTTGTAACAGTAATTTACAAAAAATTCCACGCTCATTTAAAAAGAACTCCAATGATAGAAAAAGAAAGAATAAAGAAAAAGTAGACGATAGATAAATGGAAAGAAGAGAAAAAAAGAAAAGAAATAGAAATAAAAAGAAAACGAACAGTATACAGAGAAATAAATGTATCAATTTAGCATCTATAGCGACTTGCCTGCTTTCTTAGAAAAACATGATATGGAAAATTTAACATTGAAATTTAGTTTTAAATATAAAAATATTTAAAAGATATATTTACAGTAAAAAAATAAATTGTAAATCATAATTTTAATACAAACTGAAAAAATAATTACTATTAATATTATTTTAAAAATTCATATTATTTTTTAAAAATTCAGTTCAAATAATTAAAATTAATAAAAAATAAAACTTATAATTAAATATAGGAAAAAAGGAAAAGTTAGAAAGATAAATGTAAAAATATATAAAAAATAAAAAAGAGAGAAAAAAGTAAATAAAAAGAATGAGAGCGAGTAGTATAGATAGAAAAGAATTTAGAATAATTCGAAATAACTGTTTTAGATCGAAACCGGTGTCCATTACAATTATATTCATTCTTAGAAACAATATGGGATTTAATATTAAATTATACTTACTATGGGATATATTTATGGTAAAAAGTAAATCATAAATCATACTTCCTAATAGAAATTACAATATAACCACTAGTAGTAATATATTATAAAGAATAGTTAAAATAATAACTTTTAGGAAGAAAAGGTAAATGAAATATTAAAAAACATCTTAAATAATAATAGATAATAACAATAAAAAAAAAATATATATATATATATATATATATATATATATATATATATATATGTATCAAAAACTTTCTTTAAAACACTAATAATAATTATATTAAAAAACGATCTTAAAAAAATTAATAAAATAGAATAATATTAATAGTAATAATAATAAAAAATAAAAATGCATATATAAAAATTTTTTTAACACTAATAATAAAAAATAATCAAAATAATGTTATTAGAAAAAATATAACCTAAATAATAGTTATAAAATGATATTATGAAAATAATAAAAAACACAAAATATATATATAAAAATATTAACACAAATAATAATAATAATAATAATAATATTATTACTACTACTATTGGAAACGACAATAGATCCTCAACAATAGCAATAACATAATCAAAAACGTAAAAAACCTACATACACATACATATCCACACATATATACACAGAAATACATACATACACACATATACACATATACATAAAAACCTATGAGCAAAAAATATATATATCCGATACATATTTTTTCTTTAAAGATGTATCTATACACATACATATACATACGCCACACATGCAAACACATATATAAACATATACATATATCTTAGCATGTGGTGTGGGTATAGAAGAATCCAAAGGAGTATCCTGTACATACAGTGGTAGGATAACTCTCTAAGAAAGCTCTAAATATATATGTATATAAATACATATAGAGCAAATATAAGAAAAATTAAGGCAGACACGTTATTTCATGGTAAATCGGAAGTGTAGGCCTATTTCAGGCGAACCATCATCAGCTTCCATCTTTATTGTGCAAAAGATTTTACACGAATGAAATTCACAATGACCTAAAAAAAAAAACAAATAAAAATAACGGTTGCTCCCTTAAAAGAGAAAATTTAAGAAAAAAATACATCATTACATCAGTTTGGCGAACACACACACATATTCATACATAAGCATATATATATATATATATATATATATATATATATATATATGCAACATATAATCAAAGAACATACGTTGGGGCGGATGTCAACAAAAGTTCAAAGATACATTCAGCCTGTCAGTTGGACTGCTGACCCGTAGATTTGAAATGTAAAGAAAGTGGGTTAGGTAAGAGAGAGAGAGAGTTAAAAAGAAAGGGTAAGAAGTATTTTAAAGCGTAAACAAAAAGGGAAGAAGAAAGAAAAGAGGAATAAATTTAAAATAGAAAGAAAAGATGATAGGAGAAAATGAAAAATAAAAATAAATAAATATTATATATTAATCGTGAAAGGATAAGAAATTGAAGTCTAAAAAAATTTTAAAATATATTTAAGAGATAATAGTTAATCTGTTGTGATCACAAAATCATCACACCACTATATAATCAAAATTATACTAATTATTCGGTTAACAATACAATAATAATACCATAATGTAGGTAAATTTTTCGGTCAACGGTACAGTTGTAATACCATATAATTTTAGTACTGTAAAAAAACATATATATATGTACACATACAACTCACACACACACGTAAATGTGTACACACATACACACACCCGCATATGCACATATATGAACACAGACACACACACACACACACACACACACACACACACACATATGTATATATATTCAAACACCAGCAAAAACAAATATGTAAGCAATAACACAGACATATAAAAGCTTGTATATATATATAATAAAAAAAAATCCTCAACATATATAACAATGGTGTACAATTAAACAATATATATTCTGTAAAATAATGTGATGCGAGTAAAGTCTTCAGAGGAATGAATGAGGGGCTAAAAGTTTAACAGTTTAAACCGGCTCCTGTGTCGGCATTTAAAAATTAGTTCCCTCCTCAGATTCAGCAGATCCAATTGGTTTTTGTGTTTTATAATAGTGATTTTTTCATCCAAGCATAAGCGAAAGCAATCTTTGAAGTTGATGGGTGTGTTAGATTTTTTAATGATATTCCATATATATATATATATATATATATATATATATATATATATATATATATATCTCCATACACACACAACACATATATAGAAGCACACCTATACGCCACACATGCAAACACATATATAAACATATACACGTATATATATATATATATATATATATATATATCCATACATATACACACACACACAACACATATATACAAACACATCTACACACATACATGCAGTGAAATATGTATTACCCATTGAAATTGTAGTATATCAAACATTTTTCTAATTATATATATATATATATATATATATTAGTCCTGGGTATGACAATAAACTACATCCAGCAGCAAGATCTCTGATTGGGAGATTGAAGGTTTTGAGGAGTGTAAAATCACCTCTTAATTGTTGTTGTTCCCAGGTTCACCTTAATCATGGGTATTAGGAACTATTAGGGTCCCATCTATAGATAATGAAACACCAGACAAAAAAATATGTTTTTATAGTAAAAATACCAGCAATATATTTTTATAAAAAAAAGTGTTGGCAACAATACATATTTACAGTAAAATGATCAACAATACATATTATCTGTATTTGAAGGTATACAACTGCATTCAAAATATATTTAGTTAAAGCCATAAAATTGTGTTCAAAATATTTAGATTTCAGTATTAAATAACCCATAAAGATGTTGATATGGTGCTAAACAGAATGAATGAATCAACCAACCAAAAATTTAACAATGAATACAGTTATTTTGAACTGTACTGTTTCTTTTTCTTTTTTATTTTCTGTCTTGTGGTCTTTAAATAATTTCAATGTGCATTTCAGCCTGCCATTCTCATCCACCTTTAATTTATTTCAATCAATATTGTTATTGATATCATTATTTTGTTGATATCCAGCTAAATAAACATGCTGTCTCTTTGTATTTCTTTCATATTTTCCCATTCACTCTTCCAATATAGTTTTCCTTTCAATGTTTTTTTTTTATAATTTCATCCCAAGCAAGGCAATGAAGACACTACAATACAAATGTTTACCAAGTTTGAAAGAACATGAAAAAAAATTATTAAGAGAGAGAGAACAATAAACGAACAGGAAGTCAGAAGATAACAATTGACACTGCATTTAATGTTTTGAAAATCAAAGTTGACTGGGAAGCAAGAAAACAGAAGAAAGTTCCACATTTGAGCAGTGTGCTAAAAGAAACTTAGTATAAACAGTATACTATATAAAATATAAAAAAAGCTACATTATGGCAGTGGGAAAGTAACTGAAGCCAAGATGCCAAGTCAAGACCAATAACCTTGCAGATTCTTTAAATTCTATCAAGAATCTCTAAATACACAGCAGAAAACTATAATTTACCAAGTTAGGTTTTATTTTTATTTTTCTATTGTTTTTATATGTCTCTATTTTCATTCTTCACACCCTCGTTTTTCCTCCTTTTACTCTCCCTGATCTTTTTGTAAATTGCTTCCTGCTTAATGTAAGTTTCTCATTCAAAAAACATAATGAGTGCCTCTCAAATCACAGGACAAAAAGCTTAACATTCATATAAGTTGAGAATTATCATTATTTACATCTAAAATAATGCTGCCCTGAATTATGTTATAGAGTCCTGTATACTGATTTATATATATAATTGGTGACTGATGTCAATTCAGTCAGGTTTCAATCCTGGCTAAAAGCAATTGGATGTCTAACCGTACTGATGAGCTGTGATACAGCGAAACAGATCTGTCTGCGGATGACTAATATATATATATATATATATATATATACACACACACACACACACATAAAATTTTACAAAATCCATTATGAAATGGATTCAATCTGATATATTTTTAATTTATTTGGTTATTAGATCTAATGACAGTTTCTCCTAAGAGATACAGGTTCAAATCCTGCCACATATTTTTCTAACAAGATTTCTCAATTATTCAGGACAGTAGATGTAAATAAATATATTATTTAATAATGTAGAAAAAACAGAGCATCTACTCAAATATGAGAACCCATTAAAAATAATATTTAAAAAAAATAAATTAAAAAGATACATACATACATACATACATACATACACACGGGGATGAAAAAAAAAAAAAACAATGATGCAAGTGACATTTAATTTAATTGGTCATTTCTTGAAATGTGAGTTTTATTTCCCAATTGTGATATTTTGTATCAAATTTGTGTATTGATAGCTTTGTTAACAGTCCGCTCACTATTCCTTGATAATTTTTCTTTATGTGCTATTTCTATTCAGGATGTAAGCGATCATGGTCCTCCACATCTCACTATCCCTTGTCACTCTCAACACTTTCTCTTGGTACCTCTACCAAACCTCACTTTGCCATCCACCTGCTCAAGCCCATCAAGTATATATTGTGCTGCTTTCCCCTGTCTCTCTTTCCCTCTAATCATTCTGTGAGTATTAGATTCTCCAAGCCCTCCTTCGTAATTACATGTCCCAGAATTCTCAGCTGACTCTTTCTGATGCTAAGTATGTTTCCTTTTCATTTACATCCTCCCTATCACATGTTCAGTCTATGGTATCCTCAGCATCCTTCTGTATATTTCTTTTCTTTTGAGTCTCTATTTTTTAGGAGATCATCCAGTATTTGCTGCTTAGAGGAGGACAGATATCACATAACAGTCCAGTATACTCTTTCCTTTGTTTCCAATGAAATCTTCCTGTCTCTCAATACTCTGTTTAGCTTTTGAAATGCATCTTTGGCCATGCCAACATATTTTTAGACCTCAGTGTCGCACTTTCCATCCTCTGTCAGAAATATCTAATTACAAATATTCAGAAAAAGCAGTACATCTCTCGTTTCTTTGCCAAATTTTCTCAGTTAGGAAATTACAATAAAATTCAATTTCCTTATTTTAAAAATGTTCAGCCCATAAACATATTAATGTTGGGAATTATATATTTGCTATTAAAATTCACTGAGAGTTTATTATACAAATGTATTGAAAATTATGAAAGTTGTCATTGCTCAGGAATTAAAGGAAGCATAACATCTGAAAGAATAATGTCATAATTGTATATAAAGTAAATACAGATCAGAAATAGGACAAGAACAGTGCAAATTTGTCTGGAACAAGGAATGTAATATTTATACTGAGGATGATAGTAGAAAGAATAATACAAATGCAAAAGAATGTGTACCTGGGGTTTTTTTTTTTTTGGTAAAGTAGATCACAAAGAACTACTGGAACTGCTCGGTACGTTTGACATATTTAGGTAGACTATTAGAATTAGGATGTGTGTTGTGGTACAGTGGATATTGGCTCGGAACGAGAAACCGGGGAGCCGAGTTTGAATTCCATTTGAATCCATTGCCTTCACTTACGCACAAATACCATTGGGAAAGGTATTAATCCTTCTCTTCCCTCCAGTTATGGGTTAAATAGCAGGACAGATTGGGTTCTATAGCCTTGGTCGGCAACCAGTCTACCACAGAAAGCAATGGCAACCTACTGCGGGATAATCTTCTTCCCAGTCAGTCATGTCTCGAAAAAGACATGATCGCCCAAGCGTGTTTCACGTATGGCACTTAACTGACTGACTGATTAGAATGACCCAGAATCTATACTGGAAGCAAACTGCCTGCATACAGATAGGAAATAAATTCAGTAAATATAAAAAATAGAAAAGAATGCAAGTCAAAGAATCCAAATCTTCTCACCAGACTTATTCAACCTGTACAGTGAAGTTATTTTATGAGAATTAAAAGTCCTAACATGATTCATTATTGTCAGCCACAATCTTAACAACATAAGGTATACAGATGACACAGTGTTGATAGCAGACATAGAAAGGAAATAACAAGAACTCCTACAGAAGCCAGCTGAGGAAAGTGAGAAGAAAAGACTAAACTTCAGTTGTAATAAACTAGAATGCATTGTTGTTAGCAAAAGGAAGAGCCCAACATGCAAATTACAAATAGAAGATACCAAAATCAAACAAGTACAACTATTTAAATATTTGAGAAGTCTTTTAACAGAGGAATGAAACTGTGACACTGACATCTGAAGGTACATTGGGATAGTGAAAAAAGGTGTTCCAGAAGTTAAGTAAAGTATAAAGAAAATTTTGTTAGAAACAAGGACAACAGCAATGTACTTTTATAAAATATCATTCCTCTTATATGACAGTAAATTCTGAATGATGTCCTCACAGATGAAGAAAAGATTTGAAGCAACAAAAATATGGTTCTACAGAAGAATGTTGAGAATACCATGGATTGAACATGTGAGCAATAACAATGTTTTAGAGAAAATAAGAAAAAAAAAACACATATCAGAAAGAGACAAGTGAAATTTATAGGGCACATAATGTGGAAAGTGGGCTTGGAAAACTTGATACTCACAGGTTATACTGAATGAAATAGAAACCAATGCATAACCTACCAAGCAAGTAAATGGATGGCAGAGCAAGGTTTAGGAGAGATAACAAAAAGAAAAAAATTATTAAGAGTTACAAAGGACAGGAAGTTGTGGAGAGCTATGATTGCCTACGTCCTGAAGAAAACAATGCATAGAAGAAATACACTATACCAGATTTTTTTTAATATAAATTAATGTTTAAACAGTCAAGGTTTTCACTATTTTTCACAGCCAGTGTTGGTAAAATTTTCAGAACATATTCAGATGACAAATATATTATCTGCATGTCAGATGATAATATCTATCTTTATTAAGGGTACTAACAACATATTGTTTTGAAAGAGAGCCGATTTTTATTATGCAAACAAAGTGTAACATTATTTTTTATTTACAAATAAATCCAAATGATTCAGTCCATAAAATATATATATACTTGATTAATACCGTATTCTATATACCCAAATAAATTATTACTTTACATGTTACTATGAGTTCTATAACATTCTGTAACTTCATTAAGATTTAAGTTTGTTTTCTTTTCACATTACTTGCAGTTTTATTGCTTACCAAAGATTTTTGCTTTAATATTAATTGAACTCACAATTACTCTTCACAAATGAGGTTATTGTCCTGTATATTCATTGGCATTGGTGAATGTGAGTTCAGTCCCTAGGTTAGTCAGTAGGTACTTGGTCTCAATCGAAACAGGGCATGTAATAACTGAGCAGTACTAAAAATAAGAACTAGATGAGATATCCCTCGGAATGGGCAGTGGAATGAGAGAACAGTGTTTCCATAGATTAAATACAGTGTTCTGGTCATAATTCCAGATCAATATATACCTGATGAAGACCAGAGGGCACAAAACATTGTAATAACAACAACAAAGACAAGGACAGTAGTCTGAATGAAAATAGTTTAAACAATAACTCTTCATTCCAATAATTCATCCAAATACATATATATATATATATATATATATATATATATATATATATATATATTAATTAGTTTTTGGTCATAATTAAATTAGACCAGTACCCAGTTTTATTAAAATGTGTTTAATACATTTATATTGTAGAGCTTTTGAATATTTTTCATTTGGAAATGAGTTATTTCCACAACTTGGTTTCAACGTTTTGGTATTTTCAGGCAATTTATAATAACTGATTTTCCAATGTTTTCCAAATGTACAACAGGGAGTTTTACAAATGCATGACGGATTTTTAAACAAATAAAAATTTTCAAAATTAGGAAGGAGTAACTTGAGGATTTTAAAACACTTTCATTCAGGTTTGTATGATGTATCTATAAGTGTAATTACATCAGGACATTACTTCAGATCTTTCATTTAGTAATTTTTTTTGTTCTGGAAAAAATATAATGGCTAATTTTGTATATATATATATATATGTACACAGGGTGACTGAAAAGTAACTCCCTATTTTATGTATGAGTTGCCAGCCAGTAGTCCTGACTTAACACCTTATGAATTTTTCTTTTGTTGGTTAAAGGAGCAAGTCTACTATACCAGACCAAAATTTGGAAGAATTTGAGGAGTGAATACAAGAAGTTAAGTCTTTCATATGACAAGAATTCCTAGTGAAATCAGTTGACACAATTTATGCACTGCTTGAATAGCTGGTAGCAAAATCTGGTGCCCATATTGAATTAAAAAAAAAAAACAAACCACTTGCTAAATGCTTTCCACTTATATCCATACCTTGTAAAAATTATAGTTTCTAAATAATGGAACAAACTCTCAAAGGAACATTTTCCCAATCACTTCAATTTTGACCTGTTCAAATCTAGAATCAAGCATTATCTTCCCTTCCTATTCATATAAACTACCCCTTCACATAATGTCTACCTTGAGCCTTGTATAGGGTGAAACACAGTGTTAATAATAATAAGTATTTTAAGATAGGGAGTTACTTTTCACTCACTATATAAGAAAAAGCAACACATTAACTGAGTTTTCATTTTATATTATATTTCTTTAGATAGTATCTACTGAGTTCCCTATATGGATCTATCTCTAATATTTTATATTATTAGATATTTTTGGCTTATCCTCTCTATTCACACATTTGACATCATTATATATATATATATATATATATATATTTCTTTTAATGATAGACAAGTTTTCTACTGGACTAATATTTGAAGATGTTGAGTGACATTTCATTAATTTGGTGTATCTTTGAAACTGTTATGACAAGGTGAATAATCATCAGTTTTGCATACTGTGAGGGAGAATTGTCTTACCTGAATAGACTCTTTAGTTTAAAACTTCTTAGATGTCAGCTAATATATTCTTTAAGAATTTATTATTTTCTGTATTCATCTTGATATCATCATCAACCTTCTATTTATAATTTTACAACTTAAAATATTTTAATGCCATATTCTTTCAAGACAATAGGCAACTATGGCTCTCCACAAATTCGTTCGATCATTATTGTTGAATTGCCATGAACTCATGTGAAATACAGTGGAGTGATTGCTTTTTAGATGATTTTTTACTTCAGTGCTGTCCTTCTTTTAAACTGACGGCTAGCTAAGGCCACAGAGTTCAGTCAAGTCTGCTATTTAATCCATAGGAAGTAAGGAGATGCCTTTCCTAAGTGAATTAATGCAAAGTGAATGTAAGAGATTAGACCAGAACTTAAACTGATATCACTGCTTCTACTTTATATGCTGATAACTGTTATGCGGCCCACAGGTCCACTGCCTACAATACCAGCTCAAAACAATACTACAATATTAGATCAAAACAATCCTTCATCTCTCCTTTGTTGTCTTTAAAGTTGTGTTTGTTGACTATTTCCATGATGCCAGTCAGTTAAATGTCATACGTGATACACATTAGAGCGATCATGTCTCTTTTGATCTATGATTGATTACACAGAAGATTTTGACACAGTAGGTTGCCATTTCTTTCTGGGGTAGACAGGTTGCCAACCAAGGATACAGAATCTAATTTGTCTTGGCATTCAACCCATAGTTAAAGAGAGAAGAGATGGATTAATACCTTTCCTGAGGGTATTTGCATGTAAATGAATACCAAAAATTCAACTGGAATTAGAACTCGGCTCTCCAATTTCTCATTTAGAGCTGATATCCATTGCACCACAATGCACATCCTGCACCACAAGTATTCAGTCTAAAGCCAAATCTTTGAGTCTAACATTTACATTCATCACTGAATTTATTGTTGAAAAATCAATTTTCATGTACTTTCTCCAATTTACACATTTCTCTTTGTAATGTTTACTGGAATGTGGTAGTTTGGTCATCTTCATGTCTTTATTTAATGTTTATAATATTCTGCATTTTCTCTCTTTGTTTACATTCACAACACTAGTTTCTTCAAATATTTTTCCTAGACTTTTTGACATCCTCCAATAAACAAGCAAGAACAGAAGAGTCAAGGACAACAATCAGAAATCTGTCACTGTCTACCCACTATACATAAAAGTGTACACCTGAAAAATTCAGAAGATCTGTGGCCCATATAAGGTCAGGACAGTATTCAAAAGCAGTTTAACCCTTTAGAGACATCTCTCCGAAACAAAGCCACTTTTGAAAGAGAACATGACCAAAGACTGCATGTATTCATTCAGTTGTGAAAAGAAATACAATGGTGAGGTTAGTTATTTCCTAAAAGTTAAGCTGCAGTTCAGGAAAACTGAAATCAAGTATACCTGATCATATATCGAGGGAAACAGAGAGTCATCAATGCCTGTGGAATGAGCATAGATAACAACAGAGAAAGATAAAATGACTGAAATAACCAGTACACATGTTAGGGTCTCATAATCTCTTTAGTAAACCTAGTATAGACAGGGGTATCGTCTGGCAGCCATTGCTTAAGAAAAAAAGAAAGAACACAAAAGTAAATGTTGAAAATGTATCCACTGCCTGAGGACTGACTTTAGATTTAAACAGATCAGGTTCCCTGACAGTTGCAGTTCAATCCCTGTACCAGGCAGTACGGAAAACTTATATATAGTAAAAGTGACACAAAAGTGGAGGGATTAAATTATCACCCCAAAGAATGAAAAGCAGAATAAGAACAATTTAATTTTGTGGATTGGATTAAGTGTTTGGGTGAAAATACCAATAAGGTTTTTTTAAATCATTCCACCCCAAGCAAGGCAGGACCACCACAGTGAGAGAAAAGACAGAGAGTATTAAAAAAAAAAAAAAGGTAAAAGATGAATGAGATTCAAGAAGATAAAAATTGATATGCATTTAAATTTTTAGACATTGTAGCGACCAGGGAAGCAAATAAACAGAAAGGAAATTCCATGGGCAAAATTGCAAGAGAATAAACTGTTCCAGTAAAAGTGGCAGTTACATTTAACTATTTCTACAATAAAAAGGTGGGACCTAGATGCCAATCTAGTAACCTGCTTAAATTCATGTGGATGGGGCACCAGTGAAAAAAAAGATTATCAGAACAGTTGCCATGAAAATATTTATAGAAAACAGGTAGACAAACTGAAGAAGGTCAGAGGGTACAATGGCTGAAATGGTACAAGTAGATAAACCTAACTACAGAGGTGTATAAAACAGAAAAATATTATTCTTTGAACTAATTACATCTTTGTTATTGCTATCCAAGTGCCAATTTTTCATAAATCATAGGTAGAAAGATGAAGACAATAGTCTGCTTTTAAATAATGATAACTCCTCATCCCAGAAATACAGAGAGAAATATTAGTTTGTCACACTGAAAAACATCATTTTCATAAGAATATAGAAATCACTTATAAATTTGGTAAGGGAAATTTAAAAAAAGAACAAAAACTAATTATAATGCTTGTGTAGAATTATCTTTTTTTAATATTTTGGATATATCAAGGAACTCATCTGCCAAACTGGTGTTTAGGCATTAATACTAATAATAATCTAATACTGGATGTGTGTTGTAATGTAATGGATATTGTGATAGACGATGGCTTCATACCTTTTCCAAAAGTATTTGCATATTTATAGATATAAGTATTTGCTTATTTATTGAAACTTATTTTCCCTAACCATTACCAGACAGTTATAATATTTTCTTATAATGCACTTTTTAAGGTAGGCTACATATTATACGTGGCTACATACTATACTATATGTGTCTCGGTAGCACAGTAGGCAGCGCGTCAGTCTCATAAGGATGTGCGTTGTGGTGCATTGGATATCGGCTCGGAACGAGAAATCGGGTAGCCGAGTTTGAATTCCAGCTGAATTCATTGCATTCACTTACGCGCAAATACCCTTGGGAAAGGTATTAATCCACCTATTCCTTCCAGTTATGGGTTAAATAACAGGACAGATTGGGTTCTATAGCCTTGGTCGGCAACCAGTCTACCGCAGAAAGCAATGGCAACCTACTGCGGGATAATCTTCTGCTCAGTCAGTCATGTCTCGAAAGCGTGTATCACGTATGGCACTTAACTGACTGACATACTATACCAGTGACAATTTTGTAGGCCACATTCAAAAGAAATCTTGCCTACAAAATTCACACATACTATACCAGAACGCATTTACTTTAAATAAAGCATCATTTTTAATCTGAACATTAAACACATCTTTCTAAAATTTACTCTTTATTACAAAAATCTTTCATTTCCAGCAAAGAAGCAGAGCTGTTTTTAATACATAACCAAGAAGCCATTGCAAGAAATCTGATTTTGCATATTGGATGGTACTTCCCTATCTATATATTTTTTATGTATATTTTTTTGTTTTTTTTGTTGACTTGTTAAGAATAATTGTAACACAATTAAAAAACCATTTATTAAAACATTTCCTCTTCACTATGTGCATAAAATGTTCAATTAGCTTGCAGTCAAGTATCAGAGTTGCTATAAACAAACTGGGTAAATATATTTTCAGGATACTCTGTATTAATCTGTCAATGGAATTAGTGTCTGCACTAATAAGATTAGTCAATCAGTTTTATCACCGTAACGCACTGAACTGACCACTTTTGTCTTCCTCTTATTTTCTCTTCCTTGTTTTGGAGTTAATCCAGTAACTGATTAACTAAATCTAATCTCCTTATCTAAAAATAAATAAATCAATCAAAAGTACTATTTTGTTATTTTTTCTGCCTGAAGTACTGCCATTATTCCATAATTATTTTAACTAATATCATCCATATGTTTTGACTGATAAGTTCTTGAACCATCTCCAGGTGTTGCTTGCCTTTGTTTGTCCTTTAGTATTATCTTCTATCTCTTTTTTTTTCTTTTTTAAAGAGATTTTTTTAAACTCACAAGTCCAAAGATAGAAATGGTAGGGAGTATCATATATTAGTAGAACCTCACCATCTATGGAACAGCCAGGGAATCTCATCTTCAGCAATGATGAACAGCATTTTCAATTATCCATAATTAATAGAATCAGAAAAATATTTATGTTTAAACTTTTACTAAAATAAAACTTCTTTGCAAAATATATTTCAGAGAAGTAAAATATAAGGAAAGAAAAAAGTCTATAAGGACACATGGCCCAGTGGATATAGAAGCTGGTTAGTTCCAGTGACTTGACCCAAAGAATTTTGGGTTCAATACCAGGCTACAGCAATGGTGAACAAATAACTTATAAGGTTAAGTTAAAGAGAGATAACTCATGGCTACCAGAAGTGGTTTCATACAAGGAATGAGAATGATATACCCCAGTGATTGTAATAAAGGGTTCATTTTAGAATTTCTAGCACCTGAAGAAGCCAGAATGTACAATGGCTGAAACATCATAAAATCATAAAAATGACCACAAAGATGAGGACAATAATCTGAATAATGTAAATAGTGCACACAGATTTTACTATCCATGGTTAATGAGGTTCTTTTTTAACAATAATGTTCACCGTGTACAAGGCCTAAGACCCACTCAAGGTAGAGGGTTACAGAGTAAGAGATACTATTTATGGGGATATGTGGATAAAATAACAATTAACACTAGACTTGAACAGGCTAATATTGTAGTGATCAGGGAAACATCCACCTAGGAGTCAGATAAAGCAAAAAATTTGGGTGTGAGAAGAAGCTGCTTGAGTAGAACTTGTATATCACCCATGGAATTCAAAGGGAATAAGGGTGATTCACAATGGCAATTGTGGAACTCTGAAAGTGGAGGGGCCAGTTAGGGGAGGGCGAGATTTTTCTGAGGAGGAGGGGAACAAACTCAAGCAGCATTTTCATTTTCCTATAACACCACTATCATATACACAATGGCGAAGCCCGAACCGTCGCCTTGGATATCTCTAAAGCATTCGACAGAGTTTGGCATGCTGGCCTTCTATGCAAACTGCTGAGCAATGGTATAGCTGGACAATTGTTTGAACTAATCCAGTCATTCCTATCTAACCGCACATTGAAAGTGGTATTAAACAGACATGTCCCCCAGGGCTACCATACGAATGCGGGTGTCCCTCAGGCCTCCATCCTAGGTCCTACGCTCTTTCTGATCTACATTAATGATCTCCCTGATACCATAAGATCCCAAGTAGGTATGTACGCCGATGACACCACAGTTTACTCTCGCCTTGATCAAAAATCTGGTGTGGGTGACAAAGCTAACCTTGCAGCCGAGCTTGGAACGGACCTCCAATCCGTAGTGGACTGGGGTAAGAAATGGCTCGTAAATTTTAATGCTTTTAAAACGAAGCTACTATCAATTAATCATCATAGACAATCGCACCTACCTCCTATTAGCATGGACCAGGCTTGCCTCCCAGAGAGTAAAACACTATGCCTCCTTGGTCTCACACTTTCAGCAGACCTCAAGTGGAACGAATCCACTGCTAAATCCACAGCTATGAAAGTCGGCCCTCTGTGCAGGGCCCAGAAATTTTTTCCGCCTGAATCTATCCTGCAATTATATAAATCCACCATCTGCCCGTGCATTGAATACTGTTCCCATATCTGGTTTGGTGCCCCTGCTACTCTCCTTGGGCTTCTCGACAAGGTACTGCGGAGGGTCTGTAATGTGATCGATACTGACTTAGCAGACCGCCTACAGTCTCTCTCTCACCGGTGTGACGTGGCTTCCCTGTGTCTCTTCTATAAATACTTTCACAGCTTCTGCTCCGATGAACTTAGATCACTGGTGCCCCCTAGGTTCGAATTTGCACGAGATACTAGATTAGCAACTAGATCCCACCCTTTTACAGTAAAACCGATAAAATGCAACTGCAACTTCTACTCCAACAGTTTCTTTACTTGCACTTACCGACTGTGGAATTCCCTTCCACATGACTGCTTCCCTGACGGCTACAATCTCCAGGAGTTTAAATGTAAGGTCAATTGACACCTCCTAACAAACTAACTCACTTCCATTCTTTCAAACACTCTTCCCACCCACCCAACTATCTATCACCCCCTTCTGACATTTCCTATATCTGACCACTCTTTCTATTTACCTTCCCCTATGTAGCCCCAAGCGTAATAGTGGCAGTGGAATGCCTTGCTTGGGGTGAAAAAAAAAGGAATGTGTTTGACTAAATTATGTGATCAATATATCAAGTTGGGGACATTATTTCTAATTAATGTCTTCCTTCAGATATGAAAAAAATACTATTAAGTTTCTTTCCTTCCCTAACAACATATCTGTTTCTATCTACATAGTTGATTTATTTTGTTTGTTTTTTCTTTCAAACTGCTCTCTGTATGTCTTTAAAAAGCTAAATGAAAAAGAAAATGCAAAGGAAAAAGTGCTGAAAATCAAATCTTATCCAAATCAGTGACTGATTCCTTTCATAAATTTTTGAAGCTTATAAAAGTTGGGGGGAGTCAACTGAGAGGCCAGCCAAAGTTGCAGATGGGGCCTTGGCCCCTTCTGCCCTCTGTTGATTCACCACTGGTGACTTACTAGAAGGGGCATGACAAGGTATGTCTTAGCTGTGAAGGTTATATAAAGTATGCATGTGTATATGAGGGTGAATTAAAAAGTTATCAGTCCAGTGAATTTCTAAAACCTGAGCATTATTATTATTATTAATATAGCTAGAAGAAGCACTCTTTTATATTGTAAAGTCCAAATTTGCATGATCCTTGCACTTACTTTCATTTTTGGCCATACCATGTCAATGGAAAATACAAAGTTTTCAAGTGTTGCTCAAAGCCAGTTTGAATTTATTATTGTAAATAAAGAAAAGTTTTAAAGAAATCTATGAATATGTGATGCAAACATTGGGCAACAAACAAAAGCTTTTCATTCTCTGGTTAGCAGAAGGTATATTTTTCAGTGTCTTCCATATGGGCAATTAGCATTTGTTTAGGCTTCTGAGATGGGGTAGTGTTTACACTATTTACATTATTTGGACTATTTTCCCTATCCTTGCAGCCATGTTTATGACATTTTGGCCATTATATACTTCGGCCTTCTTCAGGTGCTAGGAATTTTGAAGTGCTCGATTCGAAATTTCTAGCACCTGAAGAAGGCTGGAGCGTACAACGACCGAAACATCATAAACATGGTAGCAAGGATCGGGACAATAGTCTGAATAATATAAATAGTGTAAGGTAATTAGCATATATATTATATTTTTGTGTTAATCAGATAATGAAAAGTCGAGCTCACCAAAAATGAAATGACCTAGAATCATGAAATGTATGTGTTATTCCACATAATCGCACCCTAACACATCTGGCACACTCTTTCTCAATTTTTTCTAAGAGGATGCTTTCTAACCCTTCCCCATCAAATTAAATTTGGATAAAATACTTCTCTACTGCTAATAGTGATGATGATGATGATGCAATCACATCCAAATCATTAAAAAATGTCCTCTCTTTTTTAAAAAATTTAGAAACAGAGAATAGCCTGATGAGGTGAGGTAGTAGTGTGGAGTGTCTGTAGACTCAGACCCTAATTCTTTATCCACTCTCTTGCCAACTGTGCGAGCCGGCATATTGACCGGCAAAAACCAGGCACTTTTTTTGCTCACCATTTTTTATTGAACACATTTTTTAATAGGCAAAGAAAATTAGAAACTATCCTGCATTAACTGTTTGGCCCTTTCAAAAATGGTCAAGCATCAATATACTTCCTTCATCCCCAAAGAATATGGCTATGACCTTTTATGCTGACATTTATGGCTTTAATTTCTTTGGCCATAAGGAATCTGATTGCGGTCAGTGTATGAATTGTTGTTTGGTCTTTGGATCAGTGTAGTGTAACTGTTTCATCAATAATAATTCATTTCAGAAAATTATCACTAGATTACTGAAAATGCTGCAAAATCAACATGGA
Source organism: Ascarosepion bandense (assembly GCA_037127315.1). Classification (NCBI taxonomy): domain Eukaryota; kingdom Metazoa; phylum Mollusca; class Cephalopoda; order Sepiida; family Sepiidae; genus Ascarosepion; species Ascarosepion bandense. Next base: position 33,593 of record JBBBDQ010001133.1, on the reverse strand, counting down.
GATGTCTACTCGATATTCTTTCTGGCTGTCATTCAAACATTTATTTTGGCACCACATACCAAAACTATTCATGAATTATAAACCCAATGTTTCCTGGACACCTTGTCAAATAAAAAAAATAATAGTTCATGAACATGAATAATCATTTCAGGGGTTGACACCATTGAAAGTTTTCCAAACTATACTGCCTCTTGGGTTTTAAAATCATCACACTTGAAATTGGCCCACTACTTCTTCACGTAGGTAACATGGTCAAATGGTTAGAACATCAGCATTTTAAGGATGAGAACCAGTTTCAAAATTCCACTAAGAATTCATCGCAATTTACAGGTAATAAAGAAAAAGAATCTGTGGAGAGCCATTATCGCCTATATCTTGAATGGCTCACTCTACTATCTTTTCCCAAGAAGTCATAGATACAGGTAATATAGAAAAGGAATCTGTTGAGAGCCATGATCAGTTATATCTTGAAGAGACATGGCATTTAAAATAGAAATTACTTAATGAGGTTTTAAAAAAAACAGACAGAAGGACTACACACTTGCTCATATCAAACTTTTGACCAAAACTTGCCTAATTTTCTACTCACTGGTCCAGGTACCTTCCTAAACTGTAACTAGCTATTGATCTATTTTAACATCTAATTGGTAACAACTTATTTTAATATCCATATCTTGTATCGCAAAACATTTCCCCTTTCCAATTTTGTTGAATCACTCAAATATGGTTAACGTTAGAGAAATTATTCATGATGTAGTCTTATATTAGAAAAAAATTTTACCTAGCAATATGGCAAAGATTTTTTCCTGTAATCTCAAAATATAACACTATGGAGTGCTTCAGTTAAAATGGCCTTGGGCCAGACTTGAGACATGGGCAATTAGATTTTGCAATTGACTTTAGGAAAGTTGATTTTCTTGTTTTTTTATTAAGACAAATTATTTTACTTTGGACAAAGAGAACAATAAAAATTAAGGAGAAAAGTTACAAACAAAATACAATCTGTAAACAGTTTTAAGGTAAGCTGGCTAGCAAATGCATTAGACCCTGACTCGATAGACTTTTAAGTGTTGTTTTTCTTAATTGAATGGCAAAAGAAGAAATCTGAGAATTTCTAAAAATAGTGCTGATTTGTAAAATAAACCAAAATAAGCCAGCTGACCTGAATTATCAAATTCAACCTTCATGCCATGCGAACCATGCGGGAGAAATACTTTGTTAATTGAAGGGTATGGGTGCACATATCTTAGTAACATATTGTCTTGGTAATGGGTAAAGAAAATAAACCCTGCCCCTTCATGTTGGATGGTTTTATATAAAAACCCATTCACTGATGAGAGTAGCAGATTTTTTGGCCAGACCCAAAGAGAGATTTGTTTGGCCTGCCACTGAGAAAAATTTGGTCAACAGGTTTTGTGCCCAGTTACTGCATAGATGGGGAGAGATTGTTTGGCCGCCACTGAGAGAGATTTGTTTGGCTGTCTAGAGAGAAGAATTCGCCCAGCAGGCTTTGTACCCAGTCACTGCATAAGATTAGGCCGGATCTTGGTGACGCATATTTGCCAAGTATCTTCCACCTAACTCAACAATAACACTCCCACACCATCTTCAAGTACACAGAGAATTCACTCTGACCTCGTTTGCCCCCAATGGTCACCAATTTTGTAGAGGTATTTTCACTGTTCTCCTTACCTCGTTAAATTATCAAGGGCTTGTGTATTGTGCCAAATCAGCTTAGTAAGTGTACCCACAATAAAAATTCAATCAACGATCTTTTATATGCTTGACAAAACAAATAAAATTCCAGACAAACTATTCAACAACCAATATTTGACAGGACTGGCTTTATTTCAGGAACCTGTACCATAAAGGTCGACCTTGTTCATGAGACCAGTATACATCAGTGTGTTTGGGTTTTGGACCAAATACGGAACACAGCCAAATGTCCTTGGATTAAGCTCTGCTGTGACCTCTGACCTGGTTGATGGGTTACAAAAACATTAATGGTGACAACCGAAACAAATAGTTTAATCTGGCACAAGGCTAAAAAAAAAAGCGAAGTTGAGATTTATAAAGATTCTCTTATACCAATCTTACAAATATTTCTTAGTGGCTGATGTAATTTTGTTTTATCCCTTTTGTCACTATTTGATTTTCAGCCTAGGTAATAATCAAAATGTTCTTTATTGGTACAATACAATTTTCAATACAATCAATGTAGTCAAGATGTCAACTCCAATAAAAGCATGGCATAAAACTGGCATTGTAATGCAATCAAACCCTCCCCACTCAGAAGATTAATGTAACATGATCTTATTTCTCCCATTTAGAACTTCACCATACAAAGCTTAGTAAACATTTCAAGTTTGAGTGTCATTCACATTCCTCTTTGGAACTGATGCCAAAGTGAATGAAAATTATAACATTTATACTGTGTATCAACAAAAGATAAAACCTCCTGAGACACTTCTGTCTGCATTTCTGGTAAGACAAGTTATCATTATTTATAGTCAAACCAATGTTCTTATCTTTGTTGCTATTATTACAATGTTTCAGCTGTTGTGATCTCCAGCCTTCTTCTGTGTCCAACTGAATAATCTTCAGGGAATTTTTAACTGATCCCTTTATTTAATCTACAAGAGTAGATAGACAAGCAATAACTGAGTAATATTAAATAAAAATGAGAAAAGACATGCTTAAATATGGACAGTGGAATGAGAAAAACCTTGCACTACAGATTGAATAAAGGATTCACTTCAAGACTTCCTCAAAGTTACCTGGACTGATTAAAATCTGAAAAAGCTAGAGGTCACAATGCTTGAAACATTGTGATGATGACAAAGATGGACAGTAGTTTGAATTAAATTTAGTGAGACACAGAGCCACAACAATCATCTATAGTGGTGTGGTACTTAAGAAGTTAAAATAAACAGTTGATTTACCCATGCTGAAAAGGTAAATAGAGGCTGTTAATAATGAGAAAATACATGGGTAATTTTAACAAAACAAGATAAGGACTTTAGAAATATATATTCTTGAAGTTGTGTCAGTAGTTTATTTCAGGAAAATAAATAAGTTTTTAAAGTCTGTAGTTTCACCAAAATATCATGAAGAGGAAATGTTCATACAACAGATTAAATGATCTGACACAAAATAATATTAAAAAAAGTTTAAAACAAAGTACAAGAGTTCATTGTTTACAGAAGGGATATACAGTTGCATATGTTCAAAAGTAGATGAAGAGGGATATTCTGAAACAAATAGCTTTCTTGGATTTTTGAAAAAGGTCCTTTGAAGTGCCAAATGCTTGGTTAAAACTAATAATATAATTGGTAAGTAATTTGACCTTGGCAAAAATTTTAAATGGGACGCATGAACAGAAACAGAACCTTTCACATCACTTTAGACACTCTTCCCTTGTTAATTTAATTCTTTTCCTTATTTTATACCAAAAAATATTTAACATATGCTCGCTATTTTCTTAATTTTTTTTTAAGGTTCAATGGCTAATTCTTTGGAAAGGAATGTTTTCCTGGATCCAAAGAAAATTTCACATAGGCTCACAAATTTGTTTTCATTTTTTTCTCAGCTCACTGGCCAATATTTGTAAAGGCAAGGTTTTCATTGGTTAAAAGAAAATTTCCTATAGACTCACAAATTTTCTTTTTCCTCATTTTGCCCAAATTTAAAAGGAAGTGGATAAAAGGAGTAATTATTTCACAAGTCTTCTCAGGAAAGAGTGAACCATCTCTACTAACAATGGTCTGTGAGACTGAACCAGTAAATATTGCTTTACAGCACATTGTTCAGACTGTTGCCCCTCATCTTTATTGCTAGATTCATGACATTTTGGCCATTGTATGCTCCAACCTTCTTCAGGTGATTGGAATTTTGAACTGAAGTCCTTATTTCAATCAATATTGCCACTTCTGGATGTCATAGTTATCTCTCTTTAACTTGACTAATTATTTGTTCACCACTGCTGTCGCCAAGTATTGAACTCACAACTCTTTGGGTCAAGTCACTAGATCTAATCAATAATTTTATCCAATTGAGGATATAAGTCTATGAATTTTGGGGACTTATAAACCTAATGTCTCAATAACCATTTTTGACCAGAGCTCATATTGCAATCTTGATGTTATTGATTTTCTCTAGCACTGTATTGCTGGTTCCCATATTGTCATTCATTTCTATGCTTTATTGACTTAGTTGGAGCGTATTAAGTATATATGTTTAGATTCCAATGCTTCCAAAATGAAGTTGTTATCCTTTAACCACCACAGAATCACTCCTACCTCACATCAGGCTAGTCTCCCTGAAAGCAAAACACTGCGCCTCCTCAGACTAACTCTATCTGCTGATATCAAGTGGAATGTCTACATTGAATCCATAGCTAGGAAAGTCGGTTCACTGTGTAAGGCCAGGAAGTTTATCTCATCTGAATCCATCTTGCACATATATAAACCTACCATCTGACCATGCATTGAAGACTGCTGTTACATCTGGTCAGGTGCCCCCTGCTATTCATGTCAGGGTTCCTGATAAAATCCAAAGGAGAATCTGCAATGTAATTGATCCCAACCTCCAGTTACTTTCTCACCAGTTACTTTCTCACTAGTGTAATATGGCTTCCCTCTATCTCTTCTACAAATACTGTCATAGCTTCTGCTTCAATGAGCTTAGCTTCCTGGTGCCCCCTCTGCATGAATTTAGTCAAACAACTAGACTAGCAACTAGGTCCCACCCTTTTACAATGAAACCAATCAAATGTAACTGCAACTTCTACTCTAGCAGCTTTCTTCTTCAGTGGCAGTTCTGTCTTGCTTGGCAGGAAATGATTATTCAAAAAAAATCTTAAATCTCTGCCACCTAATTATAACATAAGACTTATTCATTGTGTCCTGTTTTTAACTTCAACATGTGCTGAATGAAAGCTCCATCTCTTCTAATTTAACTGCTTTTACTCTATGCAAGCCAATTTTCATTTGAGCCGTCTTCTTCCATGTGTTGTGTTCCTTCAGAAACAAAGTTGATCATAACCATCCACATCTCCTTATCCCTAGTATCTCTTAATACACTTTCTCATGTTACCCCCTCCCAGATCTTGCTCTGCCATCCATTTGCTAAAGCCCTTCAACTATGATATGTGTTGCTTTCTCTGTCTCTCTATACCTCTATCTGATCTGTGATTATCAGATTCTCCAAGCCCTCCTTCTTCATTACATGTCTCATAAACTTCAGCTATCTTTTCCCTGATGTTAAATACTAGTTTCATTTTCATTTCCATCCTCTCCAAAACCTCATCATTGTTCACATGTTCAGTTCATGGTATCCTCAGCATCCTTCTGTAGAACCCTATTTTGGTTGCTTCAAGAGATGTCTCATTTTTTCAAACAGTATAAATTGAATCTATGAATGCATAGACCGGTAGACATATTTCACACTGTTTTAAAAATGGGACTTCTGAACTAAATAAATATAGAGGCCTACATCATTCTTTGCACAAACTATCAACGTTCCATTTCCAAACCAATATTGAGCACTTCACAATAAAAAAAATCTGCTTTGCCAAAATACACTTTATCAGTAAAACTAGGGAAAAAACAATAATTATATTAGTGCCTTCACAAAACTTCTGATCTCAGGAGAAAATATGAAGTCCTTAAAAAAAATTCAGAAAAAATAATATTTAATCGTTTGAGTAAATTTTGGGAAGTGTGTAGGGCTGAGAACTATTCAGCCCCATGTTGTGTGTGTCTATATGCAACTTGATTCCTGTCTGATGCTAGAATGTAGATATAAGCCATTTTATTTTTCTCTTCCTATACCAACAAGATTATATTTATCTGAAGCGTTAAGTCTACTGTAAAGAATATGCTATCAATTTGACCAAAGCAATCTTCAAGAACTTATCTCAACAAGAAAAGCAAAAGAAATAAATCTTTCTTTTTCTCAAAACAATTTTTTCTTTACATAAATATTTAATAAAGAAATAAAGTATCAATGAATATATCTTTTTGTCAGGAAAAAAAATCAACTGAGAGATATTAAAGACTTGGGATGTTATTGACATCTACAAATCTTCTTTACAGTGGAGATTGACATATGATCACAAGTGCCAAAAACCCAGTGAGAATCAAACTTAAAACAGAATAATTTCTGGGTTTAGTTATATACTCAGAGAAAATCATTGTATATCACCTGAAAAAGATAAGAGGTAAATTTTCGTTTTAGGTGCCGACGGACTTTTCCCCCTTCAAATTTATCCAAAATAGCATTATTTCTATGCAAATGTATATGCAGAACTCAAATCAACAATTAGTTATTGAAGAAACTTACCTTTTTTGCTTTGAAAGTCCATAAAACAAAACGAACTATATCTTGCACTTTTTCTCTCCCATAACTCTCACGAAGTCATGTAATTAACTGCAGAATGACGTTCTACGTAGGCAGCAATTTTGGTTAAATTTTGCCCTTTACTGAAACTTTCGGCAATGTACTTCCTGTTTTGAGAGTAATAAGCATAGAAATACAATAACGTATTACTTTAATTACCGGAAGTACATCGCCAGAAGTATCTGTAAATGAAGAAAAATCTGCCAAAATTTGATCACATGTGCAGTCCATCATTCTGCAGTTAATTACATGACTTCGTGAGAGTTATGGGATAGAAAAAGTGCACGATATAGTTTTTTTTTTTATGGACATTTAGATAAAAAAAGGTAAGCTTCTTCAATAACTAACACTTGATTTGAGTTCAGCATATACATTTGCACAGAGATAATGCTATTTTGGATAAACTTGAAGGGGAAAAGCGACAAGACTTAAAACGAAAATTTACCAGATAAGATTCCTCCATGACAAAAGAAATATTTGAGAAAAATAAATTTACATCTCACAAAGAATTAACTTGAACTGAAAATTAAAATACTGTAAAATAAAAACCCTAAATCCCTCTGAGAAATCATGTCTAAATATAAACAATACAGTAAATTTGTATTAGAAATCAGAGACGAAAACTAATGTTTTTCTCAATGTTCTATTTAAGAGTTTAAAAGATTTGGAAACTAATCAGCAGTAAACAAAAACTGTGAGAATATTAACAAGTTGATCAAAAGAACCAGAGATTGTATAAAAGAAACTGAAAACTCCTCTTGTATCAACAACTTTCTTTTATGTTTAATTTTAGTTTGAACCATAATAATTTAACAGTTTATAATTCATAACTCAATTTGTCAAATCAAATATTAAAAAAAGACTGAAGTACTACTAATTCTGACAATTTTCAATGTTTACCATAAACTTAGATATGCACCAATTATTTCTGAATCTAATAAATTATTTTTAATACAACCAATTAAAAGGCAAACAAATAAATTTTTATTTAATATAATTTATCTACATACATAAAACAATCTATATTCATATTTTTGTAACACTTTTCAGAATGTACAGATACTACACTGATCCCAGTATGAGTACATAATTGTCATACTCTAAATCTACAAAGTGTGTACAAATAACATGCTATGATCCCAGGAAGAATGAACAGATACTACACTGATCCCAGGAAAGAGTTGCACAAAAAGCATGCTCTGATCCCAGGAAAGTGTTGCATATATAGCATGCTCTGATCCTAGGAAAAGCACTCAGGTCTATCCTGATCCCATGAAGAATGTGCAGATACCACAATCTGATCTAAGGAAAATGCCACTCACTGATCAAAAGAAACTGATTCAAGTAAAAGCGAACAGATACCACACTCTGCTCCTAAGCTAAGTGTACATCTACTTCAATCATACACAGATGTCCCAATAGACATATTAATAATGCTGTCATTTTTCATGGCTACTATGCTAGCATAGTATATAAATTATATATATGTAAATAGAGTGTTTCAAACACTATCACTTCAGAAAATATTCTTATAAGGGATTCTCAAAGGGGTTAGTTTCTGGTTTCTGTTGTCTACTACTGGCAAGGTTGCAAAGAGTGACAGATTAAAGGGAAACAACATGTATTATGAAGCATCACACACAATTCAGTTTTCATAATGATAATAGACAAGAGAAAGATATAGTCAAGAAAAGAAAATCTCTTATTATTAATTAGCTGAACCTGTGGAAATTGCACAGATGTTGGCAACTAATATTATTCCATGTCTCAGCTCTTTTCTCACTCTTCTTTGCTTATATCTTTTTAATCTCTCTCCCTCTCTCACTTTTCCAGATTTGTCCAAGCATATTTTTTATCTAAATGTTTATACAAGCCTGGATTAATTTCATAAGCCCAAAAAAGGTAAAAGGATTGCACAAATGTTTTTTACTGCATCCTCTCATTTACCTTTCTTTTGCTCTATCACCTCATAAAGACTTAATGTATTTCAATAATCTCAATATTTTATACTACTACTACTACTACTAATCATAATACTATTACTTCTACTACTAATAAAAATACTATCAAAACAATGTTCTTTCTTACTGACATTGCAGTCCCTGCAGATTGTAATGCATCTTTGAAAACTTACAAAAAACTATCAAAATACAAGGATTTTGAAGTGGAAATCTTAAAAATGTAGCACATGAAGACAACAAGAATTCCAGTTGTAGTTGGAGCCCTCAGATTGATTGAAAACGGTTCTGACAGACTCACTGAAGAGATTTCTGGCAGTTGATGCCTTAAAGAAATACAAAAAAATAATTATTCTGTCTGTAGAATCTTGATCTCTTTTCATAGCAACTGATTCTTTGAGCCTTGTTGTATTTTTCAACTAATAATATTGGAGTTTTTAAGGAATGTATGAATAATAATACAGAAAAAAAAACTACACTATTTACATTATTCGGACTACTGTCCTCATCTTTGTTGTCATTTTTACAATGTTTTGGCCATTATACACTCCGACCTTCTTTAGGTGCTAGGAATTTCAAACCAAACCCTTTATTTCAATCAGTGGATTATATCATTCTCATTTCTTGTGCAAAACCACTTCTGGTAGTAATGAGTTATCTCCCTTTAACTTAACTAAGTTATTTCTTATAATACATGATTACTAGGAAGATAACTTATGACTACCAGAAGTAGCTTTACACAAGGAATGAGAATGATATACCCCCAATGATCGTAATAAAGGGTTCAATTTGAAATTCTTGGCATCTGAAGAAGCTGGAGTGTACAATGGCTGAAATGTCGTAAAAATGGTAACAAAGATGAGGACAATAGTCTGAATAATGTAAATACTACCTCATCTCAGAAGTATAGACAAATAAAAAAATTAGTTGATTAATTAATCAGGATCATTAAAAGAGAAAGAGATAAGAAAAAGAAGAAAAAATATCACATTTATGTTAAAATAGTAGTAAAAATAAAAAAAATTTCATATTTACATTTTTAAAGAAAAAATAGTTCAATTTTCAGGAGCTTCGAAAAACATCATTTTTATTATTATTATTAGCTGTAGTCATAGAAAATGCACGAATATTGACAACTTAGATTGTCTCATAGTTTTACTTCTTAGTCTCCCCTTTTTTCCTGTACCCCCTCTCTCTTTTTCTCTCTTATTTATCTGAATCTTTTCCGTCCATATCTTTATCTAAATGTTATATACAAGCAATGGTTTAATTTCATAGGCACAAAAAAGGAAAAAGTATTGCACAAATATTTTTTACTGCTTTCTTGCATTTTTCTTTTTTGCTTTATGTTGCCATTTTAAAGAAATTTAACATAATTTTTACCCCTTTCCATCCATCCTAACCCATCTTTGAATTAAGCTTATTGTCAATTCATATCTATCCAGTAAGTCTATCTCTCTGCATTTTTCTTTTGTCTCCATTCTTTCTCTTGCTGTATATGTACGTTTATTTTTTCCTTTCATCTAGTTTCCTTTTCATTTTTCTCTGGCTTTCTTACTTCTTATAATAACCTTCTTTTTCTTTCTTCATCACTCATTTTTTTTAATTACTTCTTGCTTAATATTATTATTAAGTATGCCTCTCAGTCAGAAAATATACTCAATTCTCACTTAGATGCTATGTTTCTGAGTAAAAAAGCCTTAATAGTTTAATTTTAATTTCTGTTACATATCACAACTCCCAGATTCTAGAATTGACAAGTAACAATATCAAAAATAAGAAATAAGGATGAACCAAGATTATAACGTATAACTTATCCATTGGTAGTATTTTTGTTTAAAAGTTGACAAAAGTGTCCAGACCTTTTAAAAAAAGGATTGATTGATTTGCTTGTTTAACAGCATATCAATTCCTTTGAAAGTCATTTAATGCTACAATTTAATTTTCTTGGGAGCTTTGAAGTAATAAAAATATGATATATGTTATTCCTCTTTCACAATTGCAGACATGGTAGATGATAGCTTTTGTGCACATACATTGTGTGAACATAATTTCTAGAGGCAGTGATATGTGTATTTTATGTTGTACATTTATAGAAATTATATTTTGGAATATGGTTTGATTTCTTTAAGAAATTGTAGGATATTGTATGGATTAATGTCATGAAAGTTTTCTTTCATGTAGATTGTTTGGTTGATATTGTTTAGCAGCATATCAACCTCTATGGGTTCTTTAATATCAAAATCTAAATATTTTTTAATGCAACTGTATGTCTTCAATTTTAGGTAGAATGTATTGTTGGTCATTTTGCCATGAAATTGCACTGCTGGTTATTTTACTATCAATAGGCATTGTTGGTATTTTTTTTTTAATATAAAAATGTATTGATCATATTTTTACTATAAAAATATATTTTTGTACTTTCCTGGTGTTTTGATTTTGTTTGCAGGTTCACTATTTACCCATAGCTGGGACCCCTAACAGGTGCTACAATGCTCCTCAAAATCTTCAATCTTCCAATCAGAGACCTTATTGCCAGATGTAGTTTATTTCTTAAAAAAAGAAAGGGGGCCATAATATTTCATTATAATAATAACAGAATGCATATTACGTTGGTAATGAGGCAAAAACCATTATCACTTGGCTGGGAAGTTTTCATTCATATTGAAAATATACTGCGTATGCAGATTACCATTTATAGAGTCCTTTTAAAAAAATATTTTTTATTTGATGGAAGACTGCAAAAGTTACCAAGAAAAATTTCTTGATGAGAAAGACAAAAACATTCTGGGAGGACAGTGTTATGAAGTTGCTTGAAAGATGGTAGAAAACAATGGAATAAAATAGTAAATATTTTGTTTGATAATGCTAATGCTGAAAATGAAAAATAAAATCTTATTTTTGCTTAATAACTTTTAGGTCAACTCAATTTATCTGCAATCTATTGTTGGATGCAATTTCTACAATAACAGACTCCTTTGGAAACGGTCATTAAAGAACATACCAGGCAAGCACCTGCAATAGTAGTTGTATTTTAGTTATTTTCCCATGCTTTGGCTGATCAAGGTCACTTACCAATCAGAAAGGAAAATCAATACAAGCCAAATTCTAATGATTCGGTTGAAGCTAGCAACATTGAGAGAAGGAAACAAAATGAAAAATAAGTCTTTATTGAAATAAGAATCAATTGTTTTTCTTTCTTTTTAATCGTCCAAGAATGAGAAATTCTTTAAAAATGAGAAAATCTACTGATATTTTTGGGTAACTGCATCAATTTGTAGAAACAAAATTTGGTTGGTAATTTATCAGGAAATTTAAAATAAGTTCACAAAATATAAAATAATAGTAGTCACAATAGTTTTTAATGCTAATATTGATAATAATAGAAAAGAAATGTTACACATGTTGAAACAGAAAATAAACTATCACGCAGATCAGGAGAATGTAGCAAATTCACTTAAACAGAAATATAAAAAGACATGATTGGTTTTGAATAAGGATCCATTATGAATTATACAAATGACTTGGTTTTGATCATTCAGATAAATACTATACACATACATCATTGATTTTCCAGTATCATACCAGATTATCCATTTTACTGGAAAAGTTGAGAACAGGTAATAATAATAATAATAATAATAATAATAATTCAATCCTCCAACATCTCCCCATACCCACTAATTCTGCATATCTCATATCTTCAAAGCAGTAGGAGTGTTAGAAATTTAAATTAACCAAATATTCTTTAATTAAATTCTTTTGGATATTCTGACATTGTAATGGTTAATGGTTTAGAATAAGAAATTGGTGAGCAAAGTTTTAATTCTGGTCAAGTTCATTACATTCACTTTCTGTTGTAACCCTGTTTAAGGGGTCATAAATAAAAACAATAACATGGGATTAGTATAAACAACTGTATTAACAAAATAACAGGTAAAGGTACAATATGCCAGCTTGTTTGTTTAGCTGACGAGCAAGCGGTGTTGGATATCAAAGTCTCTGTTCGGTAAGTCACTCTACAGGTGTCTGACGCATACCAGTCTGGTGCTCTCTCGGTGACAGCTAGTCACATGGTATTTATGCAGGTTGAGTTAGTCCAATACTATGTTAATGGGTAGGTTCACCACAACACTTTCAAACAAATAATCTCAAGAAATGTATGAATCCATCTTTTTCCTCCAGCTATGGGTTAAATAGCAGGATAGACTTGGCTTTCTAGCTGTGCTTAGAAACCAGTCTAGGAGAAGAAAAACTGAATTTAAAACCAGTTATGTTACCTTTGCAAAGCACATACTATACAACCATGGAGAAGATTATGTACTTCACAAGTTAGCACACTCTGCGATTGTAGTTTTTATGATCTTGAGTGCAGTCAATGACATTGGTGGAATTCTTTTGATAAATGTCTCAACAAACTTGCCAGAATTTACCACATCTAATAAACTTCATGAAAAATAAACAATATTTTGCCTTCAAACAATACTTGTATTTCTTGGGATTGGATAACGGATCTACAGAAAACTGTAGATCTGTTATCCAACACACATTCTTATACAACAATTCAGCTCTTCTGAACAGAATAAGAAGAATTTTTCACTTTTCTGGTAGGTGTATAGATGTACACTGTGCTTGTAATTTTAGATTAAAAGTGGTGTGGAACCATCTACTATTGCAAAATAAATGCTTTTTCTTGATATGTTAAACAGAATTCTCTAAGAAATAAGACTCTTTAAGATCTAAAACTTCCAACAGGTTATCCAACTCTGACCAGGAAAATGTGTCTTGTTATTCTAAACAAAATGAAAGAATGAAAGATAATAAAAATTGCCGTTTTAGTGTAAGTGAAAAATTGAAACTGAGTGAAAGCTGGAAGAATATCAGGAACTTGCTAGAGAACTAGAATAAATGTCGAATGATCTAGAAGACTTTTACAAAAGCAGTGTAAGAATAATAAATCCAAGGAAGAATTCAGACACCAGCATTCATTTTTTAGAAATTGCCGAAAATATTGAGTAGAATTTTAAAGTTTTTTTTTAATATTGTTCAATGTCTAGTGAGAGTTATCAAATTGGCCTGGGTTTAAAATTCATTGAAGCATGAATTTAAAAGGAATACATGCAACACATGTCAATGTGAACAAAATGAATGCTTAAATAAACAGTGTATAGATTTATAGAACTTGTTGAGAGTAGTCATCATCAAAACTCATTCTAATGGCTAAGGCTTTCCAGGTCATGGGTCAGGAGAAAGCTATTTTAAAAAGTTAGCCAGATTAAAAAATTGTGAAAAATTTATCAATGGTCAACAACAGGCCATATATCTGGCTTTATGCCATACAAAGTTTAGATCAAATTCTTTTTCAATTCCTGTAGAATGGTCTTCCCCTTATCTTAGGCCTTATAGAGTTGTGTCTCAGTGGTTCTTAAAAGTCAGGCATGCTTTTGATACACACAGATAATTTTCAATTATTTTTTACTTTGAAGATAATAAAAACGATTTAAAGGCTGCTATTTTCCATTTGGCTAACAATTGACTTAATTTGAAACTATTTACAGTATCTCTATTACAATTTCAATATCTGAAAAATTCTAATGAGATAAGAAATTATGTTTAGGTTTTATATTCCAAGATTTTATATACTGTGTTTTCAGATAACAGATTATGTATATGTATTGGTAACAATAGTTTTATTCCAATTGTGTTTTTTTTTTATGAATGTTTTTGTACTCAGCCTCATATTAAATTGTTGTCCTGTTGAGAAAATGAGGAAAGAGACATGACTGACTGGGCAGAAGGTTATCCCACAGTAGGTTGCCATTGCTTTCTACGGTAGACTGGTTGCCAACCAAGGCTATAGAACTCAATCTGTCCTATTATTTAATCCATAACTGGAGGAAGAGACAGATTAATACCTTCCCACGGGTATTTGTGCATAAGTGAATGCAAGGAATTCAACTAGAATTCGAACTTGGCTCCCCAAAGGAAAGTATAAACCAATAAAGTTTAGTACTGGGGTAACAGTAAGAAATATCAGAAGGTGATGTTATATGCTGTCCACCCATCATCAGGGCTCTGTTATAATGGGCCTTGTTTAACTCCTGTTTTTGGTTAATATTTATTATCAAAAGGATTTTGGTACTATTTAAGTAGCTGTATGAAGAGTTCTTGTAATGTGGTTGTTAATAAAATGTTTCTGTTTCATGTTTGTAAATAAATAAATTATTTGCAAGTGATAAGTCTATCAGTAAAAAGCAATATTAAACATGAAAATGGGATATTTGTGTAAGTTGACTTATCTGTGGTCTTCCTTTCTGGAACTGCTCAATTCCACATGCTCTTCTTGTGAGAGATCATGTGAAAGTCTCTAAGTTTCCCAGCAATACGACAGCAATACGACAGTTTCCTTTTTTCTATGCAATCATGAGAATTTTTTTTTCATTTCTTATGATTGCAAGATCACTACAGCTGTAATCAGGATTTACTCTTTAGGCTTCTCTTTTCCAAAACATACCCACAAGGCAGTGATGATTTTAATTCAGAATTTTCCTTCTCCTAGACTGACTGCCACTGAGAGCAAGTGAGCACAGTCTACCCTGCTATTTAATCCATAGCTGGATGAAGATAATTTCATGTGTTTACCAAGAGCATTAGTGAGTATACTGGTTAAAAACTGATGGTTCCTTCAGTTTTAAAAAGAAAACATCTGAATATGTAATGTCTTGACCTCTGAAATACATTTTCAGTTTATTTTTTTTTAGAAATTCTAATACCATATGCTAGTTTAATAACAGAATTACTATAAATTAAAACTTTCTTTACTGTAATAAATTATGTATAATAAAACTTAAAATGTTCTGGCTACAAATGTATCTTGAAATTAATCATTTTGTATCCTAATTTCTGATAATTTAGCAAGAAATCATTTTTAATCTTTTTGAAGAGAAAACTGTATCTCTAAATGTGTGTTGGTTGGCTTTTGAAGACTTTCAATTTGAATTAGTTCAAAAACTTATTTGATGTAATTTAGAATTGAAAGAAATTCATAACCTAAATAAAGTGAAAAGCATTTGTTCCAATTGTCAATTGAAAGGTCTCTAAAAATGTTGCTTGTTTGTTGTGCAACACAGATTCTTAAAAATCTGAATGTCAAAATATTCTGAGAAAAGGCTGAGTTTAGCAGAAACAAAGGTTACAGCTTGCCAGTCTCAAATTAAATATGGAGGTTCATAAATATTAATAAGCTACTCTGCTATTCTGTCAAAAATGATGGCAATATTTAAGTAATTTTCTCATTATATTAGTTATATTTTCTGCATGAGAAATTTAGGATTTTTTACTACTGTATATACTAATGTATAAGCCAACTTCATGTATAATACAACCCCTAAATTTTTTGCATTGCATTAATTTTAACCCCAATAGAAAAAATTACCTGTGTATAGTGCAACTGGTCACCAAAAATACATGATTTTTAAACATTCAAAAAAAAAAAAAAAATACTTGTGTATAGTGTGGCTCCCTATATTTTCCATAAAAAAATATTTATAAAACTTACACTATACTCGAGAATATACCATATACAATTAATTCTATTGTTGCATGTAAGAAAGAATTTTACTTTTGAAACCATTAAAAATGAAATTATACAAAGAAAGCTGAAACCAAAGAAAAGAAATATAAAACACTGTATTAGCAGCCTGATTTCTCCCACTTAATAAAGAAGATATTTCATTCTTATAGCAACACTAGGTATCTTCACTTATGAGCACTGAGTAATACCACCTGTTTGAATAATGGGATATCTTATTACTAAGAGATCTGTTGATGCAACTGATAAATATATAAAGTTACATTGTATTTTACTTGATAGAATAGATATTGTCATATCAGTTTTCATACCTGTAGCATCTGTTTTTGCTGGATATCAAGTGGCAGTAAATCTACATGATACATGAATACTTAGTCCTATTATTATTATTATTATTATTATATCTGTTTCAGGAGTTGTCTTTTAATAGAGATCAAATCAGAGTAAACCTAACCAAGACTCCATGATTCTCGTCAGTATTCCATATTATTATTAATACAAAGATCACTAATGCATCCTATTTTATTATGCCAGTTTATATATATATATATATATATATATTTTATAGTAAGGTTCACCCTGTACAAGCCCTGGTGGCCACTCAAGTTAGATGGTTACATTAAGGGGTTGTTTATATGGATAAAAGGGGAAGATAAGAATTAAGACTAGACTTGAAGAGATTAAAATTGTAGTGATCAGGGAAACATCCTCTTGCGGGTCTGTTCAACAGAGCAGTGGTTCACAGACGGAATGTGGGTGGTTTGCTACAAGTGGCATGATGCCATGAAGATGAGGCCTGGTGAAAACAAGGAATGTGGTTCCTCCTAGGACTTTCCATATTGGTAGTAATAGAGCAGTGAGAGGCTTGTCATATCCCACCTGTGAGAGAGAGAGGTAAGAGGGTGAAAAATAATTTGTTACCCACAAGGAAGCAGAAACTATCGCCCAGTTCACACTCCACCCACATCAATTGAACAGGTGAAGAGGCTCATCCCTTGTTTCCTGTTTAGGATGCAGTTTCTGGTTTCCTCTTTTCTAATCTTCTCACTCTTATGTAGCCCCCTGCACATCAGTGTCGTTATCGCCTTGCTTGGGATGATATGTTAAAAAAAAAAAAAAAGGGAGACACTTTTTAACTCTATCGAGACTGGAAAGTGAAGACTAGGCAGCTCCCACCCAAACATGGCAGCAGTAATTCATTTTTGACCTCATCTGCGCTTATAACGGTAGAGGATAGCATGAGGCGTCAGGCACTTACTGGTGCGGTACTGGGAACCAATCATTTTACCTACATCTTTAACAATGAGTCGTATGTACCTGTTCCACTTGAGGTCAGGTGTGAGTTTGAAGGTCAGTATTCTCAAGGCATGGTGCCTCCTCAAGGAGACATCTGTTCCTTGTGACTGGTAGTAGTGAGGTGTTTAATGTGTGGTAAAGCAGAGATTAAACCTTCTTGATGATCACCAATGTTTTTTTATCCTTGAGTATCTCTCTGGCAAAATATTATCTGACATGAAAGTGTGTGCAGAATATGTTTTTCATTAAATTTTTCAATGTGAAAAAAACTGCACACATTGACATTCATTGAGACATGCTGAACATTTACAGAAACCAAACAGTAGATGTGAACACAAGTATTAGGTAATGCATTTCAAGAGTGATAACAGCATTGTCTGCGGCAAGCCATGATCTGGGTAGTACTGAATTTATATACCTGATCGATTTAGAAATTCAGTTACATGCTTGTACAAGTCACTGGGACAAAAAGTGCTATTTTCATGTCTAGAAAATAGCCAGGATATGCCACAAAAATGCAGAAAAAAAAACCCTTATTTGTGTTGCATAAATTGCACAAAAGCATTTGATAAGTATGTGAAAAAAGCCATACAAATTTATATCGGAAACACACAGCATTTATGCATATAGAGAATGAATTAAGTGAGTCAATCTAACTAGAAAAAAATGCAAAAAGAATTTATTTTCTCCATGGATTTATTTAAATTGTACATCAATAATGTTCTAAGAGAATTTGTAGATCTTTTAAGATATTTTCATTTCCAACTGTAATCTAAACAGCACATGCTATACAGATGATAATGTAGCAGATTCAGAAGTAAAAGGAAAAGAACTGTAGGCAAGGTAGTTAATGAAAATAAGAAGAAAGGATTAACTACTAAATAAAAAAGACAATGTATGGTGGTTAGCAAAAAGGGATATCATAAGGTACAAGATACACATAAGGGACGTCAAAATGAAACATGTATAGAAAATCATTGATCTGGATGGTATAGTGTAACACAAATTCAAAGGTATATATGAATAGTCAAATATGCTTTTTAGAAACTGAGTAAAGTACCAAGGGACAAAGAATTAATCTTAGAAATTAAGAAAAATGTAGCTATTTAATGATTTAATATCTACCACCCTATAATGCAGTGACATCTGTAAAATTTTGTCACAAATGAAAAAAATCTTGACAAAACTGAAACAGGGTTCTACCAACAAATGTTAAGGATGCCATGGGAGGACACGCAATGAATGAGGAAATTCTATGGAGAATAAGAACATTTTGCTAATAATTAGAAAGAGAGAGTGGAAAATTTGGGGGATATATAATGAAGATTTGAAAAATTTAACATTCCCGAGGTCAAAGGGCAAGAAAAGCAGAGGAACCTAGCAAGTAGCCAACTTGACAAGTTTCAGGAAACAAGTACCATAATCATAAAAAAGGATTACATCAAGAGGGCAAGAAAAGCAGAGGAACCTAGCAAGTAGCCAACTTGACAAGTTTCAGGAAACAAGTACCATAATCATAAAAAAGGATTACATCAAGAGGGCAAGAAAAGCAGAGGAACCTAGCAAGTAGCCAACTTGACAAGTTTCAGGAAACAAGTACCATAATCATAAAAAAGGATTACATCAAGAGGGCAAGAAAAGCAGAGGAACCTAGCAAGTAGCCAACTTGACAAGTTTCAGGAAACAAGTACCATAATCATAAAAAAGGATTACATCAAGAGGGCAAGAAAAGCAGAGGAACCTAGCAAGTAGCCAACTTGACAAGTTTCAGGAAACAAGTACCATAATCATAAAAAAGGATTACATCAAGAGGGCAAGAAAAGCAGAGGAACCTAGCAAGTAGCCAACTTGACAAGTTTCAGCAAACAAGTACCATAATCATAAAAAAGGATTACATCAAGAGGGCAAGAAAAGCAGAGGAACCTAGCAAGCAGCCAACTTGACAAGTTTCAGGAAACAAGTACCATAATCATAAAAAAGGATTATAATGGAGTAAATATTGCTGAGAGCAATGAAAAAGAAAACAGAAAGCTGTGGAGAGCCATGATGATCTTACCTGTTGAAAAGACATGATACATTGAAAGAGAGACAGAATTTATATGAAAAGTTTGAGCAAATATTTTATATGGAATTTTATTTATTTATTTTGAGATAATAATGGTTTTTGTGATACAATTCTTACTAATTACCCATAACTGGAGGGATAAGATGTGGATTTATAACTTTCTCAATGGTATTTGTGTTTAAGTGAATATAACAAGCTCAATAAATATTGGAACTTAGCTCTTAAACTAACAATTTCGAGCTATTATCCATCACACCATTGCACACCCAAGCTTACAGCACCTGGCACTCCCAAGCATTTACGCATCTAGGTACTGACCAGGCTCACATTATTTAACTTCAGTGATCAAACGGGAACCTGTGTTTCAATGTGGTATGGCCATAAACCTTAAACATTCTATACTAAAATCAAATGTTATCTACTAGAAACAATGACACAAACTAAAACATTATCTTCTTTGCTTTGCTTCCTGCAAAGTCAAATATATATGAGTGTCATATTGAAATTTCAGTTTATAGAACTATTTAGAAGTTATAACAGTTAGAAAATGAAAATCTATAGCTTTATAAAACTTGAGGTGATCTAGGTAGCTGCCTACACAAGCCTAAAAGATAATCCGGCCTTGCATAGTCTTTTTGTCATGAGTCTGCTTATAATCAGATCTATAGGTTATTGCCTTGATGCTTTTTGCTGTTTATTTTGATGTAACAAGTCCCAACTTTGTTGATTAGAGTTCCTTCTTTGACAAAAAATAAGAGTCAAAAGAAAAAAATGTAAATATTCCTAATAACGCAACACAAAATCTTGGACAAAAGCATTCAGACATTTAGATTTTGAGCTTACAAACAACATAATTTGTAATAAATTCTCTCAATATAATTACTATTGATCAAAAAGAAAATGAAGCTTCCAAGGAATAATGTCATCATCAATTCAACATGAAAGATAATTTTTTTATCAATTTTGACAAGAAAAAAAAACAATTTCTTTTATAAAAAATGAATCTCGCTTTATCAAGCAAGTCAGTAAACAACAATTGACAAAGAGAAATCAATCAACTGATGATAGGAAAATGAAACTACTGGGGAAATTCATTTGATAAAAACCAGCCAATAAGGAAAAATAAACAGAATTAAGAGAATTTTAGCATTTGTTTTTCGTTGTTGTTGTTAACAGAGGCGGTCATTTCCGTTTAGAACATTTAATAAACTGACAAGACTTCTTTTGCTTTGCTCTTTGAACCATGGCTGTTATTTTTAAACATTCTGTGTGTTCTTTGTACATTAAGCAACCATTTAATATAATTTTTGCATTTTTATAGAAATAGAAATTTTTGAATCCCATTATGCATATGGACACACACACACACTCACTATATTTGTGTGTGCGTATCTGTAGCTGCACCAATGGGTCTTTAGGCTAATGATAAAAAACAAATTACACAAGTATTTTTTCATTATAATCCCCTTTGTTAATGCATTTAATTTAATGGAGAATTAATTAAATAGATAAAAAATTATACATTGAAAATTTTAGATAAAAATTCTGGTAATAATTGTATCAATTTGTGAATTTATTAATACATCCTTAAATATAATTCAAGTCAAATAGAACCTTGGTTATAAAAAAAAAGACAACAGGTATTTAGGAGAAGCAATACATGTTGGGGATACTAAAATCAAACAAGTGCAGAAATTTAAATACCTAGAAAATGTTCAGACAGAGGATGGAAAGTGCAACACTAAGATCCAAAGACACATTGGCACTGCCCAGGATGCATTTCAAAAGCTAAGCATTAAGCAACAGAAAACAGAAAACAAATAAAAAGGTGTACTGGACTGTTATGTGATATCTATTCTCTTATATGGCAGTGAATGCTAGACAATCTCTTCAAAGATGAAGGAGAGACTCGAAGCAATAGAAACATGGTTCTACAGAAGGATGCTGAGGATACCATGAACTAAACATGTGAGCAATGACAAGGTTTTGAAGAGAATGCAAAGAAAAAGAAACATACTTAGCACCAAGAAGAGACAGCTGAGGAAATGAGGAAGGAGGGCTTGGAGAATCTAATACTCACAGGATGAATAGAGGAAAAAAGATACAGGGGAAAGCAGCACAAGAAATACTTGACGGGTATGAGCAAGTGAATGGCAAGGTGGGGTTTGGGAGAGATAACAAGAAGAAAAGTGTTAAGAGCAACAAGGGGTAGGGACAAGTGGAAGTTCATGATCGCCTACATCTTCAAAGAACACAGCACATAAAGAGGAAGAAATTTATAATTTAAAAGGAATGGCCATTTATAAGATTCAAAATTGTTCCACTTAGATGCAGTCTGTTAACTGTGCATGTGTGTTTATGTGAAGTAGGTACTGAAAAAGTCAGATGATCCACTTCCTAAAAATCAGTATTTAAATGAATAAATTAACATTAAAATACTGATTTTGGAAAGTGGATCAGACCAAGAAAGTTTCAGCACTACCTCATATATATTTATATTATCTGTATAGAAGCCAATCAGTATTTTTTCATGATATATTTTATTTTATAACAGGAGACTGAAGAAAAGATTTTGTCCCTGCAGTAATACAGTAATTGTAATAAACAAGTTTTATGATTTAACAGCTTCATAGTAAAAATGTCCTAATATAACTTCTGTAGTTGTAGTTAAGAGTTCTGGCTTTATTTAGAATTTTAGTTAGAAATACTGAGAGCTAAAAATAGGAATAAAGTTTCTTTAGTCAAAAAAAGTAGCCATTTTATCTGACCAGTACCAATCACAGAGAAAGTTTTCTCTTAAATTAACTGCCCTGTTTTCTAACATAACTTACTTCTACTAAACACTCTGATTAGCTGGTTGTTTTTTTATATTTTCATGGTTAAATTCACATAAACCTGATTTAAACTGCTGTGTATATTACAGTAAATAAGAAAAAAGAATTGCAGACCATTTTTAAAATATACTTTCAAGAAGAACAATTTTTTTCCAATAAATGGTAAGCATTTTATAAACTCAAATGCAAAATCATACTCACTTTGCCCAATGGTAAAATCATCCAAATATTGGTTCAATCTGTAACGTACACGCACAACTCCTTGTATCAATTCTGCTTTTAATTCATAATATTGGATCTCAGGAAAGTTTGTCCGATTGTAATCCTCTATTTTGTGATAGAGAAGCAAAGCATCTGACTGGTGGGTTCGGAAAACTAAGCCAAGTCGCTGGTGTTGTTTGCTAGAATATCCAGGAAAGAAAGAAATGGAAGATTTTCCAGGCACTTTAAAGGTCCATGAGTTGGGATCATCCACTTCCTCAATGTTTTGTGCAGCACACGGCCCTCGGATGAAGACAGTGAGAAACAAAAGTAAAAAGGCCAGCCACTGGGACCGGTTGTGGGGCCACTTCGGTAAATACATTGTGCTAATCAATCTGCAGAAGAAAAAAAAAACAAGTCAGTATAATTTGTGGGCAGAACATTTTTTATCAAGACTATCATATACAAATAGATATTTTTTAAAAATATTACCTAATCATATATTCTTACAAAGGAACTGCATAAAAAAGAAGGTACACTGTAGATACAAGCAAAAATAGAACTGGTAATAGCATCTGCATTTCTTAGATGAGACATTGTCAATTACTATTAATTTTTATCCAGTACTTTTTTCATCTTATTTCACTTCATTTTGCACCTAATATTGAGGGAGTGCTGAAAAATTCTCAGCTCAGCCCACTTCCCAATATCTAACCAAATAAACATCAAAATTTTATTTTAGTTTTTTATATATATATCTCAGCACAAAGAGTTAGTCACTTTAACTGAGCAGGTTCATGCCAACTTCAAAGTTTTGTGAGGACACTGTTATGATATTCCCACTCATCAATTAAAGTGACAAACTCTTTGTGCTTATCAACGCTCTATCCCCACGCCAATATCGAGCACTTTACGATAAAACACCTGCTTGTCAAAATATATTTTATCAGTAAAACTGCTGAAAAAAAAACAACAACCTTGGTGCTAAACATTATCACAACATTATATATATATACGTACACACACACACACACATATATATAATACTATCTGCATGGTGCCCTGTGGTACATGAGGTTTCTGCAATTTAACTGTTCTACAGGGTTGGGTGATTAGCCTCAGGCCCAACTTTGTATTGTGAAGAAAGGTTGGTTTTCTGTTAGGGTTTTCCTTCAAGACAACCTGGTGTTCTAACATTAACAAATTTCATCTAACTGAGTTTGTAGATTCAAGATTTTACTTCTCCTAGACTGATTACCAACCAAGGCTAAAGAGTCTAATCTGTCCTACTATTTGACTCATAGCTGAGGAAAGAAAAGGTTGGTTGTTGGTTTCTACCTTTCCTAAGCCATTATTAATTGTCCTGAATTATCTGAATTTTTGAGATGAAGTATTTTCAATTATTAATTTTTGACTAGCATTTCTTTTGTCTGTTGATTTTTATAACTGATCCTCATTCTTTTACGTAATAAATTCACATACTATTGTGAATAATAATACAGTTAGTCTATAGTGTATACAAACAAAAATGACAGAATAACATAAGATAATGAAAATACACTTTTGTAAATAATTTTTGTATTTCTATCATGAACTTAAAAATCTAAGTGTTGATGCAACCAAAGTAAAAAAACAAATTAATTATTACAGATTTTTGTTCATATGTTATATGTATGTTCATATGTTATATGTATGGCTTTAAAGAAGAGATAGCTTCTGCTTCTGCTGTTGTTGCAGCAGCAGAAAAGAAAAAATTGTCTTTTAGCAGATACAATAAAACCTTTATTTAGTTGACAACAGATGGCCATTTACTGTTTAAGGTCAAAAATGGATTTATTTGACATGTTAGAAATCATGATAACTAACCACTGATATCTAAATACATTGTAAACAACATTTATTCAAATTGCATTTACTTTTCAAGAAAATAGGGCAAAATATTTACAAAGAAAATTTTTAGAAATCAGGAAAATATATTTCAATGAATCCAAAAAGAGATATGGTTTATTGAACTGTTTTTTAAATTAAAAAAAAAAAAATTATTTTCATTATTCAATATATTTTTTAACCTGTTATATTCATTTGTGTGGTTTTAAACAAAATATTTGAATAGTGCTTTCAGCTTTCCTACATTATCTGAAATTCCTTATTTCATAGGTTTAACCTGATAGTATCCTTGCGAATTAGTCTATAAAGATAACTGGTTGCAGAAGCTGAAATTTAATCACAGAGTTTCATTCTTTATTTTTCCTTCAATACTACATTTACTGATATTTCTAATATTCATATATATTTATAGCATCAATAACATTATTAAATTTATTATTGGATAAAGTATTGTCACTATCATTATTTTTCAAGCAGTAGTTTTTAATAAGTTCAGCTGCTTTTTATTACAGTTACAATGTCTAAGATGAATTTCTCAAAGAAAAAGGCATGCAAGTACAAATCCGGTTTTATTTCTGGTCAGTGCTATTGACTGGTCTAAAATGTTGTGATAAGAAGCAACTGAAATTAAGATATAAATAAATATTTAAAATATAGACAATTCTTCATTTAATAATAAAATGAAGATACTGCAGTTTTTGTTTAATATTTTGATTAAAAGAATAAAAGCAAAAATATATAACAACACTTGAATTTGAGGCTATAAATACTGATTAATCACATTAACATAAAATTAGCTTAATTTGACTGAGGATTATATCATGAAGGTAAGAAGATAGTGTTGCACCAATATTTTGAGTAGAAAGAGGGAGATTTGACCACTTGCCTTAAAGTGAAAGGAGAAGATTTGACTGCAGGCCTTGAATTGAAAGGGGGAAATTTGACTGCTTGCCTTGAATTGAAAGGGGTGATTTGACTGCTTGCCTTGAATTGAAAGGGGTGATTTGACTGCTTGCCTTGAATTGAAAGGGGTGATTTGACTGCTTGCCTTGAATTGAAAGGGGTGATTTGACTGCTTGCCTTGAATGAAGGGGTGAGATTTGACTGCATGCCTTGCAAATCAGTCTTTGATATTTTTTTATCATTTCTGTACTCATATACCAATCATTTATGCCAACAACCAACTCAAGCAGGCTTCTTATATGGATATATACTAAGCTTTGCTTAGAATGGAACAAAGTCAACTGAAACAGGAAGATTAATACAATCTTTCAAATGGATAATAATATATGATCAATCTTGTCATTCAACAAGGTTTTTCGGAAATGTTTTTTTTTCATTTTGAAAAATATGGTATTTCTTTCATTGGTGACTTATTCAGTAATTGTGTAGTAATCATCAGTGTTTATGCAGCCCAGGGTGCTGATCCAACATTTAAGTTTGTCCATTTCTCAACTCAGCTTGAGACCAGCTATTATGGCAATTGCTTATTTGTACGTATTTTTCCTGTCAGAATATCCTTCACACCCTTTTGCACAGATGGATTGCATTACAGGCCAAAAGGACTCCAACAACCCCATTAGTTTCTCCTGAAGGGAAGGAGGAAGTGGATTTGTGTCTTTCACAGGAGTATGAGCACAAAGTGAGCTTTGCTCCTGGATAAAATTTAAATTTGGTTCACCAGATTTTTTAATTTTCTGAACTAGTCATTGCTATGCCACACCACACCACCATATAAAGTATTCTGAAAATGGTTTACATTATGTAATTTGTAACATTTTCATTTGTTGATTTATAAATTGTAGGAAACTTATGAAGAGATTTTAACATTTATTTCTATATTCTATGGAGGTGGGGATGTTATATTTTGTGCATTTTAAAAATTACATTTTAATTTAAGCAGTTCCACTTTTTAATATAATGTTAATCAAACACAGACTTCTCTGACTGAAAAAAAGGTGTGTGTGGTCTCTGAATTCTGGTGTTGAGATAAATGCACTTAGATGACCAGTTTGATTTGAAACCTGCATCAACTTGTCACAACATTAGAGATTTGATATGACAGATCAGGTGTCGCTGGTAATATTTTCATTTTTGAGATTAAGTAATCAAATCAATTTTCAACCTGTCAAAACTGAAAAGATATATATGTATATATATAGATAGATAGATAGATAGGTGTGTGTGTGTGTGTGTGTGTGTGTGTGTATACACACACACACAAAGCTCTCAAAGTATAAACAGAACTTCCAACAGTGAAACAAATTTGTTATGGACAACAACAAGAGCTAAACACTTTTTGAAGATATTCAGATTTTGCTGAGGGACAGGGTTGAGATGTGTGCGTGTGTGTGTGTGTACAGAATCAAAACAAAATGTGAATACACTATTTACATTATTCAGACTATTGTCCTTATCTTCATTGCCATTTCTACGACATTTCAGTTGTTGTATGATCCGGCCTTCTTCAGTTTCTAGGAATTTTAAATCAAACACTTCAAGTCAGATTAAAGGGAGATAACTCATGACTACCAGAAGCAATTCACAAGGAATAAGAATGATATACCCCAGTAATTGTAATAAAGGGTTCAGTTAAAAATTCCTATCACCTGAAAAAGGCTATAGCATATAACAGCCAAAACGTTGTAAAAATGACAATAAAGATGAGAACAATAATCCAAATAATGTAAATAGTGTAAATACTACCTCATCTCAGAAATATAGACAAATATCAAAATGTGAATATTCTTAAAAAAAAAAATTATTAAAAAGGAATAGAGAAGTGTCTAAATATAATATCTTTATCTTAATTTCAACTTATTCAATAATCAAGAATCCAGAGAAATATATCAGAAGAAAAAAATCATATTTGAACGACTACTAATGAGAATACAGTCTAATTAATATAACTTTGGTAGTCTAAATGGTTGAGTCATTGCAAGTTCAAGAAGTAAACATAACTAATCCTTTATTTCAAATTCTTATAATTTAACAGCCAAAGATTGAGTTATGTTAAAAATGCTGAAAATTTATTAAAAAATTATGTCTAAGAACCATTGAATGTCTTCCTATTGCAAAAACAGAAACTAAATTTTTATAATACTTTTTGTTTCCATTCTCTATAAAATCTTGTCACTGCTCGCATGTTTGGCCCATAGTATCCTTCAGCATCCTTCTGCAGAACCATATTTCTGTTGCCTCGAGTCTCTTCATCTTTGCAAAGATTGTCCAGCATTTACTGCCATACAGGAGTACAGACACCATGTAACAGTTCAATACTCTTTTCTTTGTTTCCAATTTAATTTTCTTGTTTCTTGATACTCTGCTTAGCTTTTGTAATGAACTTTGGCCATTCCAATATATCTTTGGATCTCGGTATCACACTTTCTGTCCTCAGTTAGAACACTTTCCAGGTATTTAAATTTCTGTACTTGCTTGATTGTAGTATTGCTAACCTGTAATTTGCATTTAGGGATCCTCTTTTATCTGGTGACCATGCAATCTGTCTTCTTGTAGTTTATCTTTAGTCCTTTCTTCTCACTTTCCTCTGCTACTTTCCGTAGGAGGTCTTGTAGTTTTTTTTCTGAATCTGCTATCATCACTGTGTCATCTGCATATCTTATATCGTTAAAATTGTGTCAGTTTTGTCTGGCCCTGCTGCCTTGTTTCCTTTCAGTTTGACCAGTACAGCTTCTACTTTGGTTTGTTAATATTTTGGACCGGTTGCCATTTCTGTGTATTGCCAATTTTTCTCTTTCATCATGGAAGAGATCTTTGATATATTTGTTTCATCACTGAAATATTTTTACTTTCTCTAATATGAGCATTCCATTTTTGGATTTTATATTGATGAGCATGTTTTCTGTCCTGTTATTTTCTTCTTCATACCTCCTTTATCTGTGATACTCAATCTCTCTATTTCTGCACATTTCTCATTGAACCATTCTTCTTTAGCCTGTCTACATTTATTCCTTATTTTCTTTCGTAATTTGTATTCTGTTCCATGTCTTGGTATTGTTTTCTGTCTCCTTTACATCATGCCAAGAATCTCATTTGTGACCCATTCATTTTCATTCTACATCCATTTTCCTTAGGAATAATGCCATTTGCTGATGTCAGCAAAGCCTCTCTTAGTGATTCTCATTTTGAGTTTCCATTTCCATTTTATCACTTGTATCTTTTCACACTGTCCATATATTTTCCCTTCAGATTCAGATAGTTCAAGAGTTTGTTGTATTGTAATTTGTGTGCTGTGTTAGGCTTCCTCAGTTTTCATACTTTAATACTTAGTTTACAGATAATCAGGAGGTAGTCATGGGACAGGCTAGCCTCCCAGAGAGTAAAATACTATGCCTCCTTGGCCTTACACTCTCGGCGGACCTCAAATGGAATGACTATATTGAATCCATTGCCAAATCTGCTGCTATGAAAGTGGGCTCCCTGTGCAGGGCCCGGAAATTTTTCCCACCTGAATCTATTCTGCACATATACAAATCTACCATTTGCCCATGTATTGAATATTGTTGCCATATCTGGTCGGGTGCCCCTGCTGCTCTCCTTGGGCTTCTTGACAAAATACAAAGAAGGATCTGTAACGTGGTTGATACTGACTTGGCAGACCGGCTGCAGCTGCTCTCACACCGGTGTGATGTGGCTTCCCTGTGCCTCTTCTACAAGTACTTTCATGGCTTCTGCTCCGATGAGCTTAGATCACTGGTGCCGCCTAAGCACGAATTTACACGAGATACTAGATTAGCAACTAGGTCCCACCCTTTTACAGTTAAACAAATAAGATGTAACCGTAAATTCTACTCCAACAGCTTCTTTTCTCGCGCTTCCCGCCTGTGGAACTCCCTTCCACAAGTCTGCTTTCCCGACAGTTACAATCTCCAGGTGTTTAAATGTAGGGTCAATAGACACCTCCTATCACACTAACTCCCAACTATTCTCACAACACTCATCTACCCAACCCTCATTCTCGGTATCCTTACCTGCCTATCACCCACCCTCTGTCATTTCCTATATTTAATCAGCCTTTCTCCACTCTACGTAGCCCCCTGCACAGTAGTGGCAGTGACATGCCTTGTTCGGGGTGAAACGCTTATAAAAAAAAAAAAAAAAAAAATCCTGAATCTTTTGTTGACAGTTATGTAGTTGATTTGATTTTTACTATCTCCTCCTGGGCTTCTCCATTTCTGTAATTGTCTGGGAAGTTTATAGAACCAGGTGTTGGTTATAACCTGGTCCTTTGCCATGCACCATTGGACCCATTTTTCTTTGCATTCATTGCAAATTCCTAGTCTGAACTTGCCTGCTATTTCCCCTTCCTCCTCCTTGCTTACTTTGGCATTCAGGTCTCCCATATAGAAAATTCATATTTATCTAAAAAAGTAAATATTACCGACCATACAGATATGAAATGTACATTTTAATGAAGAATTTAAAATTTTACAGAAAAAAAAAAAAATTAAGTATGGAAGATTTACTGACAAGAAATATCCTCTTGCATGAATAGAGGAATGAAAACAATCAAACCATATGAATTAAATTAAAGGTTTTATTCAAAATTCTAAAAAGATTACCAAGAGTGACAAACAAGAATACTTGGAGAATAAAACAATGTGACCAAGATGAGGATATGAATCCAATTAAATAGCTGTGTAATTAGGACAATTCTATAATATTTAAACAAAATCTTTTTTCAATTATTTCACATCAAGCAAGGCAATAAAGCCACTAAGACACAAGTGGGGTTACTGAGTGGGAAAGAATATAAGGAAAAGAAATTATTAAGGAGAAAGAACAATAAAATTATGTATTAAGGAGACAGAAGATTACAATAAATATTGCATTTAAATATTTGAAGATCAAAGTGCAAAGCAAGAAGACAGAAGAGAGTTTTGCAAGTGAGAAGTGAGAGAGAAGAAACTGTTAGCATGGCTAGAGATACTGTTATATGTTCAATTAAGTGATAACACTTGGCCATAGATATGATAACTGAACATATAACAATGTATAAGTGATAAGACTCAGCCATAGACAGGCCTAAGATTTACAAGCATATAACAATATGGCAGCAATAAAAAAAAACAAAAAAAAAACAATCTTAATGTAATTCTTTGCAAGTCTGCATATATCTTCTTCAATATCTGTCTGTCAGTCTGTTCCTATTCATTTCAGTATACTGATATCTTAATTCTATTTAACCATCGGCTTGTCTTGGTCTGTTCTTATCTATCTCAGTCTGTTCACATCACTCTTTTCAGTGATCCTAGCCTTCTTAATGTCTTGTTCAGACTTTCTATTTCTCACCAAATCCAAAATAACAGAATCATTAATATTTTCATTGTGTATGATTATCAAAGAACTTAGCTTTTATTAAAGATCTTTGCTGCTCTTTATAACTAGCAGAGCACAAGACTGAAGGACATTAGGTATGAGGCCCAAATATATACTTAACAGCTCTGTTATATTACATTGAGCACTTTTATTAAGACCAGAAAAATATTTAAATATGTGCTTGTACTTATGTGTATATGCATATTTATTGATAAGCCTAAGTCAAGTTCTAGCCTAGTTAGTTTCATTCGCGTTTGCACAAATACTTCTATAAACAGAATTAACCCAGTCCTTCTCTGGAGAATATGTGTTTGTATATATATATATATATATATATATATACACACACACACATATGCTCATATATATATATATATATATATATATATATATATTCAGGTGAAAATAAAGACAAAAATTGTCCAACATTTGGATATTTTTTTTATTATGCTGGTCCTTGATCTAAGCTTTCAGCTTATATGAGCCATCTTCAGAGTGGTTGTATGGCTATTAATACAAGTTTCAATCCCGGCTGGAAGCAATATATATATATATATATATATATATATATAGAGAGAGAGAGAGAGAGAGGGGAAAACATAACACATATTTAGACAGTTATAAATCGAGATTTATTTTGACAGTTCAAGTTTACTTAGATTGTTGAAAAATAAATAAATTCACTCAGAATATTTCTAAAAAAAATTTAAACAGGAAGTGAAGCTTGTATTATTTTAACATTTGCATTTGTTTAAAATTTCTTTTAGAAATATTCTGAGTGAATTTATTTATTTTTCAACAGTCTGAATGAGACAATGTAAGTAAACTTGCACTGTCAAAATAAATCTTGATTTCTAATAGTTTAAATATATGTTGAATTTTCCTTTGAATATTTTATAATGCTCTAGATAATATCTATGGAGCTCTCTATTTTTATCTAATTGATAATTTAGATCAATTAGATGAAATCTTTTGGATTATCCTCTTCGTCTTTATGGCTCTGCCATTCTCTCCTATATATATATATATATATATATATATATATATATATATATATATAATATGGCTTGATTATGAACAGAATATCTACTTAAATACGAGTATCGATCAAAAATAATTTCAAATTGTCGATTGTTTATAACCAATTTCGTTAATGTTTGTTAATTTATATATATATATATATATATATATAAGGTGTTGCTGAAAACAAATGACTTAACATATTTATTCTAAAAATCAAGTACTTTTCAGCAACCCCACATATATGTGTTTGTGGAGGAGGTGTACATGGTTTACCCAGACACACCATCTACATGTCATGTTTCCTTTCAATTACTCAAGTTCAATAGTTTCTTAAAGTTTTTTTGAAGGACACTTAACTACAAACTTATTTTCATATTTAGATATGTTGGTAATTATTTTAGAAATGCAAAATTTGGAAAAATATATATTAATTTAAATACTTTAATCTGTTTCAGCTATATTGTAAAAACCCAGAAAATACAGCTTTTAAGCAAAAATTCTTTTGAATCATATCTGATGTGTTTTATTTGGTGCCAAGAAGCTGAATGAACATCTTGTATGATGGCGGCATTACTATAATAGTAAGTTAAATTATTACTTTTACTTCTGGTCTTGTTTAAGAAGCATCACTTTGAATCATATGAAAGCAAACTTATATCAAAAACCATTCTAAAAATGTTATATATATATTAGGACCTTGAATAAGTTTTTCCAACAGATGACATATGCAAGCTGAACTTGCAGAATTATTAAGAGTTGATCCCACGAGTCTCAAAATGTTTGAAAGCATTAGAAATGATTCAAAAGCAAAACCATTCGGTAAGGTACAAGTTGAAGCAAAAAGACATTGAACTGCGTCTTGTCACATGTAAATAGCTGCTTCAATAGCAAAAAAGAAAATGCTTTTTTGATCATATAATGACTGGCAATGAAAAATGGATACACTATGGTAAACCTAAACATAGAAAATTGTAAGGTAAGCCCAGCCATGCATCAACGTTGATGGCAAAGACAAATATACATAGTGCCAAGCTTCTGCTCTGCATTTGGTAGGATCAGCTGAGTGTAATTTATTCTGAGCTGCTCAAATCAATCGAAACCATCACAAAACATCGCTATCAACTACAGTTAATGTGTTTGAGTCGAGCATTGAAGAAGATATGGCTGCTCTATGAGCAGAGACATGACAAAATGATTTTGCAATATGGCAATGCTAAGTCATATGTTGCAAAACTTTTGGTAAACCTACTTAGAAATGCTTAAATGAGAAGTCCTACCCCACCTGCCATATTCACTAGTCATTGCCCTGTCCAATTATTACTTGTTCCGATTAATGGAACATGGCCTGTCTGAGCAGAACTTTCATTCTATTGATGATGATAAAAAATGGGTAGACTCATGGTTAGCCTCAAAAGACGTGCCATTTTTAATATGGAATTCAGATGCTGCTAGAAAGAAGTGGCTAGCAATGAACAATGCTTTAACACTCTTAGTTACTGGCATATATTTACAAGTTATATCACACGCTAAAAGTCTGCCTTCTTCTACCGAGCAACCATAGTTTTGAGGTAGAATTGCTGACTGACGTCAATTCAGTCTGGTTTCAATCCTGGCTAAAAGCAATCAGATGTCTAATCATACTGATGAGCTGTGATACAGTGAAACAGATCTGTCTGCAGATGACTATGTTAAAATTAGGAAGATCAGCTGATTAACTGCCATGGTTCCATCCTTTTGCTATTGTCAGGCATCATAGATTAATCTATAGAGTTAATCTATAACACCAGACATTAGCAAAAGTTTGAAACCATAGTAGCATAATCAGCTGGTCTTCCTAATTTTAATATTTAAAAGCTCTGCATGTTAAATCTTTCTTTCATTTTTTTCTTTAAATGTGTATTGAGGACTTTTTAATTCAACTGTTTACTGGTCTAATTTGACTGACCAATAACTGTTTAATAATTATATATATATATATATATATATATATATATATACAT
>JBBBDQ010001132.1:1215000-1251733 GCA_037127315.1 Ascarosepion bandense | reverse complement strand
GTCAATAAGAATCTATTTTAAGCTTACAAACAATAAATTTTAGTTTTTAATATAATTCAGAAAAAAAAGTAATCTAAATTTACAAATACATGTATGTACATACTTGTAAATGTAGATGTTTACAATTTGGTGATCTTTACAGTACATTGTGGACTCTTTATTTTGAATGTGGTTTATTCTAAGACATTATAAAAATGAAATGATTTTGTAAGGTTAAATAACAAATACAGTTAATAGAATAGTAGAAAATAAACTAATTTATGTTAAATTTACTAGTATTTACATTCAATTTTACATACATATTTTAATATGATTTTATATTCTTTTATTCTTATTTATTGTACAGTAATATAGTTTTATGTGCTTTTAACACTTTTCTGGTGATATTTGTGGTGGAAAGATGTAAAGCCAAATAAAATGACTTAAAAACTTGATTTTTATTTTTCCATATACCTTTTTGGACAAACGTTGTATAACTGAGAATGACTTAACTTGAAACAACATAGCCACAGGTATACCTGTATATACATATATAATATATATAATATACCTGTATATACATATATAATTATATATTTTATCTATACAGATAATTCAATTAATTATTATGCAAGTACTTTGTATGAAATTTTATTCGGTTTCAAACAACAAATGAGAAGAAGAATTTGCATTTAAACATTCAAAATTTCTCACCATACCTGATATAAACATATAGCGCAAGGTAAAAATAAGTCATCCAGGTTCAGCTTCAGACATCAGGGTGTACTTCTGTCCATACTTCTCTTAGTGTAATGAGAATGATAGAGCAAATTCCCAGTTACCAGGTAATATTTTTCATCTGCCTCGTCAAAAGAACAACATGTTTATTTGGTCCCCACAGAGCCAAAATGTGACACCTGTACTTAAATAAGAGACTTTCATTGCTCATACCCTTCTTTTCACAATGCCAGAAAGATGGAATCCAGATCCTTAGAGTTATTATTGGTTTCAGGTGACAGTTTTCTTAGGAAATAACTCCACCTCTTAGTGTATCTACTCAATACTTCTTCCACTTCTACATGAACAGTTTCTTTTCTCACACATCCTGCCTGCCTGTGAAACTCCCTTCCGTTTTTTTGCTTACTTGATAGCTTCAATCTCCAAAATTTTAAGTGCAATGTTGATTGCTCTCTTCTATCTTCTTGAATCCCACTCATCTTTTATCTTTTCTTCAATTCCCTCTGTACTCAGTCTTTTCTCTTCCCTGATAGCTACAATCTCCAAAAATTTAAATGCAATGTCAATTGCCATCTTCTATCTTCTTGAATCCCACTCATCTTTTATCTTTTCTTTAATACCCTCTGTACCCAGTCTTTTCTCTCACTTTAACCCCCTGCACACTAGTGGCAATTTTGCCTTGTTGGGGTGAAATGATTAAAATTTAATTTAAGTGTGTTACTAGATTGACAGTTAGGTCTCACCATTTTACCATTGAAATAGTTAAATGTAACTGCCACTTCTACTCCAACAGTTTCTTTTCTTGAACTTTCTGCCCGTGGAACTCTTTTCTGTTTACTTTTTCCCTACAATCTCCAAAAATTTAAATGCAATATCAATTGCCATTTTCTATCTTCTTGAATCCCATTCATTTTTATCCTTTCTTCAATACTGTCTGTAGCCAGTCTTTTCCTGCATCGTAACCCCTTGTGCTCTAGTGGTGGTCCCACCTTGCTTGGGGTGAAATGATTAAAAAAATAATGTGCCACTCAAAATAGTAGACTTGACTTGATATACAAATTGAGTACTAATCTACACCTGTAGTTGCATATCATCATCATCATTTATCCGTCACACCCAGATGGTGCATAGGGCAGCAACTTTTTGTTGCTGTTTCTGTAACAAACTGTTTTTACGGGGCAGGGTCATTAGCCCTGCACCCAACTCCCAAACATGGAGGACCATTCTTGGTCCTTACGTTTACAGCACCTGGTATTCCCAAATGGTCACCCATTTAAGTAGTGACCAGGCTCGATGTTGCTTAACTTCGGTGATCGGATGGGAACCAATGTATTGAACACGATATAGCTGTAGACTGTAGTTGCATAACTGTTAACTATTTATGCACCTTGGCCCTGAACCAAAAGATGGAAGAGGTGACAGCAAAGTAACAGTGAGAGGAAGTTTCATTCATTTATTCAGCACAGTTCGATGTTAAATGATAATGATTATATGTATAATAACATTCTAAAATATTTACTAGATTGTATCACAGGAAATATTAGATTTTGATAGTTAAAAGCATTATATTTTTAATAAAAAAAATTTTTTTAATATGCATTGACAATTACTTTAAAATAGACATTTCCAAAATGGGTTGTACTGCACCTCTGCGGGTTGTACTGCACCTCTGCGAGCAGTAGTGAGATATAAGAGGATGGTGAGGTAAAAAAAAAAAAAAGAAGGTGTGGTTGTTGGGTTGCATTAGAATCAAAGAAGTGTTTTCTTTTATAAGATCTTTATGATAAAATATAAATCCTAAACATTTAAATAACATGGATACTTTATAAAAAATAAAATGAACAGAGTTATACATAATAATTTGTTATTTTGTGGCCTGAAATCAGAGTTAAAAGTTTCAACGTTTGTTTGTAGCTTGATGATATAACCTTAATAAGACTTCTGCCACACACCAATCTGGTCAGACAATAGATGTTGTAGGAAATGGTAATCATTGCATTTTCATATCTACAAGAGTTAAATCAATATTGTACTCCAAATGGACTGAACTGAAACCAAATTTCAAACTATTATAAAATGATTTTTAGTTCTTTTTCTTTTTTTTTTTATCCCGTGGGTCATTATCATTAAAGTCATAGGGGCACTACATGTACAGCAGCTGCAGCAGAAGTGGTGTTTCTTTGGGCATGACACCCTGACGGAGCCCAACCCTCTCCAGGCTGGTTTTGAAATAGACCGGTTGTCACTTAAAGCTAGAGAACACAGTCGACCATATCAAGTTTAATATAGGAGTTTTCTTTCCTTACTTCTCATTTTCACTCAAGGGAAACACTTTATGACTTTTCTTTACTATTAATGATTAATTGTTAATATCATGTCTCTTAGGAGTGCAAAGCATAGAGGGAAATGCGGTTGGAAGAGAAAATCACCGCCAAGAGGAGATGTATACCTGATCAGGGAGAGTATGACAGATCCTTGGATGCCATTATTCATTTTGTTTCAATTAATTTGCTCAAGTGTGAGAAAATTGTCCTGCATTTAATGATGAAAATTAGACATAGCAGTTAAACACTCTTTTTTTATGTTTTCAGGTGTTATCATCTTTTGCTTAGTTTCCAGAAGACATCTTTCGTTATTCCTATGCGTCTTTGGACTTCTTCTCATATTTTCCCTTGTTTCTTACCACACTATTTAATTAATACAGAAAAACGAATGCCTTTATCTCTTTTACTTAAATATATAGTATCACTTTATTTTTCAGATACCATGGAAGAAAAACTTTGTCAGATGCACGTATTGAAATTATGTTGGTAGCTGGACAAGGAAACCCTTTCAAGATGGCAACAGAATTCACTAAGACACGTCGTAAAGATCCATGTGGTTCCCATGACTCATTAGAGCCTTAGGGGCACTACATGTACAGCAGATGGAGTAGAAGTGATGTTTCTTTGGGCACGACAGCCTGGAGGAGCCCAACCCTCTCCAGGCTAGTTTTAAAATAGATCGGTTGTCACTCAAGGCAAGAGAACACAATCGACCATATCAAGCTTAATATAGGAGTTTTCTTTCCTTACTTCTCATTTTCACTCAAGGGAAACACTTTACGACTTTTCTTTGCTGTTAATGATTATTTGTTAATATCATGTCTCTTAGGATTCTGATTTTGTGAAACCGCTGAATGCTTTATATTAGGGGTAGACTGCGGGTAAATGAAACCGCAGAAAATAAAGCCGTAAAAATCCCAAAGGTGATTTTACGAGATTGATATTAGTCGGGGAAAGAATTTTCTCTATTCCGTTCTCTTCTTCTCTCATTCATTTTTTCTTCCTTTCTTGTTTTCTCTATATCTCCCCAGATAATAAATGACTCATTACACATCGATACCCAGACCCCGATAACCTTTTGACTCATTATAGTCGTAGGAGCACCACATGTATTGCAGCCACATTATAGTCGTAGGGGCACCACATGTATTGCAGCCACATTATAGTCGTAGGGGCACCACATGTATTGCAGCCACATTATAGTCGTAGGGGCACCGCATGTATTGCAGCCACATTATAGTCGTAGGGGCACCACATGTATTGCAGCCACATTATAGTCGTAGGGGCACCACATGTATTGCAGCCACATTATAGTCGTAGGGGCACCACATGTATTGCAGCCACAGTAAAAGTGGTGTTTCTTTGGGCACTGATAAGATTCAAACCTCTCCAGGCTGGTTTGAATTTAAAGTTTTTCTTCTCCAAGGCTGGTTGCCACCCAGCGTCTGTCCTGCTATTTACCTATAGCTGGGGGAGTAAAGATGGATTCATACCTTTCCCAAGGGTATTAGCACATAAGTGAATATAATGAATTCGACTGGAATTCAAACTCGGCTTTCTGATTCCTCATTCTGAGCCACAATCCATTATTCCACTATGCCTCTGTGATTTTAGTTACCAAAAGAAAATGACAAAATTTTTTTACTACTACTCTGTATTATGGAATAAAATCAAGGTGTACATTATTTCTTGCTCAACATCATAGAAGTAGGTTTCAGTTCAGATGTCCAGTTTCTTTCCAACGCAATGAAGCGAACTGAAAATTACTGAATGAGCAGATCTGAGACATTTTCTTTATGCCTCCCAGCCTGATGCTAAGAAGCTAATACCCATGCACCAAACAGATTCATCTCATTAAATTTGTGAAGACAATATACACTACCAGCCATAATTATTAGGCCACCCCAGTTTAATAGAAAAAATGATGTATTTCATACTATTTTTAGTATTTATTGCCAAGTGGATAATTTTAAATGAAAATAGAATGTTTTTTTTGTTAATATTGCACATTAACATGTGCATCGAATGAACTGTTGTGGTGTCCAGTTTTTGTGCTCTCTTCCCCATGCTAGTCTCTTCTTCTTATTGGCTGACTGAAGCAAAGTCTTCCTGGCTGCCTTGTAAAAGTTAGTAAAGTAATAATAACAAAAGAACCATTCTATTTTTATTTATGATTATCCATTTGGCAATAAATACTAAACAGTATGAAATACATAATTTTTTAAAAAACTGAGGTGGTCTAATAATTATGTCCAGTAGTGTAGTTACAACTGAGATGGAAGTTTATCTTTTCATATTACAAAATAAATTGGTTTAACAGATTAAGTTTTAAAGTAGTTGTTTAGAATTTGCAGTAGACTTAATATCAATGAAGAGATGTGTATCTATTATATGCATGTGCATTTGGGTGCAATGGATATCGGACTTGGAACAAAGAATTGGAGAGCCAGGTTCAAATTCCAGTTAAATTCGTTGCATTCACTTACATGAAAATACCCCTGGGGAAGGTATTTATCTGTTTCTTCTCCCTCCAGCTATGGATTAAATAGCAAAACAGATTAGGTTCTATGGCCTTGGATGGCAACTACTCTACCACAGAAAGTAATGGCAATCTACTGTGGAAAAATATTTTACCTAGTCAGTCTTTTTTGAGACATAATCACCCAAGCATGCATTACATATGACACTTAGCTGACTGACTTGAATAGAAAGATAGAGTGGTTTTTATAGCCTTGGTTGGCAACCAGTCTACTGCAGAAAGTAATAGCAACCTACTACTGGAAAATATTCTTCCGATTTAATCTCTTTTGAGACATGACCACTCAAGTATGTATCATATATGCTTGATTGATTGATGATATGTAATGAAGTTTAACAAGATAGTGTGATTTGTGATAATCACACTATCTGACTATCTTAGACACCTACTGTTATTGTCACCATGCATCAGCACATTGAATAACAATTGTTTCAAGTTATTAAAATTTTTGTCTCCTGCAGTGCCCACTGGGAGTTGACCATGACACCCTGCAGATTAGCAGAACATTATTTGGAAATTACTGCAACAGTAAATATATGCATATTGAATATGAAATGATAGCATCAAATATTGAAATTTCATTAAGCTTCATGTGATACAACCTAATATTAGATATAAAGAGCATAAAAACAAATGAAAAAACAAAAAAGACGTTACCCTTCATGTCAACAACATTTGTTGCACTGGAGCTCGGACAAAGAAAGGGATTATTTGCATAATTTTTCTTTTTGGCTGTTTCACATTCTGAACCACCACTGCTGATGGACTCCTAAAAACAATAACAATATATGTAAGTCAAGATGTTTTTTCATTTAATCAAATCAATAATAATAATTGTGAGTTTTTTTTAATTTATCAATTCATTGATTAATTAATAAAAAAACAGCAAAAACTATTTCAAAATACTTGTGTGTGTATAAACATATATACAGGCTGGTCCAAAAGTAGGTAGACATTAGGTGAAATATTTTGTGTATCAGTTATATTATTACAATTGTGTTCATTATGACTATGGCATTTGTGCTATATTATTTTAAATTTTATAACTAAATTTATCTAAATTTAATCTGTTTTCTTTTCAGATAATTCAGAGTAATCCATAATGACAAATAATTTAAATAATGTTAATTTTCTAAGAACAGCTTAGATGTGGTCCAAGGCTGAAATTATGGGACACCCAGTGAGGATCAAACTCGCTACTCAATTGTAATGATTCTAGCGAGACAAGCTTGTTAACCATTACATCACCTGGGGGTGTAAATTAAATAATGGTGAAAGAAAATGGGTGTTGATTGAGTACTGGAAATCTCAAAAAGCTGAAACCGTTGGAACAAAATGGGTTGAAATTTAATTGTCAATGTAATAATTGTATTAGTAAACATAATTGTACATATAATGGTGTTCATTGTTTTCAAAAAGATATGCCCCCACTCCACATTATTCAAGAGCAATCCAAGAGTATCTTCATGAAACATTTCCTGAGAAATGCATTAGCCAAAGAGGTCCAATTAATTGGTCATCATGTTCACCTGACTTGACCCAAATGGATTTCTTCTTTTGGGGTGTACTCAAGGACATAATTTATAGTTGAAAACCAAGAAGTGTTGGTGATTTGAAAAATTACATAAGAAATTAATGCACGAAGAGACTTGTGGAAAAATGTTTGTCAAAGCATGAAGGGTAGACTTAAAGCTGTGTAAATTGTGATGGATAACAGTTTGAGCACCTGCACTGATAAAATTTAAGTGCTTTTGTATTACTGTACAAAATAAAATTTAATTGTCAATGTTAATTGTATATGTAATCTCAAAATAAATGTTATCATTTTCTGTCCAGCTACTTTTGGGCCAACTTGTATATATATATATACACACACACACACACACACACACACATATATATATATGTGTGTGTGTGTGTGTGTGTGTGTGTGTGTGTGCACACACAAATGAGGGTTGAGTGATAAATAAGATCTCATGATGTCACTTAAGGTGGAGATAGAAGTATTTTGATTGTGAGTTTGATTGTAAATAAGTCCTATTCAAATGTATTTAGTGTCTATTTCTTTTGTGACAGTAAAAAAGTTTCATTAATCATGAAGTACGACATTAAGTTTTGCAAAAGCAATCAGTGATAGAACTTTTGGTATTAGAAGGTTGTTTGCCGAGTAAAATCCATGGCCGTAAGAAAGTAATGAAACCTTGTGCGCACTTGAATAATGCATTTGCAGATTGAGAACTAAAAGGAGAATAGTTTTGGGATCATAACAATGCAAGGCCACATTGCAGTTAATGAACATTACAAATGGAAGCCTGGAATTCATAGCTGTTGCACAACAGGTGCAATGTGGAAACTTCAGACTCCTGGTTATTCCCAAAATTGAAATCAGTGTTGAAAAAGTGGATAGAACAATTGATAAAAGGCATAGCATTATGTGGTAAAAATGTTAAAAAAAAGATCAACTTGTAATTTTGAAAAGAAATAAATTTACTCCATTTTGATCCAAGTTTCATTACTGTATCTAGTCTAAAACTTGTTTTATAGAATTAGAGACCTTACTTAGCAATCGACCCATGTATATAAAGAATTTGATGATTATATGAAATTATTCAGAAAGTAATGCC
The DNA here is from genome assembly GCA_037127315.1 of Ascarosepion bandense. Classification (NCBI taxonomy): domain Eukaryota; kingdom Metazoa; phylum Mollusca; class Cephalopoda; order Sepiida; family Sepiidae; genus Ascarosepion; species Ascarosepion bandense. The sequence goes on along the minus strand of JBBBDQ010001132.1, from coordinate 1,243,529 downwards.
TTATTTCAGAGACAAATTCAAAATTCTGCTCAGATGTAACAAAAATTAAACTTATTTATCAAGAATATTTTTAGCAATGGAAAAAAACTCATTCTGAAACTAATTCTTTTATTTCTTGTTGAAATAATCAGGGATTCTGTATGAAAAGATTTCTGATAATGCCATACTGATCTCTTCCCAATTTTCAAAGCTTTTGCTACCAAGAAAATGTTGCAATGGTTTGATTAACTGAAAATCTTAGTGACTGATTTCTGAGAAAATAACCCAATGGTTTCATGAATTTATATTAATGAATGTCAGCTCACATTGCCATTTTGAAGAATGGTACCTTTTCTGTTGACCAAAAGTGGAAGTTTTGATTTTAAATTATTCCTTTTTATTTGTTCAAGTTGTTGACAATGAATTTTATGATTGTAGTGGAGTAGTTTTTGCACTGAAGGTTATAATCGTGCTATGTCGGTTGCTAATCAACTTAACGCACCCAAAATGTTAACAACTTGGTAATCTTCCACTGAAAGCTGACTCCTTAGTATTCAGCTAACTGAAGACTAATATCAACTGCCTAGTAGTTCTACTGAACTCTCTAGAACTTCTAAGAACTCCTATGAACATTTCAAGAACTTCCGTTAACTTCCTTTTAACTTTTATTAATATAGGAGGGAGAGTTCATTATCTGAGGAATAGGTGTGTTTCCCCATAACAATGATCTCCTAATAAACCAATGTTTATTAGGTTTTTAGTATATAATGCTGTGTGTTGTGGCACAGTGGATATTGACTTGGAATGAGAAATTGAAGAGCTGAGTTCAAATTCCAGTTGAATTCATTGCATTCACTTACAGACATATACTCTAGGGAAAAGTATTGATCCATTTCTTCCCACCAGCTATGGGTTAAATAGCATGGCAAATTGGGTTCTATAGCCTTGGTTGGTATCCAATCTACTGCAGAAAGACATGGCAACCTACTGCGAGAAAATCTTCTGCCCAGTCAGTCATGTCTCTTACAAGACATGATTGCCCAAGCATGTATCACATATGGCACTTAACTGACTGATTGAATAAACCAAACCTGCCATATTCCACTGACTGCTCACAAACATTCTATACACAGTTTTTGTTTAAATATTGTCATCGAATTTCATCCAGAATTACTGAATTAATTTCATACCAGGTTTTTGGTCATTATTGGTGATGATTAGTAGACAAATTTAACTTAGCATGGGATTTTACACTTTCTCCAAAAATGTAACATTACTTTCTGAATTATCAAAAAGAAAGACTTATCCAGAGTACTAAAAAACTATTTTGTATACTTTTGTACTAAATATGCTTAATAGATGATCATGTATTATTGTAAGAAATTTGTAAATGAAAAGAAGTGTTTTAAAAAATATTTTAATTAGTCAAACTCATGAAAATTATAATTAGTTCATTGACACTGTTTTTATCTGTATAAGCTAATAAGTAACGATTTTATCTTAAAAAAATAATTATTAACACATTGACTGCCAGTGGTCAGTTATGAAATGTGATTTCAAATGTCAATTAGTTTGAATATTGCTCACTTCTGATACATTTCAAACTGTTCATTTATGTGTTATTTTCAGTAAATTTTTCCCATAAAAAATTTGTTTTTAGTTACCATTATGACTTTTCATTCCTACCTTAGGCATTAGGTGCCAGTTGTTTGTGTTAAAAACAATGGAAAACTTGTGGGTGTAGCTTTGATGGCAAGACCACAGAAACAAGATAACTTGTGGCAGGTGTTCTAATAAATACTGCCAACCATGAGTTATCTTGCAGTTAGCAGTCAATGTGTTTTAAAACAGTTTTAAATATAGTATTAATTGAAAGTTGAACAAGAAAGAAAACTTTCAACTTTTGCTAATAAGAAGAAACAATGAAAAATAAATATCATACATATATGCAAAAAGTGTGAAATTTTATGCTCAGGATTTGAAATGCTGTTAGAAATGAAGAAATTTACTCAAAACAGTTATGCTTGCTAATACAACCTGTTAACCATAATTTTTTTTACATTAAATTAATTACTAAATGTAACAAATGTGACATAAAGTAAGTATTTTTTTTTTACTATAGTTCCTATTGCAAAGTATTTAAGCTATAACAGAAGTAAAAGTTTTATAAAATCATACTGTTTATAACGTTGAGAAGAGCTGCTAATATTCCAAGATTTGATCAGTCAACTGAAGTTCTTTCTGTTGCAGACACTGTGACTATAACTTTTGTCATGATTCATTTTAAAGCCTTGCTCAGATGTACTCATCATATTGGGTAGAACTTTGACAAGATTCATTAATATTCCAAGATTTAAACAATACACACACATATATGCATGATGCAATGGATAAACTGTCGTCAAAATTACATGAAAAGAAAAATAATGCTGACATCTAATTTTAACAGATATATTTACCAAAATTACACCAAAATATCTTGAAATAGTAAAGAATAAATTTATTCAATAAAATGGCCATTGGCTTCAACCACAACCTCCAGATGATTTCAGAATCTCCTGCAACTCTTCTGGATGGTCTCCCTATTTAAGTTGGTGAATGCCACCATAATCCTTGCCTTCAGTTCATCTTTCATCTTCCAAGGAGTTTTGTTGGTCTTTTGCTCATCTGTGCCCCACACATAGTAATCAAGAGGGTTGCAGTCTGGGGAGTCAGGTGGCCAGATGTACAGAGTGATGATGATGTGGTTGCAGAATTTTTTGACAGCCATGACTATGTTCTCTTGCTTGTGTAGCATGGTGCAGAGTCCTGTTGCCAGACATAAGGTCTTTCAGCAGCCAGCTTCTTGACTCAGAGCAGCACTGCCTCCTTAAGGCACTTGATGTAAGCCACTATGTTGAGTCTGAGAACTTGTAGAAAAATGAATGAAGGCATAATGGTGCCATCATTTCAAACACCTTTGTAATCACCATTAGACTCATCCAACTCTTTCCAAATCTTCTACACTATCCTCAGATTGACACTCAACGACCTAGAAATGTTTGTATTGGAGTTTCTGGTATGAATGCCAAGTAGTACATCATGCTGTTTCTAAATTTCTGGCAATTTGCATCATGGTGTTCATTTTCTCACAAACAATGCCTGACTGACCCTACTATACTGTGCAGTTGACAAAATAAAAAACAAATAACACACATAAATAAAATTAAAGATATAAAATGGCGACAATTTATCAATCGCACCATATATATATATATATATATATATATATATATATATATATATATCATTCATTCAGTAATGAATTTGAACACTCTCAGCTACTGGCGTTTGTTTACATTGTATATAACATGCTAAAGTCCTCCTTCCTCTATCGAGCGCCCATAATCAAATATCTAATCGTACTGATGAGCTGTGATACAGCAAAACAGATCTGTCTGTGGATGACTATATATATATATATATATATATATACAATTTGAAGTCCTCACATTCAAAGCTGACTAGGTTGAATGTTTTCGCTTGAAAATTCTCTTGCAACTCAAACTCAGCACTTGATTCATCTGGAGTACCCACACCAAATTTCCATCGTAGAACAGAAGCTCAACTGAATGGTATTTGTATAATGCCATCTCTGATCTTGGACATCCTTTCTAAACTAGATTCCCATAAATCAAGCAGAGGTGATAGAATTCCAGCTGTCATCTTAAAGAAATGTGCCTCTGAGCTGGCTCCATTCCTCTCCAAACACTACAACTATTGTCTTTTTGTTTCCTGCTTGTTGGAAGTCCTCATCTGTAGTTCCTGTTTTTAAGAACTCTGTGGGACCGTCTGACCCTTTTATTGCCTTATTAGCCTCTTACTGCTTTTTGGCAAAGTATTTGAGACTCTTAGCAATGTGGAAGTAGTTAAGCATCTCACCTCTCATGGCCTACTCTCTGACAAATAATATGGCTTGCCCTTTGCCAGATCTACCATTGATGTGCTAACGGCCATCACTGAATTATACCAGGCTCTTGATAAGAATGGTGAAGCTAGAGCTATTGCTCTAGATATCTCAAAAACATTTGACAGGATTTGGCATGCTGTCCTTCTGTGCAAGCTCCAGGATTATGTTATTTCTGAACAATTGCTTGATATAATCCAATTGTACCTGCACCTTCTTGGCCTCATTTTCTCAACTGACCTGAAGTAGAACAATTACATTTAATCTATAACTGCATCTACTGCTAGGAATGTTGGGTCACTGAGTCAGGCTAGAAAGCTTTTCTCATTTGAATCCATCTTGCACATTTATAAATCTACAATTCATCCATGCATTGAGTACTGTTGCCATACCTGGCTGGGTTCTCCTTTTATTCACCTTGAGGTTTTTGACAAAATCCAAACAAAGATCTGCAATGTAATCGATCCTGACATGAAATCTCAACTTCATGCCACTTTCTCACTGATATGATGTGGTTTCCCTCTGTCTTTTCTACAAATAATTTCATGGAAATTACTCTGATGAGCTTTTTTTCCCTGCTGCCATGACCACATGAATTTAAGCTTACTACTAGATTGGCATCTAGGTCCCACCCTTTTACTATCAAAATAGTTAAATGTTTTAGTTAAATATTTTATTCTAACAGTTTCTTTTACCATTGAAATAGCTAAATGTAACTGCCTTTTCTACTCTACTTTTACTGCCTCCTGGAAACAACAACAAAAAAAAAATCACATAATTTATGATCTAGTATATAATTATAAAACAAATGTCGGTCACAAAGAAAATTTTAAAAATAATAATAATGACTCATAGTTTTTATAAACATAATAAAAAAATGCATTTAATCGTTTTGTGTTTTCTGAGCAGCAATTTACATATATGTATATATTTTTTTTTCCTTATTAATTATTTTACAGAAAATATGCATATATTATAAAAAATATCATAAAAACATGCATGTTTTTAAAGAAAAGTCAAACACATAACTTATATGAAAAATTGAAATCTTCTATTCTACACACAAAAAATTTAGTAAAAAGTGTACTAAAATATTTGCAGGCAAACTAACAAAAAAAAAATTGGAGAAAAGTTATTTAAATTTATTTAAAATTTCTATTCTGTTACAGATATTTAACTTACAATTAAGTGAGATAAAAAACGAGTACATGAGTAGTGAAAAACGAGTACATATGTAGTGTAAAAACGAATAGATTATAGTGAAAAAACATGACAAGTGAGAAAAGTAGCTAAGCATTCAAGAAATACATATTGCTTAACAAAATGAAAAAGACATGGGTTTGCTAAAAAGTCAGCTCCAATTAAATGAAAATCACTACTGAGGTGGATAAAACGTAGGACTTTCTACGACTAAACACCAAAATAAAAAAAAAGTTAAGGAACAGTGGTAAATGAATATCAAATCAAATTGCTGAACATTGTAAGCTGATAGCTAACTTAAGGACTACAAGAAAACTGTTTATAAAATATTTAAAACTGCGTCATGACATAGGATCTCCTCCAGGTGCCACACCCGAACAACCTTCTGAACAATTTTTCTCTGCAAAATTTCTTTTCTTTTTTAATTTTCTTACTTACCTCATCTTGTCTCTTCAGAAAAAATTTGTACTAGAAAGAAATGAACTTCCACAAAATATTATCACCAGTTTAATAAAAATAACCCTTTAGTCCCAACAGATCTGCAGTAATTCTAGTTTTATTGGATTGTAGACATTGATTTTCTGTGTTGATTTTTTTAACTTTGAATAAAAACCCTTCCTTTGAACAAGAGGAAGGAGAAAGAAAAAGGCAGGAAAAAAGGAGAAAGAAAAAGGCAGGAAAAAAGGAAAAAGAAAAATTTGATGTTTAAAATAAAAATGCTTAACTGTTAGAACTCTTTAACCCATATCCTCCGAGCATCAGTTTATACTGATATCTTCTTTTTTTTTTTTTTATATCTAAGCTGTAATTTTGACTGGGGAAAATTTAACTATGTTGAAGGATTTCTTTGAAATTAAGAAAATTAAGTTAAATGGTTGATATATGGAAAAAGAAGATAGTTTAAACTGATACTGAGATGATATGGATTAAAATTAGTTAAAGGAAAGCATTTATCAAAACAGTTTTATGTCTTTCATTATTAGTTTTTGAATATTTTTTCATCTAAATTTTAGTTGCTTTTCATCACAATTGCTCAATGTATAGCCAGGGGTTGAGCAGTATGCATATAAAGCTTATGCTCATGTATCTGATAATGGCTGATAAAGCTTCCTCTGATAAAAAACAAATTCAAGATCATATTACTAATTTCATGTTTGAATATGAAATTTTACAAGAGATACAATAAGAGACTGTTTTGATAAACTTGACTCTTAAAGACTTATAACATTTAGACAATTTACAACAGGTACAATAAGAATGAAGAAGATGCTGATGACCAAGTGGTTAACAACATAAGAAAAAGAATGTGAAAACTGAATTTAAACTCCTTCTCAGACAGTCTGTGTTCATTTACTTGGGAAAGACATGAATCCAACTCTTCTCTCTCCACCTTGATTATATTAGATTTTATTATACAAGTCAATGCCTTCAAAATAAAATTAGGATTAGGAGAGTTTTGTAATTTGCTTGAAGCATTGTGTATATTAGGTATATGGGTAGGTCTTGAAGGCTATCACAATACTTTTAGTAAAATGAAGGACGGTAAAGAAGGTGTTGGGTGTTACCTATTTATTCATTAATATTTTGAGATAAAAATCTCATCTTCAGAATGGTAGGAGAGCTTGATTTCACGTCCGCTCATGGACCATGCCTTTCAATTGGGATTATCCAACCAATGTTGACAAAATTTTCAAGGTTATTTTTGTAGGTACAGAACCTGATGACAGATATGAAAGTATGTAGCTGAATACTAATGGACATTTTAAAAACGAAGCAACCAGTTTACTCCTGCTTTTCAGGCCTCATCAGGAGAAATAGGATTGGACTAAATTCACAGAATGATTGATGGAGAGAAAAAAATATGAGAGAGAAAGAAATACTAGAGGCTAATAATAGCAAGTCCCAACAAACATTCACACTGTTTACAGAGAGAAGGTCTGTGGGACCTGATATACAGAGCCTCCAGTATTTTTAAATGAAATACAGAGTGTGACTGGGACAGAACCATGAACCAGTTCACACTGAACTCAGCAGCACACTTTTTGTTATAAAATCTTTTTTTTTGTTTACATTTATAATACTAGTTTCTTTAAATTTTTTGCTGGTCTTTTTTCAGGAAAATATAGAAATTATTTGTTTGAACATTATTTTTAAATTGATACTTGTATTTGAGTAGATATTTATTTCTACCAGCCTGATTATTTACGATAAATTTTGTACGAAAATGTGCGTCATTCAGCAGGATTCGAACCTGTAACCCCTATCAACATAGGGGAAGCCACCAATTAATCTGGCATGTCTTAGACCACTTGACTATGAATGTTACCACAGTCTAAACAAAGTCAAATCAAGACTATATAATCCTGCCAAATGACGCGCATTTTCATACAAAATTTATCGTAAAAAATCAGGTGGGTAGAAATAAATATACTGTTTCATTAAAAACAGAATATCTACTCAAATACGAGTATCAATTAAAAATAATGTTCAAACAAATAATTTCAATGTGTTGGTTGTTAAGCCATTTCATTAATCTTCGGGATTTTCCATAAATATAAGATGAGAATTTCAACTAATAATATATGCTTTCATTAGAACTATTTACAATAACTTATTTGGTGGTGTGAGATTTTATTCTGCAACATAAGGATTGTTCATCATATTGTAACTCTAAACTTATTTATAAATGGAACTTTGTCTCTGTGTGTGTGTGTGTCCATTACCTATAGACTCCAAAATGGCTGAACCAATTTTCTTGAAAATTTACACAGTTGTAATATAAGTGTCTGTGAGTGTTCTTAGCTATGTTTTGTGTTGAGGTACCCCCAATAAATATTGAAAATCGATAATTGAAAAAATTGGGTTATAGAAGGAGTGGTCCGATTTTAATCAAATTTGATACACTCATAAACAAAGACATAAGAAATGATATGCAGTAGTTTCAAGGTTGCAGTTCTTACAACAGTGCAGAAAATCGATAATATATATATATATATAAAAGGCAAGATGTTTGTGTGTGTCTATTTATCTGCCTGTATGTCTGTATTTTTTCAGCCCTTTTATTTTAGTTTTTGCTTCAGGTTTGACTCTAAGTAGCTATAATTGTAGTTCTTAGTTTCAGCCATGATACCATTTACACAGAGGATGTATTTAGCCTTCAAAATTCAGTTTACGATGAAAAAACTTATTTGATATCGATACCAGGAAATCAAAATTTGACTTACATCCATTCATTTTTCTTTCAGTCTACGGTTTCACTTTAACTGGAAACAACTATTGCTTTTTAGTCTTTCGTGCCAACGTCCAAAGAGTCTGAGCTCCAGGACCATGGATTAGTTTTAAAGCTTTCATTACACCCAAGCAATGTCGGGCTATACTGCTAGTAAATATATGTAATAATACAGTTATTTACATTACATGTGAACTAGGCTTACAGCCTATCATGTTGAATACACTGGTTCTCGCTTGATCACCAAAGTTAAGCAATGTTTAGCCTGGTCAGTACTTAGATGGGTGACCACTTGGGAATACCAAGTGCTGTAAGCGTATTGTGACGGATGTGCATTGTGGTGCAGTGGATATTGGCTCGGAAAGAGAAATCAGTGAGCCGAGTTCGAATTCCAGTTGAATACCCTGCATTCACTAGTACCCTTGGGAAAGATATTAATCCGTCCCTTCCCTCCAGTTATGGGTTAAATAACAAGAAGAGGACTTAGGGACCCTGTCCTTAAAAAAAACAAATCCCAATGAATTTTGATACTCAAAAAGAAAAATGTATTACTAGACACAAAACTAATATAAAAAACAATAATTGTTGAAAGAAAAAGGTATTACCAGCAATAAATAAATAAAGTTTAGTTGGCAATAAATAACCCACCAAGGTTGATTTGCCATAAAAACAAAACAACCAACATGTGGACTATTGTTTTCATCTTTGTTCTTGTTATGACAATACCTGAAATCTTGTGATAACAAAAGCAAAAATAGGGATGATAGTAAAAAATGGTAATAAATCTTCATATAGTTATTGATATTTATTTCTCAATTTCTGATGTAAAGATTGCTAAATAAATCATAGGATGAAAAAAATCTCAAAGTTTGGTTGGTTGGTTGTTTGGTTTTTATGGCAAATCAACCTCGGTGGGTTATTTATTGCCAACTAAACTTTATCTATTTATTGCTGGTAATACCTTTTTCTTTCAACAATTTATTGTTGTTTCTTATATTAGTTTTGTGTCTAGTAATACATTTTTCTTTTCAAGTATCAAGATTCATTGGGATTTGTTTTTAAGGGCAGGGTCCCCAAGTTCTACCCTTGTTATTTAACCCATAACTGGAGGGAAGGGATGGATTAATACCTTTCCCAAGGGTACTAGTGCTTAAGTGAATGCAGGGTATTCAACTGGAATTTGAACTCGGCTCACCGATTTCTCTTTCCGAGCCAATATCCACTGCACCACAACACAGATCCGTCACTATATGCTTGCAGCACCTGGTATTCCCAAGCGGCCACACATCTAAGTACTGACCAGGCTCAATGTTGATTAATTTCGGTGATCAAGCGAGAACTGGTGTATTCAACGTGATATGGTCATAAATACGCACATCCATCACTAAACGATTACAGCACCTGGTATTCCCAAGCAGTCACCCATCAAAGGAGACACAAGAAGTAACATTATGGAAAGATGGGAGCACAACTTTGGAAAATGTGGAAAAATTGAAAAGAAATCAGAGAGTGACTGAAACAGAAATTTGAAAGATTGGCAAGATAAGAACAAAAAAAATGGCTTTAAAAATGTCATATTAAGAGATCTGAAAAAAATTTAAATCAATAACAAGCAAGTGAAGTCGATAAAACAACAAAAAATAGTCAAAGAAGCTGGTATTATGAATGTAAACACTACAGAATATTGGCTGAAGGCATGAAAACAATCTAACTACCACCTTTAATTAAAAATCGCAAAAAAGAAACAGGTAAATTAGTCAAAAAGTAAACAAGAACAGATTTCTTAACACTGATTCTTAATAATGAATGTAGAGTGATATTGAATGGACTTGATGGCTAGAGCACGGGTTGGGTTGTTCATAACTTTCTTCAACCAAAACATTTATCTTATAGTTTGGTTAATCTTGCCCTCTTTCTCGCATATACTCACAAACACACAACAAAATTAAAACACCGAAATATGTGTTTACACAAGATGAAATGTACAGACAATATAGCCAGATTACAATAAACAATGATGAATTATTATAATGATCGTAATAATGTTTATTAAAACACCAAAATATGTGTTTCAATTTATCAAGATTTGTAGAGAATATGAAATAAAAATAACTCTTTTTTTGTCAATATTTTCAAGTTCCATGAGCCTGTACGAAAATTTATTTTGACCAATAGAAAAAGAGATAAGCTCTAGGCTGAAGGAAAGACCAAGGCAAAGTGTAATGAGCCTATGTGAAAATTTACTTTGACCAATGAAAAGGGAGTGACTTACAAACTGAGAAAAAGTAATGAGCTAAAGTCAAATTGCTTTGTGATATAAATAGGCAGAGAATGTTGAATCAGGAGAGGCCTACTTGTCTGAATAATGCTGATGTCAAATTACATGTCAATAAATTATCAGCCTTTAATGAGAGTAGGGGAATTTCCAAGAGCCCTATTCAACTCATAAGCTAAGTACCTTAAAATATATCTTTTTATTCATGTTGAATACAACTGTATAACTTTTATGTGAGAAACGAACTCTCTCCATTTGCTTTAATCATTTTGGAATATTACTTCATGTATGATGATTTAATGTGAACATTTACTTTTCTTGACACTTCATTGAAACTATGATCATTTAATGTTTGATTACTTGTCCTGAAACAAGTTACTAAAACTTCAAATGTGTAAATTTGTAAATAAATTCCTCATCTTGTTTCATAAAAAATAACATGCGTGTTTCCTTGTCATCATCCCTACATCTTTCAGATAAAATGTATCCCTATCTTGATATTGAGCACTTCATGACAAAAACCTGCTTGCCAAAATACCTTTCCACCAGTAAACCACTAAAAAAACAGCAATCTTGGTGCTAAGCACCATCTCAACTATATATATATATATATATATATATATATATATAGAGGCAGCAAATAATTTTCTAAACATATACTGTTAAATATAAGAGACAATGAATGTCTTTTATGTTTAATCATGAGCCGTTCTAAACATCGTATTTTGGCTTTAATTTCAGTTGAAAATAAAGAAAAAAATTCCTCAAAATTTGGATAATTATAATGAGCCATCTTCAAAGAGGTCATAAGGACGGTAACACAAAAACATCCACCATCAGCAATGATTTTATATTTTATATTTTTATCAGAGGTTTATGTCAACACAAGATAAAATCGTCGCTGATGGTGGATGTTTTTGTGTTACCCTCCTTATAACCTCTTTGAAGATGGCTCATGTGAGCCGAAAGCTTAGAACCAACTTAATAAAAAATTATCCAAATGTTAGAAAATTTTTGTCTTTATTTTCAACTGAAATTAAAGCCAAAATACAAGGCTCATGAATAAATATGATAGACATTCATTGTTTCTGATATTTAACAGTATATGTCTAGAAATATATATATATATATATATATATATATATATATATATATGAAACACATCACTCAAAATGTCCCGGACCTGACATATAGATGACACCACTAACAAACAATCTATACAATTTTTATGAAGTATTAACCTTCAAATAGCATGTGACAAAATTTGGGCCCAATTGGATTATTAGTTTATAAACTACAGTTATTTAAGTGAAGCTACTGTTGCAAATTTTCAAAACAATGGAAAAATCTGAATTTTGTGTGTTCATAAAGTTTTGCTTTATGATGGGAAAAAATACTGTTCCAGCAAAGCAATGGCTTGATAAGTGTTATTTGGACTCTACTCTATCGGAAAGAACAGTTAAGAAGGTGCTATGCTGACTTTAAATGCGGTCATACAGACAAAAATGATGCTAAATGCTCAAGTCACCCAAAATCGGCATTTGTCTGGGAAAACACAAAAAAAATCCACAAACATACTTTGGTTGATTGTAAATTGAAGTTGCGTGAGATAGCAGAGGAGTCAAACATATCAGAAGGCAGTGTCTTCACCATTTTTCATGAACATTTGTCAATAAGGAAGCTATGTTCAGAGTGACTGCCGTGTTTGCTCGCAGTCGATCAAAAACAACGTGTCAATGATTCAGAGCATTGTTTCCAACAGTTTCAACACAACAAACAGGAGTTTTTGTGTAAATATGTGACAATAGATGAAACATGGATCCACCACTTCATTCCAAAGTCAAATCAGCCGGTGAAAACTGTCCAAAGCAACCAAAGATGCAAACATCAGCAGGCAAGGTTTTGGCCTCCGTATTTTGGGATGTGCAAGGTATTTTTTCATCGATTACTTTGAGAAAGGAAGAACCAGCAATAGTGAATATTATATAACATTATTGGTGCATTGGAAGAATAAAAGTGCCAAAAAATGACCACAAATGAAGAAAAAAGTGATCTTTCACCAAGAAAATGTACTGAGTTGTAAGATGATTGCAACGATGGCAAAATTACATGAATTGCACTTTGAATTGCTTCCACATCCACCATATTCTCCAGATCTGGCTCCAGCAATTACTGGCTGTTTGTAGACCTCAAAAGAATGTTCCAGGGAAAAAGATCTGGCTCCAATGAAGAAGTGATACAGGAAACTGATGTGTATTTTGAGGCCAAAGACAAAAAAGGCATTGAATTGTTAGTGAAGCATTGAAATCAGTGTATCACCCTAGAAGAAGACTATGTTGATAAATAAAGTCGAATTTTGCCTAAAAGATGTTGTTTTATTAGTTAGGATTTATTGAGTGATGTGTTAACACACACACACACACACACACACACACACACACACACACACACACACACACATTATTTCCAGTATTAACTTAATAGATAACCATACTTACCATTTTCTTGCTGTCTATTGTAATCTTTCATACAACTTAATTGTATCTTCCCAGAATAGTTTGTCTTTCACAGCAAAACACTTCTGTATTTTTCCAAGGGAATTAAATTCTTTTTCATTAAGAGAATTCTGTGCAGACAGCAGTAGCTGGTAATCTGCTCCAATGAACTTAAGTCACTGGTGACTCTGCAACAGGTGTTTACTTGTGCAACCAAATTGGCAACTGGGTCCCACCCATTCACAGTTAGATTAACCAAATGCAGATGACAATTCTACTCTCGCACTTCCTGTCTGTGGAACTCGCTTCTATAGTCTTGCTTTCCTGATGGCTACAACCTCCAGGAATTTAAGTGCAATGTCAATACTCATTTATTAACCACTTGACTCTAGTTCTTTCACCACCCCGTATATCCTTTCCTTTCTCTCCACCTTTGCAACTGTCATCACACCTGTATTCCTATCCTTCTTGTTATGTCGCCAAGTATAAATGAATAACTCGACAACAGAATCAGAATATAAGTTGTATTCCGCGGAAAGATGGTTAGTATGTACAGAAGTGATTAGTAATATTTACAATAGAAAGATACAAGAGTCCAATCCATCGTAAGATGTGTGTATACGTGATTACTTCCGGTACGTCACCGGAAGTGTGACTAACTCTTCACTGACTCGCACTGACTCTTCAGTAACTCATTAGAGATTCTCAAGTGACTCTCTACCACTCCCTTGTAGAGAATCCACCATTGCTATATATAGCAATGGGAACAGTCAAAATAGGAGCGGCGCCCTAACACTTCTCTTGCTCCTTTCTAACTGGTTCGTCTTCCTCTTCACTCTCTTCTACTTAATCTTTTTACTCTTATGTATCCCCCTGCACATCAGTGGCATTACCACCTTGCTCAGGGTGATACGATTAAAAAAAAAAAATAATCAAAAGGTTTAATATTTGATGAACAAAGCCAATAAATGCAAACTTCCCCGTTAACCTGTAGTTGATTTTATCTTGTCACATGAGAAACATGCAGTCTGGAGCAATCCTGATGCCATATTACACACTTTTTTTTTATATATTGATACTTTTCATTGATTGTTACCATCACTTAATGATTGGTAATAGGCCGTCTTTGAAGGAATTGTTTTGTTCTCTAGAAATTGCTCCTGGTAAAGGATTCCTTCCAAATCAACCATATCCATATAGCATCAACTCTTAGATGAAGACTATTTGCATCCTCTCTAAAACTTTTTTGTTGCTCACATGTTTGATCCATGGTATCCTCAGCATCCTTCTGTAGAGCAACATTTCTGTAGCTTGAGGAGATTTTCCAGCATTTGCTGCCATGTAGGAGCCAATATCACATAACAATCTAATACTTTTTTCTTGGTTTCCAACAAAATCTTCCTATCTCTCAATACTCTGCTTAGCTTTTGAAATACATCCTTGACCATTCCAATCCACCTTATATATATATATATATATATATATATATATATATATATATATATATATATATAGATATAGATATATAGTGTTAAATTGTAATGGGGTTTAGTGTCAAAATTGTTGTTTTTTCCCTAGTTTACTGGTAGAAGGGCATTTTAGGCAAGCAGATTTTTTGTCATAAAGTGCTCAATATCAAGGTAAGGATTTAGTGTTAATAGAAAAAATAATAGATAATAAAGAAAAACCAAATGAACCTGAAGAGTATAGACATTACAATAATGCCCTCATGAAACTTTGAACCTGGCATGACTGAAATAATGCCATTCAGATAAGTGATAAGTTTTTCCACATTATATATATATATATATATACAATTTTTTATAATCATTTCATCCCAAGCAAGACAGTACTGCCACATAAGTTACATAAGAGGAGAGTGATAAGAAAGAGGAACAAATTACAGTGGGTGTCAAAGAATGGATAAGAGAAGGATGAGAACACTGGTGTGAAGAGAGCTGCATGAGAATAGAGTGGAAAAACCAAATGAACCTGAAAAGTATAGACATTACAATAATGCCCTCATGAAACTTTGAACCTGGCATGACTGAAATAACACCATTCAGATAAGTGATAAGTCTTTCCACATTATATATATATATATATATATATATATATATATGTATATATACAATTTTTTATAATCATTTCACCCCAAGCAAGACAGTACTGCCACTGGTGTCCAGAGGGTTACATAAGAGGAGAGTGATGAGAAAGAGAAACAAATTACAGGTGGTGTCAAAGAATGGGTAAGAGAAGAATGAGAACACTGGTGTGAAGAGAGCTGTATGAGAGTCGAGTGGAAAGGGAGAAGAACATTATACAAGGGTTGTCAGGGAAAAAATGCGAGTCAAAGAGATAAAAGATGGCAATTGACATTGCTTTTAGATTCTTGAGATTGTAGCATCTATTGAACAGGTGAAGAGGCTCATCCCTTGTTTCCTGTTTAGAATGTGGTTTCTGGCTTTCTCTTTTCCATTCTTTTTACCCTTACATAGCCCCCTGCGCATCAGTGGCGTTATCGCCTTGCTTGGGGTGATATTTGATTAAAAAAAAAAAGAAAAAAGATAAGCAAGTATACTGAAGGGAATTCCACAGGTGAGAAGTGTGAGAAAAGGAGCTTCTAGAGTAAGAAGTGTGGTTACATTTCCATTGGTTTCACTGTAAAAGGGTGGGACCTAGTTGCTAGTCTAGTAGCTTGAGTAAATTCATGTAGAGGGATCACCAGGGAGCTAAGCTCATTGGAGAAGAGGTTGTAAATGTATTTGTAGAAGAAACAGAGGGAAGCCACATTACATCGGAGAGAAAGTGAGTGGAGTTGAGCTACCAGGTTGGGATTGATTACATTGCAGATTTTTCTTTGGATTTTGTCAAGAACTTTGAGATGAATAGCAGGGGCACCCAACCAGATATATAAGCAGTGTTCAATGCACGGGTGGATGGTAGATGTATATATGTGCTAGATGAATTCAGACAAGAGAAACTTCCAGTGAACCAACCTTCCTAGCAGCAGATTTAGCTATGGATTTAATGTAGTCATTCCACTTGAGGTTGACTGAGAAATCTAGGCCAAGGAGGTGCAGTGTTTTGCTTTCAGTTTTGCTGATCTATGCTGATGGTGGGTGGGACTGATTGTCTATGGCGGTGAAAGAAGGCTTAAAATTTATTAGCCATTTCCTAACCCAGTCCACCACAGATTAGAGGTTCTTTTCAAGATTAGCAGTGAGGTTTGCTTTTTCAACCTTGACAGATTTCTTATCAAGGCAGGAGTAAATGGTGGTGTTGTTAGAGAAGATGCCTAGTTGGGATCTGATTACATCATGAGGATCATTGATGAAGACCAAAAAAAGCATAGGACCTAGAAAAGAGTAGATGCCCAGTTGGGATTTGATTATATCATGAGGATCAATGATGAAGACCAAAAAAAGCATAGGACCTAGAAATGAGTAGATGCCTAGTTGGGATTTGATT
Source organism: Ascarosepion bandense (assembly GCA_037127315.1). Classification (NCBI taxonomy): domain Eukaryota; kingdom Metazoa; phylum Mollusca; class Cephalopoda; order Sepiida; family Sepiidae; genus Ascarosepion; species Ascarosepion bandense. Next base: position 1,226,934 of record JBBBDQ010001132.1, on the reverse strand, counting down.
ACATCACGAGGATCATTGATGAAGATCAAAAAAAGCATAAGACCTAGAAAAGAGTAGATGCCTAGTTGGGATTTGATTACATCATGAGGATCATTGATGAAGACCAAAAAAGCATCGGACCTAGAAATGAGTAGATGCCTAGTTGGGATTTGATTACATCACGAGGATCATTGATGAAGACCAAAAAAAGCATAGATCCTAGAAAAGTGTAGATGCCTAGTTGGGATTTGATTACATCACGAGGATCATTGATGAAGACCAAAAAAAGCATAGATCCTAGAAAAGTGTAGATGCCTTGTTGGGATTTGATTACATCACGAGGATCATTGATGAAGACCAAAAAAGCATGTGATCTAGAAAAGAGACTTGAGGGACACCCGCATTTGCATGATAGTACCTGGAAATATACCCATTCAATAATACCTTTAGTACGTGATTTGAATGGAACGACTGAATTAGATCAAACAAGCATTCAGTTATACTATAGCTCTGTGGCTTGCATAAAAGGCTAGCATGCCAGTCTCTCAAATGTTTTGGAGATATCTAGAGCAACAGCTTGAGCTTCACCATTCTTATCGAGAAGCCTGATATATATATCTGTGATGGTAGCTAGCATATCAGCAGTAGAGCTGGTGAAGTGGAAACCATACTGTTTATCGGAGAAGAGGCTGTGGTTTGTGAGATGTTGAAGCACTTCAGCATTGATAATAACCTTGAAAACTTTGCCAAAAATTGGTAGGAGGCTGATAGGGCAATAATTAGAGGGGTCTGAGGGTTCTCCAGAGTTTTTGAATATAAGAACCACTGAGGAGAACTCCCAGCAGGCAAGGAAGCAGGAAGCAGAGAGACAATAGTTGTAGAGTTTGGAGAGGACAGAGGAGAGTTCAGGGGCACATTTCTTCAGGACAATGATTATGATTCCATCACTTTCACTTGATATATATATAAAATGGTGTTGAAAACTTCTTAGCTTCCCAAAAGCTGACCAAATAAAATATTAGATTTTACTTGGCATATATATACATATATAGTAACATGAATTAACTGACATAGGACAATATGTATATTTATTAGCATATATAGATGTAACCCTATTTATAGATTGCTGATATTAATATTCTATTAATTTTAAAGATAAGAAGAGATTTCTCTAAAATTGGAGAATACAATTTTTTTGTCAGGAAAAGCAACTGAATTGATTGAATCTGAGTAAAACACTTATTATTGTCATCTTGTTTTAACAAATTGTTGACCTGAGTTTAAAATTGGATTGTGAAAATTTCCTGTCTTTTGAGATAAGCAGGCAAGCGATAACAGAGAGTAAATTTTCTCCCCCTCATTAGTAAAGGGGGTAGAGGATAACTGATATTGTTTTCATTTTCAGCTGGTAAGAATTATACAGCGAATGAAAATTGAACCCCTGTAGTACCTTTAACTACTCCAGTTTTGTGCCTTTTCAATAAAACCGAGGTGGAAAATGAAATTAGCGGATTTGGGGCCCATGATTTGAATAAGATAGCTGAACTTAAATTGGTGTGCTGCTAGGGATGACTAAACCCCATCTCTGAGAACATTGTTACTAAATGTACTATTGAAATACCAGCCAATTTTGACTTGCTTATGATTATGTATACAATCAATATATAGATATATATAAAAAACTACACCAGTGGAGTTGCAGTGTTCTACTGATTATATTTTGCTTTGGCAACTATCAGCTACTGTGGATCATGTAAATCTAATCTTAAATATATATTCAACCTCATGCAAGTCAGGGCTCACCTAGCCAGGTGATAACAGACAATCCTACTTTGGCTGGTCTGAGATCAAAGAGACACAACATGGGTGGACTGGTTAAGGGTCAGAAAGGATTGGCCAAGGTATGCCTGGGTATTGTGTCATATATATATATATATATATATATATATAACATAGTGATGATCCACGTATACTGTCTTAATAATATGTATAGGTAAAACTACTAAAAAGTTATAAGTTTAAAAATGTATTTTTTGACAGTATTTATTTATTTCTATTATTATATTTGATATTTCAGATCGTCCTTGGCCTTTCATCAGAAACAAATGATTTTAAAATTTAAATTAGAAACATTTTTGCGAGGAGTGTTCGTCCGAGAGATTGTTTACATCATGTGAAGCAGAAAGCGACAGCCCAACACTTCACTCAATCGGGACACACATTAGAAAACTGCAAATGTTTACTAATAGATTCTGATTTTAGTTCTACATACTCATGCAGAAAGAAAGAAAAATACTGGATTTTAAAATTAAATACATACAGGCTAGGGTTAAATAGGGACTTAGGTGTTTTGAATCTTTATAAATATTTCAATAGTTAAACATTTTTTAGATACACTTAAAAAAGTTTTCTTTAAAAAAACATTTATAAGTATTATTAAAGATAAGTTTACGTTTACAAATATTAAAAAATCTGTCTCTTTCTGCGTCACGTGATGTAAACAATCTCTCGGGCGAATGCTCATCGCGAAAACGTTTCTAATTTAAATTTTAAAATCATTTGTTTCTGATGAAAGGCCGAGGACGGTCTGAAATATCAAATATAATAACAGAAATAAATAAATACTGTCAAAAAAATACATTTTTAAACTTACAACTTTTTAGTAGTTTTTCCTATACACACATATATATATATACTTCATAATTAGAAAAGAAATGAAGCCAACACTTGGACAAAGTCAGAACAGTCAAGTAAGGGATGCCTTCCTACTGTCCAGTTTCTAGTTAAAGGCAAATTGATCATTTTAGGTACTTGAGCTCTGTAAGTTAGTCCAGCAACAACAAGGTTACTCTAACAAAAAGACTTACAGCTTTCCAATTAACTTGCTGAACCACTGAAAAGGGATCTTGATGCCTAAACATTTAACTCTGTATGTAAATCTCATTTAAAAAAAAAAATCAATGCAAACAGGAAGAGGAATCTGCAGTAGATGAACAGATCATTCTCCTCTGATTTTCACAAACAAAAAACAACCCAATAACACACCCACATGTGCACACTTTTGTATAGTGAAATGAATTAGAGCACTCTAGGTATTGGGCATGTATAATGATATGCGCTAAAAAGTCTACCTACTTCCACTGAATGCCCATAGCCCAGGGGTAGAGTCGCCAACTGATGGCATTTTGGTCGGGTTTCAATCCTGGGTAAAAAAGCAATCAGAGTCTAACCGTACTGATGAGCTGTGATACGGCAAAACAGATCTGTCTGCGGATGACAATATATATATATATATATATATATATATATAAGAAAAATTAAGGCAGACATGTTATTTCATGGTAAATCGGAAGTATGGCCTATATTTCAGGTGAACCATCATCAGCTTCTGTCTTTATTGTACAGAAGATTTTAGATGGAAGCTGATGATGGTTTGCCTGAAATAGGTCTATACTTCCGATTTACCATGAAATAACGTGTCAGCCTTAATTTTTTTTTATATTTGCTCTCTATGTATTTATATACATATATATTTAGAGCTCTCTTAGAGAGTTATCCTACCACTGTATGTACAGGATACTCCTTTGGATTCTTCTACATCTACACTGCATGCTGATATATATATATATATATATATATATATACATTTTCATTTGAAATTCAGATGATTACACAACCCTGGTTTTCCCCTTTTGGTATCTTCAGGCATTTTATATTAACTGATTTTCCAACATTTTTTTTTAACGTATAATAGGAATTTTAAGAATGCATAACTGGAAGTTTAAAAAAAAAGGAGGAGTTGGTCAAGAATTGAAAACATTTTCATCCCGATTTGTATGATCCTAAAATATAATTTCTGATGTGTTTACATCCAGACATTATACTGAACCTTTCATTTAGCAACCCTTCTCACACTAAAATTAAAACTAAAAATTAAAATTGAAATATGGGAAAGACCCTGATATATCTTGGAGCATACTGAAAATAGCCAAACCATACAATGGTGGTAACAAATGCAAGCAGAGCCGTAGCTGATGCTAAAATAACACCAGGCACAGAGAAAATTGCTTGGATTTATTAGTTGATAATGTGATGACGTCATCAGTGTCATCTGTTTCTAGAAACTATGATTTTTGTGGATTTTTTTGGCTATTTTAATGGAAATTAGGCACAGAACATGAACGAAAGCAGGAAATCGGGTTCAGACCTTCTGAGTATAACCAGTCTTTTCTCCCAAAATTAATAAATAAACAAACGGATTTTTACTGCTTTCATTCGGATGTTTTCTTCGTTTTTCTTTCTTTCTTTCTTTCTTTCTTTCTTCATGAATTGTTTAGTTTGATTTCTGACAAAGACATTTTTCCTTGCCCTGATTTTCACTATGATTGCATGGATCAGCCTGGACCCATGCCCGTTGTGCCTGGTAGTCAGATACGGCCATGTATGCAAGATTGTATCAGAAGGAAAAATTAGCTGTTATGTTGTTTCCAGAAAGAAAAAAATTATTAAATGAAAGATCAGAAATTATGTCCAAATGTAATCATACACATAAATACCTACTAGGTTCATACAGGCATGCATGAAAGTGTTCTACAACCCTTAAATAACTTCTCCCAAATTTTGAAAATTTTTTTGGTTGTTAGAAAATTCCAGTCATGCATTTGTAGAAAATCCCTGTCTGAGTGTTTGAAAAACGGTAAAATCAGTTATTGTAAATTGCCTGAAGATACCAAAATTCAGAAGTTCTACAATATTAATGCACTTTTTAATGCAACTGGGTACTGGTGTAATTTAATTATGACCAAAAAAACTATATATATATTGTTTTCTGAACCAAAAAAAATGACTAAATGAAAGATTAGAAGTAATGTCCAGATATAATCACATCTTTAGATACATCTTAGGTTCATACAAACCTGGATGAAAGTGTTTTAAGATCCTTAAGTAACTCCTTCCTAATTTGAAGGATTTTGGTTATTTAAAAATTCCAGTCATGCATTTGTAAAAATCCCTGTTGTATGTTTAAAAAACATTGGAAAATCAGTTATTATAAATTGCCTGAAGATACCAAAAGGTTGAAACCTAAGTTGCAGAAATAACTCATTTCCAAATGAAAAAAAATTCAAAAGTTCTACAATCAGTCTACTGTAAAAAGAAACAATAACCTAATGTGGGAAAAATCTTCTGCCTAGTCAGTCATGGACTGAAAGAAAAATGATCACCCAAGCATGTAGCATGTATAGCACTTAACTGGCTGAGCTAGATAAAAGAATTACTGATAATTATATATATTATGGATATAGATATATTATGGATATAGATATATTTGCAAAATGAGTTATTTCTGCAACTATTTTCACTTTAAATATTATACCAAACTGGCCATCCACACGTGGAAATTAAAACTGAAATATGGAAAAGACCTTGATATAACTTGGAGTATAGTGAAAATAGCCAAACCATACAACAGTGGCAATGTATGCAGATTGTGCCAGGAGGAAAAATTAGCTATTATGTTGTTTCCAGAAAGAAAAACATTGCTAAATGAAAGATCAGAAATTATGTCCAGATGTAATCATACCCATAAATTCTTACTAGGATCATAGAAACATGGATGAAAGCGTTCTACAACCCTTAAATAATTTCTCCTAATTTTGAAAATTTTTAGATTGTTTGAAAATTTCAGTTGCACATTTGTAAAAAATTCCTGTTCCAGTGTTTGAAAAACGAAAAAATTAATTATTGTAAATCGTCTGAAGATACTGAATAGTTGAAACCTAGATTGCAGAAATAACTAATTTTCAAATGATATATATATATATACACTTATAGGGTGAAGTATTACATACTGTAACACTATATTACCACAAATCTCCACAAATTAAGAAATTCTTTGTCTATATAAATCAATGATTGTAAAGCCTTTATAAAGTTCCACAAGTTGTTAGATTTTGTCAGGTCACTCATAATATTAAACTCTTGTAAGACTATAAAATTGTGAAACCCTTGCAAGGTTTTACAAATCCTGAAATTTTTGCTTGTTTTTTAGCATTTACAGGTTGCGATGGGTAAATTATCACCATTTTATATTTTTATAAATATGTGTGTTGTTTGTTTTTGATATTGCTGACTGCTCAATATAGCAGGGTCAGTTGGGCAATTTGGAAACAGCATGCTGTACTGCTTGGCATGCATGCTGGAAGCTCCAATATGAACAATTCAGTGTGTTTGAGTGTCAATCTGAGGAGAGTGCAGAGGATTCAGAAAGAGTTGGAAGAGTCTAACGGCAATTACAAAGATTTTTCGAGTGATCACGAGTGATGGTGACGTTATGCCTCCATTTATCTCCCCACAGGGCCTTAGACTCAATGTGGAGGCCTACATCAAATGTCTGGGTCAAGAGGCTGGTTGCTGGAAGACCCTATTTCTGGCAACAGAACGCGTAAGCAGGAGAACACAGTCATGGCTATGAGATGATTTGCTTGACCACATCACCTAATTCCCTAAACCGCAACCTACTTGCTTATTATGTGTGCGGTGTAGTTGAGGAAGTGATCAACAAAACTCCTAGTGACACCAAAGATGAACCAAAATCATGAATTATGGCAGCATTCACCAACTTAAACAAGGAGGCCATCCAGAAGAGGTGGGGAAGATTTTGAAGTCATCTGGAGGGCATGGTTGAAGCTGATGGCCATTTTATTGAATAAATTGACTTATTGTTTTTGCATAATTTTGGTAAATATATCTGTTAAAATGAGATGTCAGTGTTATTTTCGTTTTTGCGTCATTTAGACGACAATTCATCCATCGCACCCTGGATATATGTTAAAATGAGATGTCAGTGTTATTTTCGTTTTGCGTCATTTAGACGACAATTCATCCATCGCACCTTGTATATCTGTTAAAATGAGATGTCAGTGTTATTTTTGTTTTTGCGTCATTTAGACGACAATTCATCCATCGCACCCTGGATATATGTTAAAATGAGATGTCAGTGTTATTTTCGTTTTGCGTCATTTAGACGACAATTCATCCATCGCACCCTGTATATATGTTAAAATGAGATGTCAGTGTTATTTTCGTTTTGTGTCATTTAGACGACAATTTATCTATCGCACCCTTTATATAAAGCATTTTTCTGTTCTGGTGCTTTCCAATCTAATCTGTTGTCTTTTATTCATATTTGACTCTCTTGCACTATATGCAGACTAGAGTACCATAAAATGAATGCAATATAACCATGGTCTATTTTATCAGAAAACTAGCAGTATAGCCTGGCGTTGTTCGGGTGTAATAGAAGCTTTAAAACTAATCCATGGTTCTGGAGCTCAGACTCAGCCTAAAGAATATTTGTGTGAAGTTTGGTGAGAATCGAATAAAAATTGTTGATTTGTATAAAGGACATACAGACAGATAAACAGACACACACGCAAACATCTTACATCTTATGTTTCTTATGTCTTTGTCTATGAGTGTATCAAATTTGATTAAAATTGGACCACTCCTTCTATAACCCGATTTTTTGATTATCGGTTTTCGATATTTATCGGGTGTACCTCGATACAAAACCTAGCTAAGAACACTCGCAGATGCTTATATTACAACTGTGTAAATTTTCAAGAAAATTGGTTCAGCCATTTCGGAGTCTATAGGTAAGGGACACATATACACACAGATACATGCACACACAGAGACAAAGTTGCATTTATAAATAAGTTTAGATTTAGATAATGAAAATAAAGAACTTTTATTAGAACAAAATCAGAATCTTAATTATTCACACTAATTTTATGATAGGCATAGAAAAATATTTGGAGAAAAATTTGTTCATTTATCGCCAAAATAAAGTTTACCTCATAAGCCAGTGAGCATCTTCAACATATTAAATTTATTAATAAAGTTTCTGAAAATTGAATATTGATAACAATAACAATCTGACTGAAAAGTTACATAAACAGGAATACCTTTTATAATGCTTAATATGGAAAACAGAGTGCTGTAGGATATAGATGCAAAAAGGAATGTAAAGCAGTTAGAATTTGGTAAAGTCTAAGAGAGAGATGTTCTGTGGCACTCTGTCTTGAAAAGGCAGTATATAAAACATTCCTGTATTCAAAAACACTTGAAATGAAAGCAGTAGCAAGTCACAAAAAGCTTTTTTGAAAGAAATCACAATTGCAAAATTTAGATCATTGTTGTTTAAATGTGTATAACCACAACTTTGAATGAAATGAGAGTTACGGATTAAATCAATAAAAGATTGTATTTATGATTTTTTTAAAAATATTAGTATTACTATTTTCATGATGCTGATGTCAGATAATCTAAATATATCTACAAGAATCATTAAGGAAACAATAAAGTTAAAATATTTTGCCATTAATCATGCGGTTTATCTCCCCTTGTTGCTATTAAAAAAAAACTTTTTCAAAAGGATCTGCAAGATTTATTTTAATAGACATATTAAAAAAAGAAGCTTAAGAATTATTAAAACTTAAATTTTATAATGTTAGATTCTTTTTTTTTAATAGCATGATAATTTGATTCCAATAGTTTTTGGGACTGTTGAATTCTGTCTGTAGTTTTGTTTTCATTTTATCACAATCTTTCAAACAAGATTTTCCCTGAGACTGGGGTGGGGAACAATCTGTACAGTGTCAGTCAGTTAAGTGCCATACATGTGTGATCATGTCTCAAAAGATATATGACTCACTTGGTAGAAGATTATCCCACAACAGGTTGCTATTACTCTCTGCGGTAGACTAGTTGCCAGCCAAGGCTATAGAACCCAATCTGTCCTGTTATTTAACTCATAACAGGAGGGAAGAGATGGATTAATACCTTTTTACAAGGGTTATTTGTGTGTAAGTGAATGCAAGGAATTCAACTGGAATTTGAACTCGGCTCCCTGATTTGTCATTCCGAGTTGATATCCACTGCACCACAATGCACATGTTGAATTCAATATGTTGATCAATTACATTGATGTTTTTGTTATTCCTGATATGTTTTGCCAAGAAAAGTGAAAAAAACTTTTCTTTCCATATACACTTTACAGGGACGGGCGTTGTGGTGCAAGGGATATCAACTCAAAATGACAAATTGGGGAGCCGAGTTAAAATTCCAGTTGAATTCTTTGCATTCACTTATGCACAAATACCCTTGGAAAAGATATTAATTTATCTTTTCCCTCCAGTTATATGTTAAATAATAGGACAGATTGGGTTCTATAGCCTTGGCTGGCAACTAGTCTACCGCAGAAAGCAATGGCAACCTACTGCGGGATAATCTTCTGCTCAGTCATTCATGTCTCTTTTGAGACATGATCACCCAAAGCATGCATCACGTATGCCACTTAACTGACTGACTGAATTCAACAGTCCAATTAACTTTTGGAGTGAAGATAACTCTTCTTAAAATTATTTTACATTCCACTACATTAAAATTCTTCATATTAAACGGCAAATGATAGCAAACTATACTCATTAATCATTTTAATTAATGATGACAAAGAATATCGATTAGAATTAAAATGGTTATATTTCTGCTTTAGTTTCAAGTAATCAACAAACAAAGGAATTGCAAGTGTTCTTGTATAGAAAAAAAGCTTTGAAAATTGTTGCAAAGGGTGACAAAAGCCCTGGGAAGCAACCACAACAGCCAAGCAGAATATGTGATTAGCAGTAGAAAACTCATCAACATAAGATGAAACATTATAAAAAGGGAATTGATTTTTCATCTGATGTTGACTGTATTTTCAAATAACACCTAAGCCACGCTTTAACTCTTTGTATCCTGCCCAGAAATCAAATCTTTAGTGATCCAAACTTTTTAGATAGCTTTGAAATTTCTTTAACAAAAAAATAAACTGCGTTATGCAATGATAAGGAATTTAGAACAGTAAGGATTATATAGCAAAATACCTTTTAAAATGCATGTACCTTAAACTGCATGTACCTTAAACTCCTTGTACCTTAAAATGGCATATACCTTAAAATGGCATATACCTTAAAATACATGTTCTTTGAAATGTATGCACTTCAAAACTCCCATCCATTAAAAACTTTATAATAATAAGACTACACAGAGAATACATTGTTTGAGGGCGGATCAATAAAACCATGACTTAACACATAAATAGAATTTTAATTTGTAATTTTCAGTGTATAATGTTCAAACTATGTGATTCATATTCATCACTGAGTTACGTGCATTTAAAAAGAAGGAGCTTATCATTGTTTACATTGTTCACGTTATTCAAACTGTTGTCCTCATCTTTATTGCCATGTTTACAATGTTTCGGCTGTTGTATGCCTTGACCTTCTTCAGATACTTGGAATTTTGAAACAAACCTTTTATTTCAATCACTGGAGTAGATTGTTCTTGTTTCGAAATTCCTAGCACCTGAAGAAGGCCAGAGTGTAAAATGACCGAAACATCGTAAATATGTCAATAAATATGAGGACAACAGTGTGAACAGTATAAATAATGTAAATGCTATCTCATCTCAGAAGTATAGACAAATACTGAAGGAAATTATGTTAAAAAATAAATATTCATTGTGAAAAATAAGCACACTTTTTCTTATTAGGCCATGGACTTATTGATCTACCTACATATTAAGGCCAGTTTAACAATAGTAATTACTATATATAGATGTGTGTGTGTGTGTGTGGGGGGGGAAGCAATTCCCTCTTTTAAAAACGTTTCGTTCTAAAAAGATAAGGTGCTGTGGTTATGTTTTTATATAATTTTTATATAATTTTTATATAATTTTTATATAATTTTTCATGTGATGTTAGAGTTTTTTTCTTTTTAGTAGATAAATTATATAAAAATTGTTTATTTATTGAAGCGCTTTCAAGCCTTTATCTACGATGAATTTTATTTTACTTTAAACTGAAAATATAGATTGTTTTATGCATGTATCTGGAGCTGTAGGAATGTTTACTTTCCAAACATGGTCAGCACATTGTGGCTGTGTTCATAGTTGATACTGCTGAGTGTTGGCTTTTTTTTTTATTAATAATGCTTCCATTATTTTCAGGCTTTTTTTTTTTTTACAAGTGGATGAGACTATTATATTTGTATTATTGACGAGTATGTTACAGACAGGGGTTTGGTAGGTCTGCATACGTATTTAAATAGGACCTAATAAAGCTATAGTCAGAAAGATTCTTGATATTTACTGAAAAGAAAAAATTATAAGATCACATGAAAAATTATATAAAAAACTTAACCCACAGCATCTTGTCCGTCATTTTAAAATTTTTAATGAAATTTGCATATATATATATATATATATATATATATATATATATATATATGTCAGATTAAATAAATTGCAAGCATTATGTTTGCTTATTTTTAATAAAATCCGTTCATACTCATGGATGATCTTTCGCATATTACAATCAAAAGATGTCAGAAATGAGCTGTAACGTTGACAGATGTTATTTTTATTTATTTTGGATAATTTTCACATTCTAATGAATGCTAGCAATTTGTCAACTGTTATATTTGAAAAAAATGTACAGTAATTTTTAGCAACACAGTTTTCTGGTTACATTTGTTACCATAACTCACACCCCTGAAGATGACCTCGGAAAGAGGTTGAAAGTACTTGGATGCCTTGAGAAATGAATGAAAATAACATCTATCAATGTTAACAGCTCATTTCTGACATCTTTTGATTGTAATACGCAAAAGATTATTTGTGAGTATGAATGTATTTTATTAAAAATAAGCAAACATGATGTTTACAGTTTATTTAATCTGACATTTTTAAAAGAAAATTTTCTGCCTATACATATATATATATATATATATATATATATATATATAGTGTTGAGTTGTGATCATGTTTAGTGCCAAGATTGTTATTGAAGAATTAGCTCTGAGGAGAGAATATATCATAATGGTGCCTTCACAAAATTTTGAAGTAGGCATGTC
>JBBBDQ010001132.1:1135000-1210000 GCA_037127315.1 Ascarosepion bandense | reverse complement strand
AATTTCAAAAACAAACTTTTTGGGGGATCTGCTAAACTTAGAATTAATATTTAAAAAAAAAGAAGTTAAAACCATATTTTAGCATTTGATACTAAAATTGACTTATAAATAATCACATTTAATTGTAAGCATTAATACAGTATATATTGTTATTTGATCTGAAGACCATTTCTAGTTATCATCCAGAAGAAGAAATCTTATCAGATCGTCGATTATACTGTCTTGGTAAAATACAGAGTTAAGAAAGTGAAATTCTGAAGAATCTTGAAAGAAAAGTGAAAAAAAAAATAAAAAAATTGTGAAACACAAAAGTGACAGTGCTGCCCATCATTGATAGAACACTTGGAACAGTCTTGAAGAACCTAACATAAAGGCTACAGAAGTTGGAAATTCAAGGACGAGTTGGGACTGTCTAGAAAAAACATAGACTACTAAGAAGAGATCAAACTGAGAAGGCTTGCTGTCACTTGGTCTCCAGTATAAGCCACCCTTTACTACTGGCAGGAACACCCAATAATTATCCATAAATCCTTGCAAAGAGGTTGGAAGAGCTGGAAATCCAAGGAAGAATTGCAACTATCTAGACAACAGCATTTGTAAGACTGTTACTTGATTTCAAAATGAAAGTCACTAGAATCTGTTAGGTAACCAAAAAAAATCCTTGCCTTTTTTTTTACATTGTATTGAAAGAAGTGATAACTGATATGCAAATGAGCATGTCATGTGCCAAGAAAGCAGTGGAGTTAAGGGTGGGGGCATTGCTGTTGATCAAAGCGAGTGTATTGTGTACACACATCTATCATAGCTTGAGCAGTGGCAAGGAAATATGACAATGTCAAAGCATTTTGTTCAGGGTTGTTTACTTTATGACTTTCATAACCATATCAAGTTGACAAAAATATATTCCTTTGTGATGAACTTTGCAGTGGTCAGTTACAGGTCTTACATGATGAAGGCAGCCATAGAGAAAAACAACAGCCAAACCTGTGATGAGCTTGCCAAACATTTCCAGTTTTTGGATAAAACAGTCCAGACTTCACCTGTACCACATAGGCAAGGCGTACAGATTGAGCAAGTGGGTATCCCACACACTGATAGAAATCAACAAGCAATGAGTAGTAGTCTGTTTCTCACTATTTCCTCAGTACTGCAATATGCACCCTATATTTGATTGAGTGCTCATGGGTCATGAAAAGCAGTTCTCTTATAACACTCCCAAGCTTGCTAAATATTGGTTGTCACCACGGGACCCTGTACCTCACACCACAAGATCACCTCTGTACCCTTGCAATATCAAACTCTGTATTTGGTAGACTGGTCAACAAGTGGTGCACTATTAGCTGCTACTAATGTGCCACATCATCACTCTAGACCTATGCTTACAGCAGTTGGAATGTGTGCAACAGGTATTGAAGTATAGGGAACCAGTATTGGTTAATTGCAAGGGTGTATTGTTATTCCATGACAATACCAGGTCTCAGGTGTTATGGGTAGCCAGGAATGCCATGGGGAAACTTAACTGGGAGACACTGTGCCATCCACCTGACTCTCTGGACTTTGTGCCAACAGATTACCACCTCTTCTATTACCTTGACAAACATCGTTGTGAGAAGTCCTTCACAAATGAGGCAGACTTGTGGGAGACACTCACAGACTTTTTGCATTCAAGATGCCTGATTTTTAACACCAGGGCACTGTGAAGCTCAAGGCATATTAGCAAAAGGTCTTAGATGATGATGGAGTTATTTTGAGGATTAACAGTATTTCAAATTTGCTGCATACCTTTCTTCTAATAAATAAAAAAATGGCAAGGACTTTTTTGTTACCTTGTACTTAACAGGTACAAATAGTACACTAATATTAGATATTATATTGTAAACACATTTTTAAACATCAGTTTTTATTGGTATAAGAACATTATGAATATTTTTAAGTCACCACAGTATTTTACCTTCAATCAGTTTGAGAAAAATAGAATAAGCAAAGTGATTCGTTTGTTTTATTTGTGGTTTGACAAGACATGCATAAATTGAATATTGTGAATGAATTGAAACAACTTTTGTCATTGGGTGATCGTGTTACCCCAGCTTTTTGGGGGTTTATTTACTTATATTATCAGGTGAAGCAGAAGTGAAGGGTATATTAGGTATTTTCATAAGTGAAAGTGACTTTTTCATGAAAATTTTTATTTAAGCAAAAAAGTCATTTTAGTAAATATCAAATAGTTTAGTAATAAATATTTTGAACTAGTTTCTTCATTTTTGTTGTTTTTATGATACTATTTTGGCTGTTGTACTTTCTACGTTAATTCCTGTGTTTTTCATCTTTAGCAACCTTCCAGCAATATCATACAGAACTCCTTATTTGATTCATAGGTATATGTTGTTCTGATTTTCTTGGAGATATAGGAATGGTAACAACATGCTCCAAAGAATCAAATAAAGGATTCTGTTTAACATTGCTCAAGAAGGACACTAAACATAATATGTAAAGAAATGAGACTAACATACATAAGTGGATCGAATTAATCCAGTGGGGTATGTCACTCTCATTTTTTTCTTGTCACTTCGTAAGTGATATTTAAATTCCTAAACAATACCAAAAAGAATGCTTCTATTTTTTCCAGCAAAACATTTTTTTGTCTTTGATTTTTGCCATGTCTCATGATACTCCAAGGGATTTTAGACTTTCTAATTGTTAGTTTTCTCTATTTGTTTCTGCGTTTCTTTCTTCACTGGACAAATATCTCCCTGTACTGCCTAACTCATGGATTGAAATCACAACTTTTAAGAAATAATAATACTTTTATCTACTGAGTTATATATTGCATATCAACCTCATTTTCTGGGAGTTATGAATTCAATTTCTAGTTCAAACAGTACAGGAGAGAATTTGTGGTAATATAAAGAGAATAAGGACAATGACAAAGTTTGATGCTAGACAGAAAAATAAAAAACATGAAAAAACATGGACAATAACAATATTGTCCATAAAATAAACGGTTTTGTTGAACATTCCTAAGAAAGTTTCGGAAATACAGTAGTTGCAAAATTTTCATCAAAACAATTAAAACACTTTTCTTTTTTTTTTTTTCAATTGGAGTAGATAGACTAAACTATCGCCCGGTTCACACTCCACCCACATCTATTGAACAGGTGAAGAGGCTCATCCCTTGTTCCCTGTTTAGGATGTGGTTTCCGGCTTTCTCTTTTCCAATCTCTTTACTCTTACATAGCCCCCTGTACATCAGTGGCGTTATCGCCTTGCTCGGGGTGATATGATTAAAAAAAAAAAAAAAAAATGAAGATGAAAATTTTACTTCCATTGTTATTATTTTATACAGTCATTATACAATCATGTTGGTGACCGTCCAACCAATAAATTAATAAAATAGTAAATAAAAAAAACAATTTGTAAAGGGAATCTTGGCGTGTTCTTCAGAATTCTGGATTCAATCTTATTGGACTTGCTGTTTTTTCAATTCCATTTTTTAAAGCTATTATCTCTTTATTCTAGTACTTTTGCAATATGGATATACTTATATATTTCTGAAGCATATCTTAGTCTGGTACAAGGTCAGAATCCTTAGATGTTTAGTAAAGATTGAACACATTAGTAGTGGTTTGTGAGATGAACTTATTACTCATTTACATTATTTGCCTTGTTCAGACTGTTATCCTCATCTTTGTTGCCAGTGATTGAAATAAAGGGTTCAGTTCCAAATTCCAATCACTTAAAGAAGGTTAGTGTGTAAAACATTGTGAATATGGCAACAATGATGAGGACAACAGCCCGAAGAATGTAAATAATTACAATATCTCATCTCAGAAATATCAACAAATATCGAACTTATTACTCTATGGTTAGAACTTATCTGTGTAGATATTTACTAAACATAGGTTAAGCTGGTACAAGGCCACTATAATAGAGCACTTAGTGAGGATCAAAATGGCTACCATTTAACTCTCGTATTTTGTAACTTTGAGGGATTGTTGAACAGAACCATTTTAGTCTAGCGGGATATATTCTATTTTTTTTTTATCATTATGCCTTTTCTTATATTGTTTGTGGGGATTTCAAACTTTACATATTTTTTTCTTTTCACTTTGCCATTCAAACCATTTGACAAAAATGATTAGTTTTATTAATATCTGTAAACTGCATTGCCATAATTGTTCTTGTGAAAGATATAATTTTGAATTACTAGTTGTCTTTCTTCTCCTAGACTGGTTACCAACCAAAGCTGAAGAACAGTCTTCCTGTTATTTTCCTTGCTAGCTTGGAATAGAAAAGATGGAATTGAGAGAATTAATTCAGCCGAAATTTGATCTCAGCTTGCTGTTTTCGGATTGTTAATCATTAAGCCACCCAAAGTTTGAAATCCCTAGGAATGATGTTGGACATGATAAAAAGTCAAGGAGAAGAATATTTCTTGCTGGACAAAATAAAAGGTTCTGTAGAACACTCCTGAAAAATTGTTGGATATGATAAAAAACTGACAAATGCTCGTGTCATAATGGCTTAAATGCTGTGATAAAACAATCAAACAATCAAGATTAAAATGCAAGTCAAAAAAAAAAAATCAATGTAT
Source organism: Ascarosepion bandense (assembly GCA_037127315.1). Taxonomy (NCBI): domain Eukaryota; kingdom Metazoa; phylum Mollusca; class Cephalopoda; order Sepiida; family Sepiidae; genus Ascarosepion; species Ascarosepion bandense. Next base: position 1,205,409 of record JBBBDQ010001132.1, on the reverse strand, counting down.
AAAAAAAAATATGAATGAATGATTCATAAAGCAATCCAACCATTTATGAAAAAGACTTTAATAAGAAATGAGAGAAAAAGTAAAAAAAAACAAGTAAAAAACAAAGAAACAAAAGCTGTGCTCTGTGAAGAAATTAAAAAGAAAAAGAAAAATCTTTTTATAGTTTCAAGTTGGAGTTAAATAAAGATTTTATCACACCCAGTTAAAAAAAAAAAAAATTCTTATTGTTGATACTGTTTGATCAAAATGCCACGATATGGAAGTTAAGTGATGCCTCCAATTTTTAAAAATTTGTGTTAACCCCATATTTTTGCTAAGTTTACTTTGGTTTGTATTTGCAGCATGACAAAATCCTAAGTTTTTTATGAAGAGTAAGGATCAAAGAGGAAGTACAATACATTGAACTCCACACATATTTTCACAGGTTATGATAAATATAATACTGTGATAAAGTAACATGTTAGTACCTCACTTGGATTGTGATGATATTTATTGTAATATTAACACGGATATGCAAATGCAGACACACAAAGATATAATATAGTAGATAGTATTTTTTTTTTAAGTCCATCTGTCTGTTAAGATTGCTAGCTAATCCCTAGTGGAGATACTTGCTCGGATTCATTTGTGTTTCTTTGCCATCCACCAAGCCAATTTATGGTGCATTGTATATCGGCTCGGAACGAGAAATCGAGGAGCTGAATTCACTGCATTCACTTACGCGCAAATACCCTTGGGAAAGGTATTAATCTGTCTCTTCCTTCCAGTTATGGGTTAAATAACAGGACAGATTGGGTTCTATAGCCTTGGTCGGCAACCAGTCTACCGCAGAAAGCAATGGCAACCTACTGTGGGATAATCTTCTGCCCAGTCAGTCATGTTTCTTTCGAGACATGATTGCCCAAGCGTGTATCACGTATGGCACTAAACTGACTGATTGAATATAATAGTTGGAATCATGATTAAAATGTCTACTGATCATAAAGTGGGGGATCGGTTTTCTATTGCTATGAAGTAATAAACTGATCCCCCACTAATTACTACGGAATAATATAATACATCTCTTCTTCCTCTAGCTATGAGTCAAATAACTGGACAGATTGGGTTCTATAGCCTTGGTCGGCAACCAGTCTACCGCAGCAGAAAGCAATGGCAACCTACTGCGGGATAATCTTCTGTCCAGTCAGTCATGTTCTTTTGAGACATGATCACCCAAGCGTGTATCACGTATGGCACTTAACTGACCAACTGTAACTATAATGAGTGAACCTTAGTTTCTGTGAGAGAACGTATAATCTGGCATGATCGGTGGTTGTTCAAACCTTCAATCCTGATGACTTCATGCTTGCACAACCATTAATCACTACTGAGCAGTTTCATTGGAGTAGATAGACTAAACTATCGCCCGGTTCACACTCCACCCACGTCTATTGAACAGGTGTAGAGGCTCATCCCTTGTTCCCTGTTTAGGATGTGGTTTCTGGCTTTCTCTTTTCCAATCTTTTCACTCTTATTTTTGTTCAATTGGAGTAGATAGACTAAACTATCGCCCGGTTCACACTTCACCCACATCTATTGAACAGGTTAAGAGGCTCATCCCTTGTTCCCTGTTTAGGATGTGGTTTCCAGTTTTCTCTTTTCCAATCTTTTACGTAGCCCCCTGCATATCAGTGGTGTTACCGCCTTGCTTGGGGTGACATGATTAAAAAAAAAAAAATATCTACATAATTTTACTTACAAAGCTTGGATCAACCCAGGGTGTAGTTTTGGGGTACTTCTCAATAATGTCACATGTTAAGTTTACCTTCCTAGATTTGAGCCTGGATATCTTGGTCAGAATGGCTGTGCTCTAACTACTCATTGATGTGATATATGTGGAGGAGCTGAATGATTTAGTTTGAGCTTTGGTCAGGACTGCTTTCATTCACTTTACAATAATGTTCTTGAGAAAGGATTGAATCTACTTTTTTCAACAGAGATAGATGAATAGCTGTAGTGTGACAAAAACAAAAAAGAAAACATGGATCCCAGGTACAGGTAAAGAAAGAGGTATGGGTATGGATATAGAAATACCTCCCGCTGACCTTATCTGATACTTGAACCACAGACTGAGCCCTATATATTCCACAGTGTAAGGTACTGGAGATTTGATCAAATGTTAGTAATATCAAATTTTTGTCAAAAAGAAAAAGTATTAAGGAGTAAGCTTTTTAATCTGTTTTTATTATCTAAAATGGTATATATATATCTAAAATGGTATATATTTTTTTTATATCTAATTCATATCATTTTATATCTTTGATAGAACATTTTATATCATTTTATATCTAATTCATATCATTTTTATTATCTAAAATGGTAGAGTAGAGCAGGTTAAATTTTTGACGATGCACACATTTAAATTCAGCAAGTTTTCAAAAACCAATTTTCTACCATACTATTTCAAAATTAAGAATTTATGTAAAAAAAAATTTCTGTACACTCACAGGTTAAAATTTGACAATCCCCCCACCAAAAAAAAAAAAAAAAAAAAAAAGAGGTTAAATCGATGGGGAAAATATAGAAATAGATATATTCCTTTAAGGATTTAGTCCAAAGCTTGTCATATGATTAATAACAGATAAGTTAGGAACATAAATGCTTAATTCTGTAAATATTTGTTTGTAGAACTTAGATAGTGAGAATAGACTAATATTTAACTAACACAGGTGGATCACTGATTTGCTGTCATCTTATAGTTTGATAGCTCTTTCAATCCAGCTAAAATTACAAGCCAGCCACATGTCACATGTGGTAGGCTTATCAGAAGACTGCAAAATTCTTCATATTCTTGAAAACTGTTTAGTTCATAGTCAATTTGAATTGTTTCATGCAAATAATATCAGTCAGTTAAGTGCCATACGTAATACACGCTTGGGAGATCATATCTCGAAAGAGACATGACTGACTGGGCAGAAGATTATCCCGCAATAGGTTTCCATTACTTTCTGCAGTAGACTGGTTGCCAGCCAAGGTTATAGAACCCAATCTGTCCTGTTATTTAACCCATAACTGGAGGGAAGAGACAGCTTAATACCCTATCCCGCAGTAGAATACCATTACTTTCTGCAGTAGACTGGTTGCCAGTAAGGCTATAGAACCCAATCTGTCCTGTTATTTAACCCATAACTGGAGGGAAGAGATGGATTAATACCTTTCCCGAGGGTATTTGTATGTAAGTGAATGCAAGGAAATTCAACTGGAATTCTAACTTGGCTCCTAGATTTCTCGTTTGGAACTGATATTCACTGCACCACAATACACATCCTAAAAGTCAGTTAAGGGCCATATGGGATGCACACTTTGGGTGATCATGTCTCAAAAGAGATATTACTGATTAGGCAGAAGATTAGCCCACAGTAGGTTGCCATTTGCTTTCTGTGGTAAACTGGTTGCTAGCCAAAGGCTATAGAACCCAATCTGTCCTATTATTTAACCCACAACTGGAGGGAAGAGATGGGTTAATACCTTTCCCAAGAGTATTTGTGCGCAAATGAATGCAAATAATTCAACTGGAATTCAGACTTGGCTCCCCAATTTGTTATTCTTAGTCGATTTTCATTGCACAACAACGCACATCCACATTTCATATATAATGTACATTTATGAAAACTAAGTTGGTTGGTTGATTGGTTGTTTTGTTTTTATGGCAAATCAACCTAGGCAGTCATTTATTGCCAATTAAACTTTATTTATTTATTGCTGGTAATACCTTTTTCTTTTTAACAATTTATTGTTGTTTTTTATATTAGTTTTGTGTCTAGTAATACATTTTTCTTTTTGAGTATTAAGATTCATTGGGATATTGTTTTTAAGGGCAGGGTCCCCAAGTTCTACCCTTGTTATTTAACCAATAACTGAAGGATACCAGTGCTTAAGTGAATGCAGGGTATATAACTGGAATTCGAACTCGGCTCACCGATTTCTCTTTCTGAGCTGATATCCACTGCACCACAACGCAGATCTGTCACTATACGCTTACAGCACCTGGTATTCCCAAGCAGTCATCCATCTAAGTACTGACCAGGCTCAATGTTGCTTAACTTCGATGATCGAGCGAGAACCGATGTATTCAATGTGATAGGCCATAAGCCTGAAATCTAAGACTTTGAAGTACATATTAAGCTGTGGTAAATGTCTGTTGAGACATTTGTTAAAAAATTTAGTCTGAGAAATGCTTTAAAGATACAAGATATTGTATCAGATGTGTGTTATTGAATTATATATTATTATTATTATGTGACCTCTGTTAGTTTGTCAAAATCTAGTATATTTCTGGAAACCAAGTGGGTGAGAAGATAAGTGGTGTACTTGTAAGTGGAGGGGCATTGTGGTGCAGTGGATATCGGCTCAGAACAAGAAATTGGGGAGCCGAGTTCGAATTCCAGCTGAATTCATTGCATTCACTTACGTGCAAATACCCTTGGGAAAGATATTAATCCGTCTCTTCCTTCCAGTTATGGGTTAAATAACAGGACAGATTGGGTTCTATAGCCTTGGCTGGCAACCAGTCTACTGCAGAAAGCAATGGCAACCTACTGCGGGATAATCTTCTGCCCAGTCAGTTATGTCTCTTTTAAGACATGATCGCCCAAGCATGTTTCATGTATGGCACTTAACTGACTTAACTGACTGACTTGTTTTTGTTATAAAACATTGTTTATTTATTTAGCTTATTTTCAAGCCTTAATGAAAAAAGTTCAGGAATATTCATAAAATTTAAAAAAAAATATGTCACTCTGATAAGATATACTAGAGCCTATATTGTTTTGTTTTTCAGTTAGTAATTTATAAAAAAATTGAGAATTAAATTTTAATTTCACTTCAGTTACGAAATAGGGAATCAGTTGTATATTCTTATTCTGAATTGATCATGGTCTGTCATGGAGTCAGAACAACAGATGTAAGAGTCGATTTTTCAACAGAAGTATGAATTCAAATGAAGAACTCAAATACTTTTACAAAATTTTAAAATTTAAATCAAAATCTCTGTTGGAGATTAAAAAAATGATATAAGCTATACGGAAACCTATGAACTATATTATTGAAAGAAAACTTGGAACACTTGATAAAAATCAATTTAATTTTAATATAGGCATTTTTAAATTATACCTGTTAAATGCCCTAAAGTAAATACCTGGTAAATACTCTAAAGTATATACCTGGTAAATACCCAAATACTTTGCTGCGGACACTAAAGAACTAATATTATTAAGAAATACAAATAAATACTTATGAACTAATATTATTAAAAGAAAGTTAGAAACATTTGAAAGAAATCAGTCTGTTTTTAATGCAGGTTTTTAATAATAGACATTAGATATGTCTTTACTGCAGACATAATTTTTTTTTAAATGTTGGCTTTCTTGAATCTTTTCCAAAAGGTTTTTGCTGCAAACATCAGAGCTTACCTACATCAGTTCCTATCCTTTTTTGCATTTATTAGTTGACCCACTCAGATTTTAGTTCCAAGGCTACAGTTAGAATTTTGTTAGCTTTCAATCGGGGAAAAGATTTTTTGATTGAAAAGTCGCAAAGTGAATTTTTTTTTTTTAGCAAGTCTTTGATTAAATTTAAAAAAAAAATTGTTCTGAAAAACAGTTTGCATATATATATGCATAGATGATTACACAACAGTTCCATCTTCAATGACTGTGAAACAATTCACATAATAAGCAGTGCAATTGTTTTTCTTATTTACAGTCAAACAAGGCATGCACTAGTTGGATACTGAAATCTTGTGAAGTACAACAATGACTTTTGACAGCGAAGCTATTCATGTATATGTGGTGATACCGACCGAACAAAAGTGAGAAACTGGATGTTGGCTCTCTCCCAACAAAAAAGGCAAATGAATAAGTCAAGTGAGAAACTGATAACTCTAGCCTAAGATTCCTTGTGTCTGACAAAGCTTTTGTGTCTCTGCTTTTTATATCTGCTTTTTGGATCAAAAGTTAGTTTTGAATTTCATCCTTGTATTTGATTCCGGGCTTCCCATTGGCTGGTAAATAAAATTTGCGAAGGCTCGCGAAAGGGTAATTTGATATTTGATTAATTTTTATTTTTCAACATCTGCGCAAACCCGGATGCGCACTACGAGTTTTATTCATTTGACTTTTTGTTGTGAGAGAGCCAACATCTGGTTTCTCACTTTTGTTCAGTCTGTATCACCACATATACAGTACCTTACAATATAAAAATATACCAAGTTAGAGATACAAGTTAAAGCAGCTAAGTTTAAGAGTATTTACTTAGTTCTCATACTATTAATAATTTTAATCAGTATTATATATATATATATATATATATATATAGTGTATCGAGGCAGCAGATAATTTTCTAAACATATACTGTTAAATATAAGAGACAATGAATGTCGATTATGTTTAATCATGAGCCATTCTAAACATCATATTTTGTCTATAATTTCAGGTGAAAATAAAGACAAAAATTCTTCAACATTTGGATAATTTTTTATTAAGTTGGTTTGAAGCTTTCGGCTCACATGAGCCATCTTCAGAGAGGTTACAAGGACATTAACATAACACAAGATAAAATTGTCTTTGATGGTGGATGTTTTTATGTTAACGTTCTTGTAACCTCTCTGAAGATGGCTCATATGAGCCAAAAGCTTAAAACAAACTTAATAAAAAATTATCCAAATGTTGGAGAATTTTTGTTTTTATTTTCACCTGAAACTAAAGCCAAAATATGATGGTTAGGACGGCTCATGATTAAGCATAATAGACATTCATTATATTTAACAGTATATGTTTAAAAAATATATATATATATATTTCAGAAATAGAAACAATCACTGTCAGCAACTTCTTGATGGTTTGTGTTATTCTCAAAAATAATAAAAAAAAACAAAACAAATGGTCAAATTTATTGTTGCATATTTTTAGGATAATACAAAGGAAAATGGGTGCCAATATAGTATGTGGCCTACCCATGAGTTCGAATTCCAGTTGAATTCCTTGCATTCACTTACGCGCAAATACCCTTGGGAAAGGTATTAATCTGTCTATTCCCTCCAGTTATGGGTTAAATAATAGGACAGATTGGGTTCTATAGCCTTGGTCGGCAACCGGTCTACCGCAGAAAGCAATGGCAACCTACTGCGGGATAATCTTCTGCCCAGTTAGTCATGTCTCTTTCGAGACATGATCGCCCAAGCGTGTATCGCGCATGGCACTTAACTGACTGACTACCCATGAAATTCTGTTACTGGTATAGTATGTGGCCTACCTTTAAAAGCATATTATAAGGAAGTTTTATAATTGTCTGTTAAGGGTTAGAGAAAATGATTAGTTTCAATAAATAGCCAAATAATTATACCTATAAATATACTCTTCAAACTGGGTAGGCCAGAGACTATACTAGAATCAAAGAGAGAAGCCACATACTATACCGGCACCTAAAAATGTATTAGAACTTCACTTTATAAACTTGAGTGACATAAAATTTACTAGGCAGATCTGTAAAAACAGAAAAAATCCAATCTATTTAGAAGAGCCCATTTATAGAATTGTGGTTGAAACACTCCTTCCTTTCTAATATGTTCCAAAGATATTTCAACATATAGCTTTTTGAAGCATTTTTACGGCTTGAAAAAACGTTCCACAGAGGTCTTGGCGGTATCCACTTGATTCTTTTGCCACAATGAATACCTCCACCCACCAACTTACAAACTTTCTTTTGCTTTAAATTGTTCCCTTTGGAAGAAAATACTCATGTTGGATTCTATTTTGTAGTAAATGTTTTGTAGTTTTAAAGATTAGACTGAAAAACATTTATGTTTCTCTAGTTGGATTTTATTAAAGACATGTTTGATGTTAGTCCCTGTACTAATGTAAAATTCTTTGTGGACTGAAGAGAGTATTTTAAGGTGATATATAAAGTGGAAGTAAAAATGTTGCATTAGCATTCTATTTTATATTAGTCATAGGCAGGATCGTAGCTGATGCTAAAAAAAACACCGGGCACAGAGAAAATTGCCTGGATTTATTAGCTGACAATGTGATTAATTCATCAGTGTCATCCGGGTTTTTTTTTGGTTTTTTTTTTAATCATATCACCCCAAGCAAGGCATTCCACTGCCACTATAGTGCAGGGGGTTACATAGAGCGATTTGGTATAGGAAATGTCAGAAGGCAACTGTAGTTGTCTCCCCCTTGAACTACTTGTCTATAAAAGAAATGTTTGAACCTCAGTTATGGGCAGTAGTCAAATTGTATTGAATAAAGCTTCACTACAAGATTAAAGGGGACATGGTAGAGTAATGGATTGTAGCTTGGATTGAGGAATTGGAGAGTTGAGTTTGAATTTCAGTTGAGTTCATTACATTCACTTGGGAAAGGTATGAATCCAACTCTTCTACTGCCAGCTATGGATAAATATTAGGACAGACTGGGTTCTATCGCTTTGGATGGTAACGGGTCTAGGAGAAGGAAAACTCTTAATTGATGACTATATCTAACCTTGGCAAAGCATATACTATACTGATAACGAAAAGATCATTTGCATTGAATTGATAATTCAAACTATGGTTGAAAAGCTTAAACATTTGTTTTTTATTTTTTCTACACTAATTAAAAAATTAGGCTTCTTGAGCATAATGGTAAAGGCATTGTATTTGAAAACATAGAATATGCATTTGAGTCTTGTTAACTTCTCAACAATTTAACTAACGACTATATCTGCTAAAAAAAATATAAAAGAAGCTTGACACATGCATATAAAAAGCAAATCAATTTCTCAGAACTAACATTATTTATTGTTTTACTCCACCTTATTGTTAACCGAACACTTTTAATGAATTCTTACTTAACAGAGAGCTGATCTGATCTTTATTATAAGTATTATTTAATTTCTACTTTTATTAAATCTCATAAAATAGTCATAAATAATAAACAAAAACAGGCAGTATGAATTTTAGTTTGCTTTTTCATACCATGTGAATTGTATGAATAAAAAATGATAGCTGTGTAATGATTTTGTTAATGAAGCATCAAGAGGAAATGAAAGAGGGAGTAAAAAGAATGTGTGATATCTTGGGGTACAGGTGAACAACACATCTTGACCTTAGCAAAACTTTTGTGCTTCACCTAGCATTGAAACAGGTACTGGGGGTTGAAATGTGTCTCCTATGTATGTAATGATTTTGTTAGGGGAATATCAAGAGGAATGACAGAGAGTAAAGAAAAGGGGGAGAGAGAGAGAGTGATGTAGAGTGTGTGATATCTTGGGGTACAGGTGAACAACACATCTTGACCTTAGCAAAATTTTTGTGCTCCACCTAGCATTGGAACAGGTACTGGAAGTTGAAATGTGCCTTCTTTGTATATAATTGAAAAAGCCAAAGATACATGGTTCGGAAGTGTCATGATTAAAGCACACGTACTTGGACATTAAATGTTGATCTTTACATATGATCCCACTTCCCATACCTGTGCAAGAAATGTAGCCTTTCTCTCATCCAGTGAGTTGAGAAAATTTGATAAATAGGCTTTAAAATATTTCTTTTTCTTTTTCCTATTTTTTTGTTTTTTATTTTTGATAAAGAATACAAAATTTTTATGGTGGAAGGGTTAAAAAGTAAAGAAAAGGATATGCACAAAGAATGCGTATTTTTTTTAAATGGAACATTGCAAAGCCAGAAAGTAACGAAATAAGTTGTGTAGAGAAATACAGTGATCAATTTTGAAGCAAGCTAGGGTTTACAAAGAGGGTCCAACCATAAAAAAAGTGCCACAGAATATCATTTTCTAAAAAAGCAAGGAATAATAATAATAATAATAATAATAATAATAATAATATCAGCAGCAGCACATTGCCACTGGAGTGCATTTCAAGGCTGACCAATATGAAGTATATAATTGGCAGCAGTAAAGAAATAAATTCACATGCACTGGCCAATTTCAGAAAAAAAAAAAAATGGAAAAAAAATGCAGGTTATGAGAGAAAGAGGAATAAAAAGTAAACAGTTCAGTTTTCCTATCATAGAAATACATGCATAGATTCTAACAGGCCTAAGAAGAGATTACTGGAAGCTTTCAAATTCTCAAACAAGAAAAGTAAAATATTATTAATTTTTTTTTTTTAAAGAAGTTACATTTTGATATATGAATTAGAAAACTTTTAAGATTATTGTTCTGTTATTATACAATCCAAAGTGATAGAGAAAACTGTAGATCTGTCTTAGCAAAAACTAATCATCTTGATAGTTTTACACCTTGAACCAATGAAAATTTCATTGCAATGCATCTGCTTCTAAAAGTGATCGAATACCATTTTTTTATAAGCCTTACACAAATTTTTTTTAGCTCTTGATTAAATGACAATCTTTATTAACAATTACATTTTGATGAGAGTGCACGTATGCATGTGTGTATGTGTGCATGCATGCATAAAATATTGTATATATATATATATATGTATATATATATATATATATATATATATATATGTATATATATACTTATGTATATATACACAGATATAAAGACATATATATGTGTACATATACACACATACATATATATATATATGTGTGTATGTATATACATTCATATATATATATATGTATGTATATATATTCTAATTATGAAGATCAGCCAATTATGTTTTGCTTTACCATGCTTCCAACCTTATGGCATCATCAGGTGTTACATAATAACTCTAATTATTAGTACTAAGGAATTAATATATAATACCTGGTGATGCCAAAAGGTTAAACCCATGGTAAAAAAATATCTTAATCAGCTGATCATCCTCATTAGAATATTTAAAAGCTCTATATGTTAAATTTTTTATTCCTTCTTTAAATATGTATTCAGCACTTTTTGATACAACTGTTTACTGGTCTAATTTGAATCTGACCAATAATTGGTTAATAATTATATATATATATATATATATATATATATATATATATATATATATATATATATATATATATATATATATATATACCTACCTATAGAATATGCATGTATATATACATTAAGATAATGCGATAATCTTCACACAAACACACTCACACACACACACACCCCCACACACACACATATATATATATATATATATATATGTGTGTGTGTGTGGGTGTGTGCAGCAACCTTTCTTTTAAGCATGTTTCATTGAAAACAACTGACAAGAAAGATTTTATTAACTTTTGATTTAATTTTTCCAGTATTCTTAAATGTTTCCTTTTTTAGCAGATATGGAATTTAAAAATGTTCTGTAATTATTATTTTTTCCAAGCACTTTCAGTCGTTTCACTGGCTATTCTCAAGAGTAGTATGGTTCCGATGTTGTTATTTTCTCATGTTTTGACTGTAACATAATCTATTTTGTGCTTTTGAAAAGGAGCAGTATTTCAGAGCTCTCATGAATTGTGCATGTCTGGAAATAATGTGAACATCTTTCTATTTAAAAAATAACTTTCAATACTTTATTTTCTCTTTCATATAATGTAAATGTCGATGGTAGGAGAGAATTGTTTGATATATAGTGCCTATTATATATATGTTTGATATATAGTGGCTATGAACAGTTCTTTTCTACCATCAACCTTACATTATTTAATAGTAGAAATGGAGTATTGAAAGTTTTTTTTAAAACAGAAAGATGCTCATGTGATTTCTAGTTGCATGAAACATGCCATAACGTTCAAAGAATTTTCCTTTTTAAAAACACAGAATAAATTACGTTACAGTTAATACATGAGAAAAAAAAATAGGAACATCAGAAACATAACACCCTTGAAAATGGCCAGAGAAGTGGCTGAAAGTGCTTGGAAAAATAATTACAGAACATTTTTACATTCCTTATCCCCAGTAAAAGAAAACATGCAAGAAAACTGAAAAATTAAATAAAAAAATCAATAAAATATTCCTTGTCGGTTGTTTTCAACAAAACACACACACACACACACACACACACACACACACATATATATATATATATATATATATATATATGTATGTATGTATATATATATATTGTTGCGTGAGTGATTGATAGATAGATAAGAGATAGGTAAAATTTTTAACTGATAAATAATTTTGAATCTGCAAAATCTTACCCTTTTACTTTTTCCCGACAGCTTTACACTAAGCTTTCGTTTTACTTCACTCCCTGCCTCTGATTGGATACTCATTCGATCACTGAACTCTCCTTTTCCCGCAGAATCCACTGTGACAGCAGGCAACTCAACACTTTTTATTGAATAGTCTGATGGACTTTGCATTTGCATTTCTTCTTTACTTTTCTCTTCAATCTGTTTTTCCTCTTCTTGCTGTGAAAGTTTAATGCAGCATTAAATTTTGCTTGTAATAATAATAATAATAATAATATAATAATAATAATAATAATAATAATAATAATAATAGTGGTAAAATAAATACAAATAGAATTGATCAGTGTGTATGAATTAGAATGAATAGATTAAAACTGAGGTACTTTGAAGACAGAATGAAAATAGATTAGTTTGTGCAAAGTGACAGTTTATAGACATATATACCTAGATATACACCTATAAAAACAAGTAAAATTTTTTTTTTCAAAAAGTGCATGAAGTAGATTTAAGAAATTGTAATAATGATAAATAGCATAAAAGGTATTGTGACAAGATCAATCATGAGTTATCTTTTCCTGCTTTTTTGCTGTACCTTTTAAAAGATTTCATATTTGTAGAATTAGGAAGTTAAATAGGTCGTTTTGTTCCATTTAATCATTAAAAAAAGAATTTTGACTGATAAGCATTAAACAACACTGTAGTTTTTTTTATTTAGTTAAAAAAAAAATTAGTATTAAAACATTTTTTATAAAAGAGACCATGTTATCAAATACACTACAGATTCAATTTATGCCAAGTCTTTGCCACTGAATGTAGAAATCTACTTCTAATATTGCAAAGCATGTATAATTTTTTTTAACTTTATCCAGTATTAATCAATTAAAAGATTTTGGATACAAAGAAAAAATTGTTGCTCATTGAAAAATAAATCACAGAGGAATTAGAAAGAAAGAAATTTAAGTTTTACTAAAATCTCCATTATTTATAGAAAATTTTTCAGTAATGTCATTTTATAAACTGTACTGAATGCTATTGTGAATGCTAATTTACTTTAAAAAAGTAATAATATTTTTAAAAATTTTTGTGTCTGTAGATTAAAAAAAGGATCCTTTTCAAATATTTGGCCAGCCTTCTAGATTCATTTTTAGAACATAGCAACAAATTATACAATTTTTATATTCATGGTGTCTATAAAGTCTTTGTGTACAGCACTCATAAATAAAGTTATAAATTGCACACAAACTTTATGGACACCCTGTATTTTAAAAAATGTGTATGTAAAATTTTATATATATATTTATTTATTTATTTAAACAGATTTTTTGCGGAACCAAACTTGAGTATTGCTCTAGAAGTAATAATTTTAATATTACAGAGCATAATGAGGATAAAATTTAAAACAAAAAACAACTGGTTTCACTCTCGCTCATCAAAGTTTTTAATTAGGACAACTTACTGTAAAATATAATAGGTGTGAGAAATGAATTGCTCAATGATGGGAAAGAAGAATGAACAACTACAGACTGATCAAAGCACAGCCAGCAAACACTCTCACTGTTTACATAGCGAGGGTCTGCAAGACCTGATGTAAATATACTTCAGCACCTTCAAATGAAAAAGTGAATGTGAATAGGCCAATACAGAAAAATAATCCATGTTGAACTCCATGGCATACTTTCTATTGTTTTTCAATTTGTGAACCTCTTATAAAAAATAGAAAGTGTGCCACAGAGTTTAATATGGATTAGTTTTCCGTATTGGCCAATTCACATTCCCTTTTCCATTTGAAAGTGCTGGTGTGTGTTTACATCAGGTCTTGCAGACCCTCGCTGTGTAAACAGTGAGAGTGTTTGCTGGGCTGTGCTTTGATCAGTCTCTAATTGTTCATTCCTCTTTACCATCATTAAGCAATTCATTTCTCACACCTATTATATTTTACAGTAAGTTCTCCCAATTAAAAACTTTGATGAGCAGGAGCAAAATCGGTTGTTTTTTGTTTTAAATTTTAACCTCGTTACGCCCTGTAATTTTAAGATTATTACTTTTAAAACAATATATAAAACAATATTCATTTTAAATATTTTGTACACATTTTAAAATCCCATCGTCTGTTGTGAAAGATATTCTGTTTAATTTTTTTAAAAATTTTTGTTATCTTCTTTGGAGATTGAACAATCATTATATTTTTCAAATACACTCTTAGAAGTTAATGTGTTACTTATCAAAACTTATGCAATTTGTGTACATATCAATCATCACATCGAAAGCAACTAAAATGTGACTAGTAACATATGAGATAAATATTTGTAGATAATACGAAAATACTATATATCACTCACTGTAAAGAAAACTCAAAAATACTCAAAGCTAACATGATAAAAAAGAAACAATATGCATCAAATGTCTTTCACCACAGAGAATGATATTCTAATATATATATATATATATATATATACAGGGTGTCCATAGAATTTGTGTGTACTTTAAAAAATTTATAACTTTATTTGTATTTGTGATAGAAATAATTTGTAAAATGGATGAGAAAGAAGTAAATCTATATTTTTTTAAGTTTTATAGAAATTTTATTTAAGTTCCCACATGTCCTCCATCATTAGCAATACAAAGGGTAATATGATTTTGCAGTTCATGTTTTTACTTATCTAAAAATTGTTGCAAATTTTGTGGTAAAGAATTACTCAATAACTATACTTAAAACTAGGTACATTAAACTTTATAATATTTTTTACAGATTATTTCTATCACAAATACAAATAAAGTTATAAATTTTTTAAAGTGCATATGGATTTTATGGATGCTCTGTATATATATATATATATATATATATATATATATATATAAACTAAATAATTTTTTGCAATATATTTATTAATATTTTTCATTTTTATTTTGAATGTTTTTGTAATGACGATGACTTGGACTTCAGTGTACCTTGTCACAATGCCTTCAAAGAGATTGTCAATTTTTTTTTTCAGTAAGATTTTTAGGTTATTTCTTTTCTCCAACAGATTTCCCCTTGTCTTGGTACCAGGAAGAAAAATTGAAGCAAAATAAATAAATAAATAAATAAGAGAAAAAAAAAAGAAAATGAAAGAAGAGAAAAAAATCTTATTTTTATTAATTCATTGACTCTCAACCCATTATCATAGTTGATGCTTGTGAACAGTTGAAATAAAATCAACTGGTAAACATGTGGAACATGGAACTTTTTTCTACTTTCTGAAAATGAATAGATTCCTTCTGGGTATTAATGTACGAAATATATCAAGACTAAGAGTTGGGGGTGACGGCTAAGAAAATTTTCACTAAGATTTAAAGATTTATATATATATAGATATATATGTTCTTTTTAATTAATAAACAGTGAAGGTTTAGTACTATTGGCTTGTGGTGGAACTTAAGTTTAGTCATTTTTATTTAGATTAGTTTGGACTCACCTTGATTAAAAATTGTTTTTAACTGTTTAAGCCCTTAGTTCTGAACACCAAATAGTAACTTTTTGATAAAAACAGCTTATTAGAAAAATATGATTGCAGATAAGGACATGATCTCAGAGTTGTGTCATACATCCAGATATAAACATTTTCTGAAGTTTGTTTTTATTTATAGACCCAAGTGACAAAATTATTAATTTACAATGTATCACTACTTAAATATATAAAACCAATAACAAATATTCTGTTATTATCAGTGAAAAAATGAAGAAAAATTTTAAATGGTAGATTTGATTTTCTGTCAGTAGTAGAGAACTTGTAGCTCAAATGAGAGAGCAGACAATATGGTTGAACTGGGTTTTCAAAGCAAATGATTGGAATTTCAAGATTCACTATGGATTTTATTTCCAAACCTATGCCATTTAATAACGACCATAGTTTGATGTCCTGAATAGTTGCAATGAAAAGTAACTAAAATTAGGATTAAAGAAATACTGGTTAAAAATTAAGAATGGTTATTATTTCAATTAATTGTTAATTCAATAATGTCAACTGAAGAAAGAGTATAGCAGTACTGAATTTGAATATTTTTATAAATTTAAAAGCATTAATAAATGATGGCTTCAAAAATCATTAGATAAGTCATCCCCCCTTTTTCTTTTGATTCAGAAAAGAAGTCATAGGGAAATGCATAATATTTTCACTTATTTAATTTATAACAATAAAAGAGATATTTTTAGAAAGTATATGTTGAAAATAAAAATTAATTCTAATTTACATCAATAAAATATATAATAATATTACTATTAAATTAACTATGTCTTTTAAAATTAATAATTACTTTATTAAAATATTACTGATTTTATCAAAAGCATTATATATTTTTGTTTTTGTGGGTAACATAACAGCTATTGGTGCAGACAGTGAGATTGGTTGAGTTTGCCCTAGCCTGATCTTGGGTAAGGCATGAATTTATTGCTTCTTTTACAAGAGTAGACTAGGCTCCTTAGCATTGGCTGTCAGCCAGCCTACAAGAAGAAAAACAGTAAATTCAAATCTGTGTCGCAGACAACAGGGAAACAACTCTCATTATTTACATTGTTCGGACTGTTGTCCTCATCTTTATTGTTATATTCACAATGTTTCAGCTGCTGTATGCTCCAGCCATTTTCGGATGATTAGAATTTCAAACTGAACCCTTTATTTTGATCACTGAGATAGATTGTTCATGTTCTATGAGCCATGCTATGTTCAGATTTCTTAGTTATCTCCCTTTATATCAGCTCTCTGAGTTATTTCTTCACCACTGTTGTAGCCAGGTATTGAGCTCACAACCCTTTGGGTTAAGTCACTGGATCTAACCAATGCTTTTAAAGAAACAACTCTACTATCTTTTCTAAGAATACATGGCAAGTCACAGATAATAAAGAAAAAAATCTATGGAAAGCCATGGTTGCCTTCATCCCAATGGGACATGGTATTGAAAGAAGAACAGTTATTTTATTACTATAAATGAAGAAAATAAAAATATTACATTACTTATTTTCATTGTGACCTTTCATCCTAGACAAAAGTTGATAGTGTGGCTCATTTCTTAACCTACTGTAAGGAAAATAACCAACAATTATTACAACTTAAGAAGCTTTAATAAACTAATTTTATTGCTATTGTTACATTGTGGTGTGCAGTGAGTGTGTCGTAGTTCAGGGGAATTCTTTAAGGGCAATTAACCTTCATTCACAAGGGTGTCCCTCAAGGGCTATCAGTTATTATTACTACACCTACCTACACATACAAAAATAAGTAATATTTTTAGTAAAATAAATGTTTTAATAAAGTACTGTATTTTCTGGCTTACAAGATGATGTAGTTTAGAAGACACCCTAATAGAGGAAAGAAATTTCTAAGAAAGAAAAAGTCATTCTCACACAACAACATATTCACTATAGTATTGTGGTGATACCACCGACCGAGCAAAAGCGAGCAAACCAGATGTTGGCTCTATGCCGACCAGAAAGCGAATAAATAAAAATCACCCCAGCGCAAATGGATTCGTGCAGATGTTCCCGTTGAAAAATAAAAATTAATCAAATATCAAATTACCATTTTTTTTATTTACCAGCCAATGAGAAGCCCGGAATTAAATACAAGGATGAAATTCGAAACTAGCTGTGTTTGATCCAAAATGCTGATATAAAAACCGAAGACACAAATGCTTCGTCAGACAGTCAGGACTTGAGGAAAAGAGTGTAATTAGTTTCTCCCTTGACTTAAGTCTAGCGGCTACTATGCTTGCCTCTTTCTTCCTTCCCTGTCTCATAAGTACTATTCTGACCTTTTACTTTCTCCCTGTTCTCAAAAGTACTTATCGACATCTTCAAGGACCTTTCATGCAAACCAACTTGCTGACCTGCTGACCTTTGAAGTGGCAACTTTTAAATGAACATTCTTTACCCACAAGACACTTCCACATTTCTAAGCCTTAATCTCCTTCAGCTTATTATTTTGCCATGAACTCTTTTACCTCCGTTGGACTTTTATTTCGGGCATTGCTTGTTTTGTAAAACATTGATTGAAATGTATATATGTATAAATGTTGTTTTATACTCTAATTGCCTTTCTTGAATTTATAATCATTTTTCAAATTATGGTGGGCTATCTTCCCACAAGGCCAAATTCCGTTAACCTGCTGTGGAATCCTACTACAGCTAGAAAAGGAATAAGAGATACCCAGTATCACATATTGTTTATATTAATCACTCATCCAATTTTGTTTGTATGGCAATGACATACCAGTTGGTGGTTAGTAAATATACTAGACTAGAGGTCTTTCATTGTTCAAGAGTGGTTTTATTTTCATAAGAATAAATTAAAAATTTAAAAATTATGTATGTAAAAATATAAAACAATCAAAGAAATTTTATTCATCCTCAAATCCAAAAAACTCGTCTGCTGGATTCATGTAAAAGCTCTAAACTATCATCTGTAGAGTCATCACTACTGCTAGTAGTAAAAAATGATCCTCACTACCATCTATGTCATGGTGGTAACCAAGGTGATAACTAATATAGTCATCTTGGAAGATATTTCTCAGGCTATTTTTTTAGGAATAAAAGGGTGTTTGTAAGCCGGAAAATACGGTAATTGGTGATAAAATTCATATTTAATTTAGAGACATTTTTCTACAATCTTAAGAAATGCTTGATCATAATTACTCCCAAGACATTAACACACTTTGCTAGTATTTCAAGTAGTGTTTAAAAATCTCGATGTGCCATGTCCCTTGAAGATGGGGTCAATCATGGCTCTCTGCGACTTTCTGTCTTTTAATGATAAAGATTAAAGATACGGTATCAAAATTGATGAACTGCTAGTCATTAGGAGATAATACATTGCTTGAACATAAAAATGTGTGACAAGGACAGTGTAAGGGATAATCAGGATCTTCTCTTTTAATTTATTCTCATAAAAACTGCATTGCAGCTGTGAGTAACAAACCAAATGAAAGGAAAAAATATTGGCTATTTTTGAAAACTTTGCTTCCTGTTATTAGAAGATACCTGTTAAAAAAACCAAGACTCTGTGCTAAACAGAAGTCCTAATGATAACTTAGCATTTGGTTTCTGGAATATTAACAGGTTCTAGAATAGGCACATAGGAACATAAAACAGTTTTTTTTTAACTCTAGCAAAATAGCAATGATATTATATCACCAAATAGAAACAGCAAAAAAAGGAAAATGCATACTTAAGTTTAGAAAAACTTAAATTTAAAAATGCTTAAATTTAAAAGTACTTTAATTGAAAAAAATATATAATTAGCAAATTAAGAGAATTCCATTTTCCTGGTAAGAGAAAACAGACAATTTGAAAACAAGTAGAAACATTAGCATAAACTATTTTCCTTCATATAACTTATATTATATTATATGATATTTGTGTGTGTGTGTGTGTGTGTGTGTGTGTGTCTGTGTGTGTGTGTGTGTGTGTGTGTGTGTGTGTGTGTGTGTGTTAATGAAATTCAGATTTCCATTAAACTTAATAAGTAAAATACTGGCAATACAATATTTAAATAAAGTACTTAAATTTAAAAATACATAATTGGAAAATTAAGGGAATTTTATTTTCCTGGTAAAGGAAAACAGTCTTTTTAAACAATTTACAAACAAGTAGGAAAATGCTCATACACTATTTTCTTTCATGGAATATATATATAAATATATATGTGTGTGTGTGTGTGTGTGTGTGTGTGTGAAATGCAGATTTCAGTTAAAAAAAAATTATATAAGAACTAAATGTAAGATGGTTTTATACTGTCTTCAGAATTCATGAATTAAAATTAAAGAAAAAAACCTGCGACCTCATAACTTATAAACCAAAACCCTTTATTGCTAATATTAATATTTACTAAGTTCACATTAGTTTGACACAAGGCCAGACTTGGGAAGAATAGAATTAGAAATATTATGTCTAGGAGCATTTTATTGCCTTGAAAATCAGCATTTGGACTCCTGGCATTTTTATCTTGGATTGAACCCTAACCTCTGGCATTGGTGAGAAATAGATAATTATTTCAGCCACAAATTAGTCTACTTTCAGTGTTAATTATTATTTAAATAGATTAAAAGCAGGTTTCATAATTTACTCTAAAAGGGAATATATTAGAATAATATCAAGTAAAAAATATTTCTTAAATTTGTGCTCATATTTGACTATTTGTTTGTATAGATAACTGATGAAGAAGTTTTGTATGGAAAAAGACATTATTTGTGTTCATTTAACGTATCATTAACACATTTGAAATTTACTTAGTTTAGGCTGGCACAAAGTTAGAGAAAATGACCATCCAATGAAAACTGAATTCCTTACACTAGTGAATTGAGTTGTGAAAAAAGTTTGCTTATGATGTATTTTAATTTTTTACTGTACCAAGTGGCTTTATGGTTAATTGACAAATTAAATTGCCAGGTTCAAATTAGGGCTAAGATGGTTGGTGTTCTCTTTGTACCAAGGCCCTTAAGAAATGCATGAATCTACTCTTTCCATCATCTATAACAGGGGATAAAAAAATAGTCAAGTCAGATGCCCTTAATTGCTGTTACTATATAATCCTGCAAAATCTATGCACATAAACCCTTGGGAAAAGCATGAATCTGTCACTTTCCCCTCAAGATATGGATTAAATAAAAGAACAGATTGGGTTCTAAAGCCTAGGTTGGCAACCAGTCTATTGCAAAAGTAATGGTAATCTACTGCAGGAAAATCTTCTGTCCAGTCAGTCATGTCTTTTTCGAGACATGATCACCCAAAAAAATCCATGTATCATATATGTTACTTAACTGACTGACTGATCACCTAAAGGATGTAATAGGTCATAATATTAAAACATAGAACTAAAACTAGATGACCATAGTTATTTGTTATGATTTACTTAGTCTGGCACAAGGCCACAGTAATAAACTGGTCACCATTTGCACTGTTTCCTTCCTCACATGTATATAATTAAGGGAAAATAGACATTGATTAGTGTCATGAATCTGAATAACATTTGACCAGAGTTTGTTTTTTTTATTTTGCTACAACACTAATCTGATACAAATATGTTCACAGGAAACGAGTGATGTCTAGTGTATGCTGAGAAAAGTTCAACCTTCCTCATACACCCTTGTGCAAATTAATTATAACAAAGCGAATAATGTCTTCCTAGGATCTTTCACACTTTCCCTGATCATTTATGTGTCATCTCTTGGCATTGTTTTTCTCTTCAGCAGTATTTTTCTGTATATTTTAGACTGATGGATCTAGTTTGTTCCTTTGCCTTGATAACATGACTGACAGTTGAAAGGCTGACACCAGCAATATCCGCAATCTCTCTGTAATACTTGCCAGTGTGTTTGTGCAGTATTACAATTTTCATATGTTTCCTTGGAGTAATGTTAATCGCAGACAATGACTGTAGGACAATGTTGGAGTGCTCTCCACCTTTCCATGGAAATGGACTATTCGAATCACTATATAAAATAGTAGTGATTATACCTCGAGTAAAGAAGTCAAGTAAGGGAGTCGAGTGAGTGAGTCAGTCGGGTATTTCCGGTATTGCTCCGGAAGTGTTCTACTAGTCAATCTATCACGTCTCTACGACAATACTGTATACTAATTACCTTGTTCTGTATTCTACTAATCCTCACCTCTTGTAAATACTTCTCTTTTCTGTCTATACACCTACTTTTATACTAGTACGTTGTTTTGTATCATTTCACATAATTCTGTTACCCGACATAACAGACAACTAATAGACAATCGATACAATAGGGTCGGGGTGTGATAAAAATCTGATGCAATCATGGATGACACAATATTTTTCAAGGTCCAACAAATTTCATCATCAGTCAGTTAAATGCCATATGTAATACACACTTTGGCGATCATGTCTCGAAAGAGACATGACTGACTGAGCAGGAGATTATATCACATTACTTTCTCTGGTAGATTGGTTGCCAACCAAGGCTATAGAACCCAATCTGTCCTGTTATTTAACCCATAACTGGAGGAAAAAGATGGATTAATTTCTTTCTCAAGGATGTTTGCGTGTAAGTGTATGCAAGGAATTCAACTAGAATTCGAACTCGGCTCCCTGATTTCTCATTTCGAGCTGATATCCACTGCACCACATCATACACCTCAAAAATAGATTCCTATTATTGCACATTACTGCAAATGACCTGATCTGAGGAAAAAGTAGAAATTGATTACACCCTGTAACTCCAGTGGGTCTAAAACTGATCATATAGTAAAAGAAAAGAAACTAAAGCAGTTGTTTCAATTAATTTGCACAAGAGTGTAAATGGCCACTAGTGATGAAACAACAATGTTTTGAATTTTTAATGTATGATATTTGATTTATGTGATTAATATTCACTGCTGAATTAAGTTCATTGATAAGAAATAAAATTATATTCAAAATAATTTTTTGATGCATTAAATAAATAATTTTGATCATGATGATGTACATTTATTGATGTAGCTGTGTGCATTTTATTGATGTACCTGTGTGTGTGAGTGTGTGTGTGTGTGTGTGTGTGTTCACATCAAATTTTATATGTGCATGTAGGTACATGTGACCTGGAAAATTTCTAGAAATAAATTATTTTCTGATCATAAAATTATACATTCATAAAAATACATATGGAAATCTATTTACATTATTTACATGTTCAGAGTAGATGTCCTCATCTTTATTGCTATATTCGAATTAGAATTTTGAAATGAAGCCTTTATTTTGCTCACTGAGGTATAGTGTTCTTTTTCCATGGGTCATGCCACTTCTGGATGTCTTCATTATCTCTCTTTAACTCAACTCTCTAAGATTTTTGTTCACCACTGCAGGTATTGAACTCACAACTCTTTGGATCAAGTCACTGGATCTAAACAACAGACTTATCCACTGGGCCAGGTGCCCTTAAGGACATTAACTTGGCCCCAAAATAACAGTCCAAACAATGAGAATACAGTAATGGATCACAATGTTTCATCTCATATCTATAGACGGATAAAAAAATGTGTTAACGGATTGAAGTAGGCATTTAAATTTTTATTTTATCATGAAAACAAATAGTAATCTTATGAGTAAAATAAAAACATCTGCTGGTAATGAATAATTTTAATTTCCAAATAATTTCATAATTATTTTTATTTGCTTTTTTGAAATGTAGCAACATTTGAGTAATTTACATCTGACAGTTATTCTCCTCTTCTAAAAAGAAATAGTTACTTTTTATTTGCTAGTTGTTGTTATTATTTGTTATTTACTATTTATTATTGTTGTTCATTTTATGTGGAATTATATTTTATGTTATTTGTTGTTATTTGCTATTTGTTATGTTATGATTTGTTATTTACTATTTATTATTGTTGTTCATTTTATGAGGCATTATATTTTATGTTATTTATTGTTATTTGCTATTTGTTATGTTATTATTTGTTATTTACCATTTATTATTGTTGTTCATTTTATGTGGAATTGTATTTTATGTTATTTGTTGTTATTTGCTATTTGTTATGTTATTATTTGTTATTTACTATTTATTATTGTTGTTCATTTTATGAGGCATTATAGTTTATGTTATTTATTGTTATTTGCTATTTGTTATGTTATTATTTGTTATTTACTATTTATTATTGTCGTTCATTTTATGAGGCATTATAGTTTATGTTATTTATTGTTATTTGCTATTTGTTATGTTATTATTTGTTATTTACTATTTATTATTGTTGTTCATTTTATGAGGCATTATAGTTTATGTTATTTATTGTTATTTGCTATTTGTTATGTTATTATTTGTTATTTACTATTTATTATTAATTGTTGTTCATTTTTTGTGTTGTCATTGTTCAACTTATTGTTATTTGATATTTGTTATGGATTGCTATTTGCTATTGCTTTATATTATTTGTTTTTGCTATCGGTTGTTAGTTGAGATTTCTCATTATTTGTCATTGCTCATTTTTGTTATTATTTGATATTAATTATGTGTATTTTGTTTTCTACTGTTTGTGATTTGTTATTATCTGCTATTTGCTATTATTTCTTTTAGCTGTTTGTTATTTGATATTACTTGTCATTTCATATTTGTTATTTACTACTTGTCATTGGTTATTATTTATTGTTATTTACTATTTGCTATTATTTTTTGTTTGCTTTTTATTTTTTGATATTATCTTTGTTTTCTATTAACATTTCTTATTTGTTATTTTATCATAAGTTTTGTTTTGCTATTTGTTATTATTTGATATTATTTGTTATTATTTGATATTATTTGTTATTACTCGATATTATTTTGGGTCATATAAGAGAAAAAGAAAAAGTTAGGCTGGGTAAGAGTCTAGCTTTGGATTGCAATTTGTCTAAGATAAGGAAATTTCCGAAATGAAAGCCTTTACGCCTACGCTATGTAGAATAGAGTAGGCTGAACTCTCTAACTTTAGCAGTACATTTTCCTAGAGATGGTGCCTCAATAAAAACACTGAATTTCCAGTCCCATAAACTGGTTGGTGTCAGTAAGGGCATACAGCTGTAAAACTCGTTCCAATATTTCATGATGGTTCAATTACAGAGCTATCAAGGAAACCTTGTCCAACCCATGCTAACATGGAAACAGAACTTAAATGATAATGTTGATGATGATGTTTGTAATTAATTTTTATTTGATATTATTTGTTAGTATTACTGCTTAATATTTGTTATTATCTGTTATTTTTTGCTAATATTATTTGTTTAATAGTATTACTTGTAAAATATTTATGAATTAATTTGAAAAATAACAATAAATTCAAGAAAGTGTTTTATAACAATTAAAAAATATAGTTTCTAATTAAATGATTAATAATCACTGTATATTATTAAGAAAACTTATAAATGACTATAAAATTATTAGCTAATATTAAATAATATAATTTTATAGATCTACATTAATAGATATATATTATAATAACTATGTTATTATAATATATACCTATATATATATATTATAATAACATATATATTTATAGATATATATTTATATATATCTATAATTATATATTATTATGTCTAATCTGATGACTACATTACTGAGTATAGAAAAGGAATGTTTTTATGCTGAAAGAATTTTCTTTATTATAAATTAATACAAATCAAAGCTTTTTTAAAAAAAAAAATGCAGAATAAATTATATCTAATTAGTGTAAATCAGATACCTAAATTTAAGGCAGTGTAGTGACTGTAATATATAGTGTAATATATTGGTGTTGATTTCTTGTTTGAGGTGGCCTTTGATGAATTAATTCTAACCTTTTTTATATGCATAATCTTGTACACTTTATCTTATGATACAAATAAATTCACTGTTTTAAGTGGAGCTAAAAACTAAACCCATGTCAAGTGATTTGAATATAATTTTTGAAAAGGAAAAGTCGTTTCTAAATTGTATAAACTAGAGTTTAAAAAATTGATTATTGTTAAAAACTATGTTTGCTTCCCAACAAAAAGTTGTTTAACTTTGTAATACTATTATTAGTCTCTTACAGAAAGTTGTGCCATGGTGGAGGGAAAGATGTTCTAACAGGAAAACCTATTGAATTCTGAGCCAAATTAAATTCAAATGCAAATTAAACACTTAAGCAGTAAAAACTAAAAGCTAGCTTAGGCAATGTTAAACTGATTAAAAAAAAAATATATATTTTTTTACTAAGACAAATAAATATAAAATAAAAGAAATAAAAAAACAACAACAAATAAAGTCAGAAAAAAGAGGCATTTGCTGCAAATCTACTTTTTAAACAAATTACCCTATATTAGCATGTCAGTCCTAAATGCATTTCTAGAACTAGCAAGTTGCAGAATCTATATATCTAAACTACTTTATTTTTTTTTTTTTTTTACATATTTATCTATCAGTTTTAAACAGCATGCAGTTTTTTTTCAATCATTTTCAATTCAAAATTTTGTTCCGCCTTGTCACAGGAGGAAAGAAGAAGAAGAAGAAAGAGAAGAAGATCTTAAATCTCAAGTTATTAATCTGCATTCTAACAGATCTGTACATTGAAAGGAAAGATATTTTAAAAGACATTTAAACAATAAAAAAGATCACATGTTTCAACATTTTACAAAAATGTAAGATAATTGCCTTGGTTTCATCAGACAAAAATATCATCTTCCAAAAAGAAAAAAAAAATAGATTTCATCTCTTGGCTATAATCTTGGGGAAAAGGAACAGTTTTAGGACACAGTTTTCATAGAGAGAAAAGTACTTAAAAAAATGGAAAAAGAAAATGGAAAAAGACATCAGAGAATAGATAATTAGAGCTTATTCCAAAAAAAATTAATGTAAGGTTCAAAATTATTTTGGTGTGTAATTCATGTATTTTATAAGATATCAATATCAATATCAAAAAGCTCCTGATGTAATGTTTAAAACATTATTAATAAATTCAAGAGAAAGACAACCTGAAAAAACCTGAACCTAGTTACAACCTTATATGCACTTCATGAAATAATGCTCTCCTAAAAAAATAGTTGATTCAAAGATTAATACTATCATTTCTCTTAACTATTTTCAATGAAATATTCAAAGATTTAAACAAGATGTTTATGAGTAAAAGATATTTTCATCATTTAATGAAATGTGTACATGTGGATACTTTTTGTTCTCAATAATTTTACTCTCTATTTTTGCTTATATATATATATATATATTAACAGTGGATGATTAATCCATTTATTTGTACTACTTTTAAAATATAATATATATATAAAATATATATATATATATATATTTGAAATTTTATGAAATCGGTTATGAAATGGATTAAATCTGAAATAATTTTAATTTATTTGTTTAAACACTATTTTTAAGGGATACTCATGTTTGAATACATTCTCTGATTTTTTACAATTAAAACAGTATATCTATTTGTGTCTACCGGTCTGAATAATCAAGAAATTTTGTTAGGAAAATATGTGTCAAAATTTCTTGATTATTTAGGCTGGTATATGTAAATAACTGGATGTGCGTTGTGGTACAGTGGATATCGGCTTGGAACGAGAAGCCGGGGAGCCGAGTTCGAATTCCAGTTGAATCCATTGTAGTCATTTATGTGCAAATACCCTTGGGAAAGGTATTAATCAGTCTCTTCCTTCCAGTTATGGATTAAATAGCAGGATAGATTGGGTTCTATAGCCTTGGTCGGCAACCAGTCTACCGCAGAAAGCAATGGCAACCTACTATGGGATAATCTTCTGCCCAGTCAGTCATGTCTCTTTCGAGACATGATCGCCCAAGCGTGTATCACGTATGGCACTTAACTGACTGATATGTAAATAAAGATACTGTTTAATTATGCATATACATATCAATGCATGGGAGACATAGTTGAAAACTTCACATACAAGCACACACGCACGCATATATATATATCAGCAATAAATGCAGGAAAAAATTTGGTAAATAATCTAAATGAATTCTAGCAATATTAAATTAATATTTATTTATATGTAAATTCAATATTTTACATTTGGAAAATAGCCATTTTTAAAGAGTCTCAAAAGCCTGCTTCATCAGGAGCTGATGAAGTGGGTTTTTGAGAGCCTGTAGAAATGGCTATTATCCAAATATAATGTAGATTTACATATGAAATAAAGAAATATATATATATATATATATATATATATATATATATATATAGTTGAAGACTGTGTGTATGTGTGTGTATATATGTGTATATGATATCATAATATGTTCTGGTGTATTCTTGACCACTACCGCAGGTGTCATCAATCCAGAGGATATATATATATATATATATATATATATATATATATATATATATATATATATATATATAGTACTGTGCAAAAGTATTAGGACAAGAACTATTTTATCTTTTATGAGGCATATTGACAGAAAATAAACAATTTAATTAAAGTAATTTTATTTGATTTACTAAACAAATGCTTTAACAAGAAAAAATACTTGTTACAAAATAAATTTAATATTTAGTATAATAGCCTTTTGCTTTGATCACAGCCTTCATTCTGTCAGGCATTGACATCACAAGCTTCTTCAATGTATCCAATGGTATCTCCTGCCAAGTAGCTTGTATTTGTTCCCAAAGTGTGTCTTGCGAAGTAACATTAGATTTATCAATTCGAGAGGGGGGAATAAGAAAAAAGTCAGTCATATCCAAGGATAATAGAATAATGAGTAGTTTCAAAATAACTTGTTTAATAGAAAATAAGAAAAATTAAATATAACTTCTTTTTAATACATTTCTTTTGCACATAGATTTAAATAATCAATATTTATTAGCAATTTACCTGGCTTTTCACCCTGTATTTGAATTTCAGTGAGGTTTTTAGGAAAATCACCCCTGTCCTAATACTTTTGCACACTACCAGTAGTGTGCAAAAATGTTAGGACAGGGGTGATTGTAAACTTTATTTTGATGCCTCATAAAGGATAAAATAGTTCTTGTCCTAATACTTTTGCACAGTACTGTATATATATATATATATATATATATATATATATATATATATATATATATATATATATTTATAAGTGGTAAAAATTAATTTAAACAAGTTGTATTAAATTCAACTTACAATGTCTGCCTGTTTCATTTTTCTAATTTTATAATAAGTTGTTGCACATCCAAATTAAAATTGTCAATAAACTAACTATTCAATGTCCATGTTTTAAGTACTTTTGAGCATCTTTGTAATTATTAGGAAAAATTAAATATTGATAGCATTATATAAAAGAGTTATTGGCTACATAGAGGCATTTTAAAAAGGAAATGATTAAAATACTTGTAAAATATTTATGCACTTGTGAAACCATACTACACATGATATCACATGTACATCTGAATTTGACACGTAACAATTAAGGAAATATAGCTTTCATATTCTTGTAATCAGATGACTGGTTGAATATCAGTCAGTTAGGTGCTATACATGATACACTCTTGGGCAATCATGTCTCTTTCAAGACATGACTGACTGGGCAGATGATTTTCCTGCAGTAGGTTACCAGTACTTTCCATGGTAGACGGGTTCCCACTCAAGACTAGAGAACTGAATCTGTCCTGCTATTCAATCCTTTTATCCAAATCAGCCAGTCAAGTGCCATACATGATACATGCTTGGACAATCATGTCTCGAAAGAGACATGAATGTCTGGGCAGAAGATTTTCTTGCAGTAGGTTGCCATTACTTTCTGCAGTAGACTAGTTGCCAACTAAAGCTAAAGAACCCAATCTGTCCTGTTGTTTAACCCATAGCTGGAGTGAGAAGTGATGGATTCATACCTTTCTCAAGGTTATTTGCGTATATATGAATTTAATGAATTCAAATGGAATTCAAACTCGGTTCTTTGATTTTTCGTTTCGAGCTCCGTATCCATTGCTCTGCAACACGCATAGTACTGAAGTCAAAATATAAAGGCATGAACTTTAAACAGTTGGTCCACAATTCTTAGTCTCATGTGCCAGAGCTTATTTAAAAATTGGAAAAAATATGATTAAAAAATTAAACAGAAAGTTGAATTTAATATAATTTATTTAAAATTTGGTATATTTATAGTGGGAGAGTGCTCAAAGTTAGAATATTAATAGATATAGGCAGTGTGAACATAGAAATCAATGATTGTTACTTTCACAAATTAAGTGATTATCAGGCCTGGTCCATGTAGGAATCTTATAGAACAACCAGCCAGTAATCAACTAGAATAGAAGTTGAGTCCAACTGACCGAAAAACCACCAGGGCAAATTGATAGGTGGTTTAAATAACAACCTGGGAGATTCTATTCTGTTACAGGCAAGTCTATTCTGTAAGCAGTGATTGGCTGATAATTCCAGTGTGTACATTGAGCACAATATCCACCATTTGTCTTTGGGCCATGTAGGTACATGTATTCAGTTACAACCCTGTTTATTTTTGTCTGCCAACTGGACGCTAGTTGGACACATCAGGAAGGTGAGTCTCACAATCTTGAATGTTCCCCTTCCTACAGGGAGACAAAAGAAAACCACTATGTTGAAAGGTAAGTTATTTGACTTCTACAGTCCACACTATATCTACATATGTTTGTATGAGTGCGTATATTTTTATGTTAAAACATGATTTTGTCTGGAATGTATGAAAACTTAATGTAAACAAAATCATACATTTTATTAAGTTTATTTATTTAATTAGATTAACTAATTTATTTAATTAGATTAATTTATTTAATTAGATGTCATATTTTTCTTATATGTTTACTAATTGTTATAAATATTATAGGTAAAGGAGAGCCCAAACGAAACTAAAATAGGTTTAACAAAAATATAGAATAAAGATGTTTTGAAATGTAGAAAATATTAAAATAAATAAAACCGAATTTTTTAAATGAAAATATTGATATACTTTACTTTGTTCCACCACTTTTTACAATTTCTTTAATGACCTGAATGTTGAAACAGTATTCTCAAGTTTGATATCAAAAAATAAAAGAATTATCAGCAATCTACCATGGCAAAAAAGAAACAAAACAAATAAAAAACAATAACATACAAGAAAAAAAAATAACTAAATTAAAAAATACTTGAAAGACAAAAGTTCATTAACTTGCATATTGAAAACATTAACAGAAGGGGACTTTGACTACTAACAAAAAATACACACATTTGTGAATTAAAAAAATGACATTTAAACAAACATTGGCAGACCAACTGCAATCAGTTATATAAAGATAAAGGTTGGTGCAGTTAGGAAAGAAGTTAATAATATCATTCTTTATGCAAAGCAATAATTTAGAATTAAATTATCACAAAGGTTTTTGTTTTTAATGAAGGTGAGAGTGAGTTAGAATCTTATGAAATACAAGCGATTCAGAATAATATCTGTCTTAGAAATAATTATATTATAAATATCATATTTTTTGGTGCATGAGGCATCTTTTTTTAAAAAATCTGACCTTTGAAATTTAGCTTCATTTTACATGAAGGTTAAGTTTAGGGGTTCAATCAATGATGTAAAAATCTCTTCAAATGATTTTATATGACATGCCTCTTCTGGATATCAGTCAGTTAAGTGCCATACATAATACATGCTTGGATGATCATGTTTTGAAAGAGACATGAGTGACTGAGCAAAAGATTTTCTCACTATAGGTTGCCATTAATTTCTGTGGTAGATTGGTTGCCAACCAAGGCTATAGAACTTAATCTGCCCTGCTATTTAATCCATAGCTGGAGGGAAAAGAGACCAATTAATACCTTTCCTAAGGGTATTTGCATGTAAGTGAATGCAACAAATTCAAACAGCTGCTCCAATTTCTAGTTCCAAGCTGATATTCACAGCACCATATTGCACAGCTGGTGATAAAAACTCATAGGTTAGGTTCATGCCTTTTGAAAGGTCATTTATGTGATAGTTAACACAATGACCTCAGCTAGAATTCGAATCTAGTTCAGTGAGGTCACTTCTCATTACTGCTACTGTACAAAATTTATGTCAATTTTTTCTTCAAATATTCTAAATTTATGGCATATCTTATATATTACTAGCAGAATAGCCTGGTGTTGCTCAGGTGTAATGAAACTTTAAAACTAATCCATGGTCCTGGAGCTCAAACTCTTTGGACGTTGGCATGAAAGACTAAAAAACAATAGTTGCTTCCAGTCAAAGCAAAAAAAAACCTAAATAAGCTCTCTGAGTAAATAGTATCATGGCTGAGACTAAGAACTACAATTATACCTACTTAGAGTAAAACCCAAAGCAAAAACCAAAATAGAAGGGCTGAAAACCTGATTTTGATCAGATTTGATAAGTTATCAGGGTATGAATTTCCAATACTGAGGGGAAATCAGAAAAAATAAGTAGCCCCTGACCTGACTGGAAGCCTAAAGAATAGTTGTGTGAAGTTTGGTGAGAATCGCATAAAAATTGTGGATTTGTATAAAGGACATACAGACAGACACACACACAAACATCTTGCCTTTTATATATACAGATGAAATAAAATGTTTTTTTTCTCATTGTTTTGTTAAAATGTTTTCTATTAGGAAATCACTGCATTAATTAATTAATTAAAGATTAGCTTTCAAATATCATATCAAATATATTAAGATTCATGTAGAGATTTTTCAGAAAAGAGAACTTCAAGCATATTTTCCATTTTTAACAATGCAGTAACATTATGAATAAACATGATAATTGTAGAACAATTATCTCACTTTGTCTGGAATGTCTGTAACTTTTTGCTTAGCATTATCTCTTTTCTAATCATCATTTATTTATATAAGCAAATATTTAAAAACTTTGCATGCAAAAACATTTGAATAACAGCAAAGACGTAATACACTATACTCTCCTTTTTGTTGTCAGAAGTAATCTTATCTTATAATATAGGCCAAGTGCTTTTACTTGTAATGGTGGTGAATTAACTTAATACCTTCTTAGTAGAAGATATTGAATTAAAGCACATATCTCAATGTTGTTATAATATTTCTAAGACCAGAACTTCAGACTCATGTTACACAAATTTCCACCACTGGCCAGAAGTGAACAATTTCAACCTAAGACTGAACTAAAAATGTTGTCAACTGTGCATAGGCTCTGAACATAGCTTCTGTTTTACTTGCACACTCAAAGAAAAATACAATCCAGAATTTCCACCCAATCACACACACTTCTACCTAAGGAAACAAAATAAAAATTGAAGCTGATCTGAGCCTAAGAAAAGGACATAAAACTCATCAAAGGGAATTCTTTGGCAGTCAGTTGACACACCAGCATGACACAACTCACCCTCTCTCTCTCTTACCATATGTCTCCCTGGAAGACTTTTATGACTCTACTTATATTTTTCTTTCAACAAGAGGCACTTACATTAATTTACCATTTGTTGTATTTTTACATTAATACAATTGTTTATTTCTTAAACCACCATCCCTTTCTTCTTTATTCTGACACCATATTCTTAATATAATAATATTTTTATATAAATGTATTGCTCCTCAAAGATGCCTTTTTGCACCATTTTATTTCAGTATTAGTTCAGCCTAATGGTTTTATTAATACTAACTATGAACTGTTGAATGAAGTATTCCTTTTGCATCACCAGTCTTTGCACAGATTTAAGGACTGATATAATTTTTTTAAAAAAGCTTTATACAATTTTATCACATATAAAATAAATTTGGTGTAAGCATCATATTATAATATCACTGACTAATTCCTTAACTGCACCAAATGTACTAAATATAGACAATTAAAACTAAAATAACTGCATTTTTTAAGGCACTTTTCACATGTAATTAACAAAGTTCACTAAACCAAAACTGACAATCAAAATTTTTAATGAGAAGGATGCAAAAAAAAGAAGAGAGTTTTATTGCAACAATGGTCAATTAATAATTTGCTAGTTGGACAAAAGATCACTCTCTCTATATATATACATATATTTACACAAATATACATTTAAAAAATAACAAAACAAACTCTCAGATATCTGTTTGGCTGCCACAATTTTCTGAGACTCTTAATTTAAAGAGAAAACAAAAATGGATGCACACTAGATTGTAAGACTCAAGCAATAGAATAATCATTATTTATGATAATACTGAAACATATATTTAGAGATTAAACCCAGTAAATTTGTCAGAAATTTGAACCGGGACAATAAAATTGCAATGAAAAGTTGAGTTAGTTATAAGACTTGTTTGAAAATGTTTGTAATAAGAAATAATCAATGAAAAGTTGTTTTTTTTAAAATTAGAACCTGACAAAAAAGACAGTTTAAAAATAGTCAAACTTTCTCGTAGTTAAATATGGCGAGGTCGTACTGAATATTATTGTCCATATCGAGTTAGCATCCATTTGAAATGGTTATTGTTTATCATATTTTGAGCATGTGTGAATACAATTTTCTGTTTAAATTTGCAGATACATGCAAACACATGGGCTTGGGAAGGGAGGAAGAACAAGGAGGACGAGGAGGGGGATGAGTTTATGCATTTCAGACATTTATAAGGAACATTCGCATTATGTAAATACACAAATTAGTAATAAAAATCAAAAATCAATGAGATGTATAGGTACACAATCACTAATCAAGCGGTCATTCAAACTACATGTATTTCTAATAAACATCTAAAATATATGTTAGTCTTGTTTCTGCTTTCTGTAAAACAAAGAGTAACTGCAAGCGAAGCTTCAGTGGAAATCCCAGTGCAGTGCAGAGAAATGTGTAGAAAATTTGGAAAACAATTCTTCTTGAAAAAATAAAGAAAAACTGTATACTTTGGAAATAGAAACACAAATAAGGAATTTTAATCAAATTTGGATAAATTGGTAAGTTAAAAAAAAAATCAATGATAAATAATTTTGATATAAAGAGCATTAAAAAACATAAAAACGGTGTACAATATTAATGTGTGCTTCACTAAATGGATTGGACAAGGAATTACTATTAAGCCTTTTGGTACATTTTTCCTGATGTCCGGATCTCGAATAAGTTGTTTGAAACTTGTACAGGGAGTTGCTAAAATTGTGTGTAATTTTCCAAGTCTATCACTAGTCATTTTCAAGTAAATAAGGTAGAAGTTGAGAGATTGTCACAGTAGAGAATTTATGCTTTTTAACTCTTTGGGTCAAGTCACTTAATTCAATCAATGCTTTTATCTACTGGGCCATATGTCCTATAAGACAGAGACTTGATCCAAAGAACTGTGAGTTCGATACCTGGCTACAGCAGTAGTGAACAAAAAATTGAGTTGAGTTAAATAGGGAAAACTAAGACATCTGGAAGTGGCATGGCTCATGGAATGAGAAGAATATGTACCAGTGATCAAAATAAAGGGCTCAGTTCAAAATTCTTGAAGAAAGTCGGAGCATAATATAGCTAAAATGACATGAAGATGGCAACAAAAATGAGGACAACGGTTCAAATGATGTAAATAATTACAATACCTCGTCTGAGAAATATAGGCAATGGTTGAAAATACTGAAAATATTACACACAATTTTGGCAAGTTTCTTTACAAGTTTCCATCGAACATCAAATGAATTATTCAACACCAGAAGAAACTCCCCAAAAATCCTAACAGATATTGATTATCCATTCTATTGAGTAAAACATGTTGAAACAAAGAATTTTTGCCTAATTAGCTATGTCTAATATATTAATATATTGCAAATCAGCTCTTTTGCCAGTATAGGAAGTGAAATTGGCAAACTGAGCATGAAGTTTGACTTAGGCACTTTGTAATAATTTTTCTTTGGAAAAGTATGAATCCTCTTATCCTAACACCCTCTCACACTGTTAGTTACCTTAGGTTCTTGTCATTTGCTTATTATTATGATGATTGCTAGAGATATTAATTATGATTTGAAAAAATTTTTTTCCTCTAATTATATGAATTTGGATTCACATTAATGTGTATGTTTACACATTAAAATATATTATGTGTATACCTATTTTCATAACTGTTATCTAAACGTTTTATGTGATTTATGCTGCTTTGATTTGAAGTTATCTGCCCCTGTTTATGTGAAGTTGTCTGCCCCTTTTTATATGGAATCATTGACTTTTTCATGTGAGATGTTAATTTCTTTTGTATGTGAAATTGATATCTTTCTTTTTGCATAAAGTTATCTGATTTTCCATTTATAGGAAATCTATTTACCCACCCACCAAACAGAATGGTGTGCATCAATACTGAATTTTTACAAATCCATGATTAATAATGGATCTTATTTCAATCTTTATAATTAATATTTGATTTTACAGTGGACATTATTCTTTTATGTGCAGTGTTCCTTGAGGATGCCGGCAATCATGGTTTTCCTCAATTCCCAGTCTTTTGCAGTTCTCAATATTTTTCTTTCCTTTTGTCATTTCTCTCAAATCTTGCTCTACCATTCATTCACTAAAGCTTGCCATGAAGGTTATACATTGTTTTCCTATGACCCTATTGCTTCAGGCCATCCGGTGAGTACCAGATTTTCAAAACCCTATTTCCTGATCATGTACCCTAGAAATATCAACACTCTCTTCCTGGTGTTAATCATAAGTGTCCTTCTTGCTTCCATTGTCATTAGAACTTTGTTCTTGCTTACATATTTGATCCATGATATTTTCAGCAACCTTCTATAGAGCCAGATTTCTGTTGCTTCAAGTCTCTTCTTCATGCATGATGAAGATTGTCCAGCATCCAATGCCATATGAGAGTGTTGGGATAGACTAAGCCATCCACCCCCTGGTTATAGGTCAGCAGATTTGGTTCATTCTAATAGTCTGAATTAGCCAATCAGTGCTCATGTTTGCAAGGCAAGCAACCTCATTGGCCTAAACCTACTTTAGCACAAAAATTCAACTAGCTGATCTTCAACTTCCAAAACACATAAAAGTCATACTTTCAAAATTTCAGTTTCCCCCAGTGCTAGCCGAAATCCACACTAGTCCTTTTCAACACCCTTGACCAGCCGCACTTTATCTTCACGCACAATCTTTCGAAGTGCCAATCTTTGGAAGTGCCAATCTTTTGAAGTGCCAATCTTTTGAAGTGCCAATCTTTCGAAGTGCCAATCTTTCGAAGTGCCAATCTTTCGAAGTGCCAATCTTTCGAAGTGCCAATCTTTGGAAGTGCCAATCTTTGGAAGTGCCAATCTTTTGGAAGTGCCAATCTTTTGGAAGTGCCAATCTTTTGGAAGTGCCAATCTTTTGAAGTCCAATCTTTGGAAGTGCCAATCTTTGGAAGTGCCAATCTTTGGAAGTGCCAATCTTTCGAAGTGCCAATCTTTCGAAGTGCCAATCTTTCGAAGTGCCAATCTTTTGAAGTGCTAATTACTCACTTAATTCTTCACATACTGAAAGACCTTCCTCTCTACCGTCAAGAACTTCATCTACCTGCTTTAAAAATATTCTTTGACTATTTCTCAACCACCGATATTTTAATCTCCGTGAAAAGTATTATTCAGACTTATATTCATACTAATACTGATTACCTTTATGTAACAAACAACATGAATATTGAATATTCTATAATTAAAAGATTAAGATATTTCGTCTACTTCAAATAAGGTACGTAAACCTCATTTCTGTTTCTACAACCTACATTACGTGCAAATCTACGAACATTCGCCTCACCACACTTTGGTTGTATTTTTGTAATGAATTGAACTTTCGTCAATCAAACAAACGTTTACGATATTTCATTCTTGACTTTCATGTTAAAACTCATCTTAAGATTACTCGTCATTTCAACATCACAGGTCTATCTTCATATGTGAATTTAATTGTATTTCTTGAACTGTTTTAAATGTTTCTTTGTTTATATAAAATTATTCTTGTTATATTTGTTTGCTCAACCAGTTGTTTGAGTTTATCATTTCTACATTTTGTCTGGATTGTTGTTTCTTGTGATCAAATATAAAAATAGTTGTGAACTTGGCTAAGAACACACACACAGCCTTAAAACCCTTACTAAACATTAAACCTACAACCATAAGTTCGCTACAAGAGGACTGATATTACATAACAGTCTAAGACTCTTTTCTCTGTAGATCCAGGTTACTGTTGCTTCAAGTCTCTTCTTCATGCGTGATGGAGATTGTCCAGCATTCATTGCCATACGAGAGGACTGATATTACATAACAGTTCAGGATCTTTTTTCTATTGCTAACAAAATTTAACGGGTTAAAATTTTTAGATTTGTTTAAGCTCACTTTCTATTTTCATTCTTATTAATCAGTAATGTCAAAAAATATCAGGATGCATATTTATAAGCAAAATGCTAAGTTTTTAATGTAACTTTCTGCTCATGTTATAGTAAAAATTAATTTACTTCATATAATGTTTCGATTCAGTGGACAAAATGAGTTTTTACTAAATCATTTGAAGGTATAGATTATCAAGCTTATATTATAAGCACTTTCATAAACATAACTTTTTTTAGGAAGAATAATATTTTCTGCAACTTATTTTAAGCCAGGAAAATTCAAGTGAATCTATATTTTAGGGAGGGTACCTGCTATATTTACTTGTATTTACTTTCGTGCAAATACCCTTGGAAAGGTATTAATCCGTCTCTTCCTTCCAGTTATGGGTTAAATAGCAGGACAGACTGGGTTCTATAGCCTTGGTCGGCAACCAGTCTACCGCAGAAAGCAATGGCAACCTACTGCGGGATAACCTTCTGCCCAGTCAGTCATGTCTCTTTCGAGACATGATCGCCCAAGTGTGTATCACGTATGGCACTTAACTGACTAACCTGCTATATTGCAATGTTTAAGAAACTCTTCTTACAGGTCATTGAGCATTATGAATTTGTTTCCTTTTTTATTTATCCAGTAAGTCCATTTATGGCCTTGTACCAGGCTAAATTAAGCTTATCAGTTTCTGTTAACATAAATCAAAACTTGCTTGCTTCTTATCATGAAAAAGATGTAATTGAAGTCATAAGTTATTTGACTTAACAAAGACAAGTGGTCCATTTTCCTTAGTGAACTAAGAATGTTTTCATTGGCCGGATCTATTTAATTCATAGATGAATCTTTAACAGATACTACTACTTGATACTAGTGTGGACCAGAGTAATGGCAACTAAGGGATGACTTCAGGCTCTTCATTCTTTTTCTTTATATTTTCATCACTTTTGTTATTAAATATCCCACATTGTGATAGCAGAAAGTCTGTCAAGAAAGGCGAACTGATGTAAGAACAACCTGAGCACAAATTTACTGTAAATGATCAAGTGATTAATGCACTTTCTAAACATTTTTGACTTAGTAAATTGTTTTCTCTTTTAATTAGTATTTTTTAAAACAAAATTGTGGTCAGTCTCATCATAGCAAGCAGCCAATGTGTTTAATATGTTGTTTTGTAAAAGATCCCTTTTGTGTTCATATCTTTTTTTTTAATTTCTTGAGGTT
This sequence comes from Ascarosepion bandense, assembly GCA_037127315.1. Taxonomy (NCBI): domain Eukaryota; kingdom Metazoa; phylum Mollusca; class Cephalopoda; order Sepiida; family Sepiidae; genus Ascarosepion; species Ascarosepion bandense. The sequence continues at coordinate 1,166,378 of JBBBDQ010001132.1, read as the reverse complement.
CCTCCTATATAATAGTTGTGCCAATTATTACAGTGATAGAGTAAATTCCTCCTTCATGTTTTAGGTTATTACTATTTTGTTCTGTATTAATTCTTTATTTTAGAAGTAGTTGTAACAAATTTTATGTTATACTTAGCTAAATTTCTTCTAATTGTAGTTGTGATAGAGTTAATAGGTAGAACAATATATTTTTATTCTTTGAAAGTCTCTGGAAGGACCACTTTTCTATTTTCAAATATTTTATGAGCCTTTTGTTTTACCTACAGTATGAATTAGTTAGGGCAGCATTTCTCAACCAACTGTTTTTATTTGAGTACTTTCAAATGTCTTAGTCATTTTTGTAAATTATCTGAAAATTGGAAAATGCACTAAAAAATATTTGTCTATACTTCTGAGATGAGGTATTTACATTATTAACATTATTCAGCTGTTTTCCATTATGTCTTGCTAAAGATATTCTTAAATAGAATACCAGATGCACCCTCTCTCTCTTATATATATATATATATATATATATATATATATATATATATATATATTTATATTTAAGCTCTTCCTCCATGTGGAGCCCTGAACACTTTTCTTTTATGAGTGTGGGATTTTAAGAAGGCTCTTTTTTCTTTGAGCTGCTGATTCCCTTCAAATATATATATATAAATAAATAAAAAAAATTCAATATCTAAATCTGTTGGATAGCCATTTTTACAAGGAATTCTTTGCTTCTTCAGCAACGGCTGAAATCAAAACTTTATTTATTTAAATTCAAATGTGTTAAAAGATTTTTTACTGGTAGAAGCCTCCAAAAAATCCTCCATACACAGGAAAATAAAATGGGGTGGGATATATATATATATATATATATATGTTTAATACCCCGCATAGAAGAAGAACTTAATTAACTTAATTATATATATATATATATATATATATATATATATATATATATATATTAACTTACATTGTTCAGACTGTTGCTTCATCTTTACTGCCATATTCATGATGTTTCAACCATTGTATGCTCTAACCTTTTTCAGGTGCTTGAAATTTTTAACTGAACCTTTTATTTAGATATACTGGGGTATATCATTCTTGTTTCTTGTGCCATGCGACTTCTGGACGTCATGTAGTTATTTCCATTTAACTCAACTCTCTAAGTTATTTGTTCACCATTGCTGTAGCATGGTATGGAACTCACAACTCTGGATAAAGACATTGGTTAGATCCACTGACTTGTAAGTTCAATACCTGGCTACAGCAATGGCGAACAAATAACTTTTATATGTCAATAAATAATGTTAAGATTTCTTTAATAAGAAAATGTTGAAATTTGTTCTATCAAAATACAGTAAATACTGTAGTAATTTCAACATTTATTTGAAGATCATTACTTTGTCTGTTCCCTTATTTATAAATTGTGTTGAAATTCAGACGATCTTATAGATTTCACTTTATTTAATAATATATCTTTTTATGAAAACGTTGTAAACTTCTTTTAGTCTCTTATGTTCTCAATTATTTTCCTAAAATCTGAGAATTGTTTATCTGATAACTTTAGAAAATGAATACAAATTAGAGAGTATTCCGGACAAAGTAATTATATCTGTGTATCATAATATCATGCAAATCGTATCTATAATACCATTTGCATAAAGAAAATTTATTTATACATGTTTACTTAGTTATATATTTATATAATTTCAGGTCTTTTTCTATCATATTAAATGCAAACTCTTTGAAAGAAATTATTACGAAAAAAAAAATTACAGGAAATCAATGAAACTTTAAAAGAAAATAATCAATTAAGAATTTGCAAAATAAAAAAAAAATCAGCAAAAAGAAAACTTAAAAACAAAATCAAACATTATAAATTTGCACAAATTATGTAAGAGGGTTGTTCTGGAAACAATGCTTCCTATTTTATTATGTCAGCCAATCACATCAGTGGTAGATGTTGGTAATGTGGTAGTAGAATTTGATCGTCTGTCAATACCACATAATATTGTTTGCCTTGTTACAACAGCAGTCTGGTAAAATGGCATCTGACACAAAAGTGTATACAAAGCAGAGGTGTACTATTGTATCCTGCTACATAGAAAAATTGCACCCATTGACATTTGCTGAATGTTTATGAAGACCAAACACTGTGAGCACGGTTAGGTAGTGGGTAATGTTTCTAACAGAGGATGGCAAGTACAACACTGAGATTTGAAGGTGTATTGAGAGGGTCAAGGATGCATTCCAAAATTTAATTGGAAACAAAGAAGAGAGTAATGGATTGCAATGTGATGTCTGTCCTGCAATATGGCAGCGAATGCTGGACAATCTCATCAAAGATGAAGGAAAAATTTGAAGTAAGTGAAATGTGGTTCATGCTGAGGATACCATGGGTCGAACATGTTAGCAATAATGATGTTTTGGAAAGAATGGAAATGAAAATGAAACTGATACTTAAGATTAGGAAAAGACAGCTGGAGTTTCTGGAGCATGTAATGAAGAAGAAAGGCTTGGAGAATCTGATACTCACAAGACAGATATAGGGAAAGATAGACAGGGGAAAGCAATGCATGACATTCTTGATAGGTTTGCGTAAATGGATGGCAGAGCAGGGTTTGGGAGAAGTAACAAAAGAAAGGGTATTAAGAACTACAAGGGATAGGGAGATGGAGATGGCTATAGATTGCTTACATTCTGAAGGGGGCATGGCACATAGAAGAAGAAGAAGAGGAAGAAGAATGTGCTTCAGTAGTATTGACACCAATGTGTATGACAAGCCATGTTCTATATCGCTTTGTGATAGTTGAAAACGAAATCAATACACCTGTACTCTGTATATATTTTGTAGTTTTTATTGAAGTAAATAGGAAGCAATGTTTTTTGAGTGTCCCTCATATATGCATGTGCCTTCAGTGAGTATATAGAAAAAATTGAGTGCATTCATTTTGAAATGCTATTTTATGAATTAATTACTTAAAATTTTTATTGACCACCAGTTGATTGCATTTACAATTAGCATTTATACTCATCTTCATTGATAGTTACTAATCATTAATTCAAATATTCCTAATTAATTAATTAATTAATTTATTCAAACATCTCAAATATTCATTAATTTAAATACTTAGATGAATTATTATCACAATTCTTCAGACTAATGTCTTTATCTCTGTTGCTTTTCTCACTCTGTTGATGCATTCTTTAGGCTTCTTCATCATCTGAAATCCTCAGTTGTGAAATCAAAGAGCTTTTCAGACTGTAAAGTACAGAAGACGTCTGCTGGACATGCTTCTGAGCAATACTGAAAAAGCAAATGGCCGCCTTCTTCTCACTTGCATTTATACACTCCAAGGGCAGATAACTCCATTGACTGCTATACACAGACTATCTATAAAAAAATTATTTTTATTATTTTTAAAATGTTATCCTTGTTTAACAAAATTTATTGGGTGCTGATTGGATGCACTTTATTTATTCCAGCATTGGTATAAATAGTGTTAAGTATCACCTGTACTGTACAGTATTGCTTACCCACAGGTAATAAAATAAAATGGAAAATTTAATGAATGTTCATTTTTGTTTCATCATCAAGATGAAAAATTGTCCATTGTTCGTCAAAGTGAAAAGCATGTAGCATGCAGAAAGAAAATTAAACAATAATCCTTTTTGTATCTTAATGCCAACTGTTTTTGAAGCTGGTATATCAAGTTGGATGAGCATTGGTATGTGATTAATATTAGCTTGGATAGAGAAATTGAAGAGCTGAATTTGAATTCCAGTTGAATTCATTGCATTTCACTTATATGCAAATACTCTCAAGAAAGGTATTAATCCATCTCTTCTCCCACTGCTATGGGTTGAATAGTAAAATAGATTGGGTTCTATAGCAACCAGTCTACCACAGAAAGAAATGGTAACCTACTTTGGGAAGATCTTCTGCCTCATCAATCTTGCCTCAAAAGAAACATGATCACCCAAAACGTGTATCATGTATGGCACTTAAATGACTGATTGATATCAAGTTAGGAATTTGGTTTGTCTTATGACTTATCACTTTCTCAATACTCTTATTTTAACAAAATCATTTTCTGCATTGACAATGCGAAAATTTCTGGTGGCAATAAAAATAATTATTGATTAAACAGAGACTTTTTGTAGGTTTTGCATTCATTTTGCATGTTGGCATTGATAGAAAAAGTGGAAATGGATTTTCTACAGCCTGGAATAAATGCCAGCATAACTGATAAAATAGGGTTAATATATATATATATATATATATAATATGTAAATGCAATGCTAATGTTTTCTATACACTCATCCCTGGTATAATTTAAAAGAAAACAGGAAAAAATATAATTTTTATCAGTGAAACAATCTTGTAAAAAAGAAAAAATATGGAAAAGAACTAAAATGCAAAAAAACTGTTAACAAAAAACATAAATTAAAAACAGTTACATGAAACCAAAGATCATAGTAATAAATATACATTGCAAAAAAGACAACTATATATATATATATATATATATATATATATATATATATATATATATATATATATACAAACAAACATACATACATACATATAGGGTACATTAGGTATTCTATTTTAGAATGCTTTTAGCAGACCGTAAATGGAAAATAGTTGCTTGTATGTTATGCAAGATGTGCAAAATTTTTAAATTCTTAGTTGTCGTTCAGGTGTACCAAGAGCATTAATATAACAGCTTCTCATCTAAACCTGAAATGAAAAGGCATACTGTTGCCAATCAAAGTTCCTCAGAGAGATCTAGTCTCTTCAAGAAGGCTATTTCCTTTGTTTTCAGGTTCATGTAAGAGATAATGACCACTGACTGGGATGTGTCATCTGTAGCCAAGAAAAAGAAACATTCTTAGTCATCAGATGTTATAAGAATGGCTAAGTTTATCAAGCAGGACATCAAATATAAGCCCAGCAAGTTGATGTGGGATATTGCTGAGCATCTTAAGGTTTCTTTATTAGGTGTGTTGTATTTAAGGACATCAGGTACAAATCTTACATCATGAAGAGAGGCCTGTTCTCTCAAGCAAGACCCAAGTAAATGGTGGAATCCAAATGATGGGCATGCTGAATCTCTACTATTAGATATGGGGTACATAAAAACATTAGGTTGAAATTCTACAGGATGAAGAAAGGCCTATTCTCTCAGGTAAGACTCAGATGAATGGTGGAATCTAATTGTTGTGCTTGTTGAATAAGTTTAAGCATCCCAACAAGCTCAATATTCTCTTGTTCTTTTCCAATGAGAGTAGTTTCCACCAATGGTTTCTGATGGGTAGGGTAAGCACCAAGTTCATATGGTCTCTGACAGGTGGGGATGGCCACCAAGTTCAAATGATCACTGATGGGTGTGGATGGCCACCAAGTTCATATGGTCTCTGATGAGTGGGTGGCAACCAAGTGTAGGGTGGGAGATTTATGAGCAAGGTGAGCTCTGTCTTATTGTCTCTCTTATTGTCTCATTTATTTCTACAAGTTTTCATGGTCAATACCTCTGCCTACATTGAGGTACTGACATGGTGAATAATCTCTTGATTAAAGGAGGGGCCCAGCCCAGGGGTATGCTCTACATATTGAAGTAGGATTCTACTACCCACCCCACATGGATGTTACTGATTGAGAATTTTCATGATTATGTCAACTTAGAACTCGGTTTTTTAGCTTTCTCTCTAGACTTCTGTATTAGGCATGTCAGTGAAAGAGAAAGATGTCAAGCAACTCCCCACCCCTCCCACTTCAAGGCGAGGACTCATTGAAGGTTACCATTGTAGAGATGATAAACATGAATAAAAACTACCTGAACTTCTGAGGCAATAGCAAGGCTCTCCTTGAGTTCAGCTTCATTGAATAATGTTTTTCTTTTCTTCTAAGTTGAACATGTGCAATTAAAAAAAAAATACTGTTTCTTATAGAATATCTTTCTTTTTCTTATCAGGTACCTGGTACATCATATATATATATATATATATGAATACAAAAAATAAATAATAAATAGTTTTGACAAAAAGGCATAAACTACTACAATGGCCATGAAAAGTGTCAAGTTGATGCTAACTCAATCTAAAATTGTGACTACCACTAAAAGCAGGTGACTTTCTACATATGAAGCAGAATTAGTTTCAATAACGAGTAGGTTCAATCATTTTCAACAATTGTTGTCTATTGTGATAAGGTTTAATTTATAAACAAAACAAAATCATTTAGGGAAGAATTATTAATCTTCATATTAAGATTCTACATTAGTCATGAGCTTCTGTTTTCAAATTTGAAACTCATTCTTTTATATCTCGTATTAAGGATCAGTTTAAATTTTTATTATCATAAATCATTCAAAGGGTGAAGTTTTTATCCTGATTAATCCAGATTAACTTCAATAATTGGAATTTATTAGTTTTGTATAAGCTAATGAAAATGAATAGAAATTAATTGATATGAATAACTCTCTTTCTAGTCTCTTGTCTCTGTTAGGACCCACTCCTGTATATCTATAAATGCTAAGGAAATATCTTCATAAATCTCATTTGTTGGCATAAATTTCTAGATTTTGTTATCAATTACTTGTGCAGAGTGAATGAAATGATCAGTTCCTTAATTTTTTTTTGTTTTTCAAAATAATCTGGTAATAATTTGAGAAGAGACCATTAAGTCAGGCATGAAAGATCATGTATATAGAAAGTTGTTTTGTCCCTTGTAGATATTTTTCAGCTTAGTTCCATTGGGCACATAGGTAGATGGTAGTAAATACGAAAAAAGAAAATAGTGTTCAACTAATCTTTCATATGGAGAAGTTCCTTATTCAGAATTCTGTTTTTTTTTGCAGAAAGTATCAATCTAGAAGCCAGTTTCTTGAACAGACCCTTTCAAAATTAAAGTTGAATCAATAAAAAATCCAAAGTGACATCACAAAGTCTGGCATGGTTCAACATATACCCTTGTGAAAATTAAAATAAAAAGAATAATGTCTTTCAAGGATCTTTCACACTTTCCCTGGTCATGTGTATGTTGTTTCTTGACATTGTTTTTCTCTTCAACCACATATTCTTTTATGTGTTGAACTGATAGATTTAGTTTGTTTCTTTGTCTTGATGACACAATTGACAGTTGAAAGGCTAACACCAACAATATTCACAACTACTCTGTAAGGATTGCCAGCACATTTGTGCTGCATTACAATTTTCATATGCTTATTTGGAGTGATGTCTACCACAGACAATGGCCGTAGTACAACTGATTGACAGCTGAGGCAGTAGTGTCTGGGAGTGATAAAAAACTGATGCAATCACGGCTGACAGAAAATTTTTCAAGGCCAAACAAATTTCATCATACACCCTGAAAATGGATTCCTATTACTATACACCACTGTGAATAGCCTAATCTGAGGAATAAATAGAAATCGATTACATCCTGTCACTCCAGTGGGTCTAAAAATGACCGTATGGTGAAAGAAAGGAAACTAAAGCAGTTGTTTAAATTAATTTGTACAAAAGTGTAAGTGAAAAAAAGGGGGTTTCTTAAAATGCTGTTTGGTCTCTGTTGCTATTTCAATAGTACCATTTTATAGAGTTACTAAGCTAACATTTTAACTTAACATTTAAAAAAAATACTAACCCTTTCCAAGCTTAGCTTAGTCTGGCACAGTGTCAAGTAAATAGGGTTTAAGAAAATTGTGTTATGCTAATCTTTAAAGTGGGTCAGTCAGTTAAGTGCCATACATGAAACACGCTTGGGCGATCATGTCTCGAAAGAGACATGACTGACTGGGCAGAAGATTATCCTGCAGTAGGTTGCCATTACTTTCTGCAGTAGACTGTTTGCCAGCCAAGGCTATAGAACCCAATCTGTCCTGTTATTTAACCCATAACTGGAAGCAAGAGATGGATTAATACCTTTCCCAAGGGTATTTGCGCCTAAGTGAATGCAATGATATTCAACTGGAATTCACATTTGGTTCCCCGATTTCTCATTCCGAGCCGATATCCACTGTACCACAACACACATCTGCAGTGCGGGTATTAAAGTGGGTAGTCTATTTAAATTATAGTTTTTTTTTCACTAGTTCAACCACAAGGGGGGGGGGGCCTATGAAAGAGTAATTATAATAATGTGTAGTGTTATTATTATTGATTTTCTTATATTTGTCTTGTATATTCAGTAGATTTTACAAGTACAAAAAAAAACCTGATTTTCTCCACATAGTAACAACATTTTCTAGTACCATGAATAATATATCAGTCAGTTAAGTGCCATATGGGATACACTCTTGGGCAATCATGTCTCTTTTGATCCATGACTGACTAGGCAGAAGGTTTTTGCACAGTAAGTTTCCATTTCTTTCTGTGGTAGACTGTTTGCCAACCAAGGCTATAGAACTCAATCTGTTCTGTTATTTAACCCATAGCTGGAGGGAGATGAGATGGATTAATACCTTTTCTAAGGGTATTTGCACATAAGTGAAAAGTAATGAATTTAACTGGAATTCAAACTCAGCTTTCTTGTTCTGAGCTGATATCAACTGCCCTACAATGCACGTCTAGCTTTATATATCGGCTTAAAAAATTACTTTATTAAAATGACTAGAAAAAAGAATATCTTTCTGGCAACTAAGAACGTAATTTCTTTTTTTTTCAACGAAGTGTTTCTTGTGTTTAGGTAGTAAACTTTTCATTCAGTCAGTTAAGTGCCATATGTGAAACACACTTGGGCGATCATGTCTCGAAAAAGACATGACTGACTGGGCAGAAAATTATCCTGCAGTAGGTTGCCATTGCTTTCTGTGGTAGATCAGTTGCCAGCCAAGGCTATAGAACCCAATCTGTCCTGCTATTTAACCAATAACTGGAGGGAAGAGATGGATTAATACCTTTCCCAAAGGTATTTGCGCATAAGTGAATGCAATGGATTCAACTGGAATTTGAACTTGGCTCCCCGATTTCTCGTTCTGAGCCGATATCCACTGCACCACAATGCACATCCTCATTTTCATTACTTTCTCTGTATTTTTTTAAGGAGGGCACTTTGTTGTTTGCCTGATGAAAACAGTATATTCACACAGCATAATAGTATATAAGACTATATTCAGTGATATATTATTGCTTTAAGAAACACCATTAACTGCCCAGATCTGTGACCAGAAGGTTTTAGAGGATGAACTCTCGTAGTAATTGGGTAACTACTCTTTACTGCAAAAGATAGCTTGAAGATGTAAGAGAAAAGACACTTGGGAAAGGGATAAATCCATGGGCACTGTAGACTGAGCTCTTTTGCCTTGACTGGCTGTTAGTCTAGAAAACTGATTTAAAAGGGGATAGAAGGGTTAAGATTCGTTTCACATAGGGCTAATATATCAGGTGAGTTATTATTGGAGGAAAGAATCTACGCTGGGGAAGTTGGTGCGGATGCCGTGTATGTTAGTGAAAAAGATGCAGACATTGAATACTGCTGCCATATCTGGTCGGGTGCCCCTGCTGTTCTCCTCGGGCTTCTCGATAAGGTTCAGAGGAGGGTCTGTAATGTGATAGATACCGACTTGGCAGACCGCCTGCAGTCTCTCTCCCACCGGCGCGACGTGGCTTCCCTGTGTCTCTTCTATAAATACTTCCACGGCTTCTGTTCCGATGAACTTAGATCACTAGTGCCCCCTAAATACAAATTTGAACGAGATACTAGATTAGCAACTAGATCCCACCCTTTTACAGTGAAACCGATAAAATGCAGCCGTAACTTCTACTCCAACAGTTTCTTTCCTCGCACTTCCCGACTGTGGAATTCTCTTCCAAATGATTGCTTCTCCGACGGCTACAATCTCCAGGAGTTTAAATGTAAGGTCAATAGACACCTCCTAACACACTAACCTGCTTCCATTCTATCAAACGCTCTTCCCATCTGCCCAACCCTCATCCTCGCTATCCTTACTCATCTGTCACCTTCCTCCTGACATTCCCTATGTCTAACCATTCCTTCTCTTTACCTTCCCCTATGTAGCCCCATGCGCAATAGTGGCAGTGGAATGCCTTGCTTGGGGTGAGATGATTAAAAAAAAAAAAAAAACCATGGAGAAGGTAACAGGAAGGTAACTCCTCTACCTTCCCCAAGAATGCATGGCAATTCACAAATAATAAGGAAAAAGAATCTGTGGAGAGCCATGATCCCCAATATCCTGAAGTGATATGATAAAAAAATATGAAAAATTACTGCAATTGAGAAATAAAAATAGACACTGTTTGCCATATAAGTGATATATATGTAGTTGATAAGGGCATGTGACCAAGTGGTTAGAGTGTTTGCTTTCTGACCAGGGTTTGAATCTCACCATGGTTGGTTTGACAGGAGGATAACTTCCTGATGTTATCGGTCTGAAGGAGACAATATCAATGTGCAGCATCTTTGAAAAGTGCCTGAAAACCATATCACTGGTTGACCCAAGCCTTGTGAGTGAAATTGGGTAGATGGCTAGGAGCTGTCAATGGTTGCACTAGCTCAAAGTCACAAGTCATTGTGACTGAGGGTTTGGGCATCCTGGACTTGTTCAGATTGTTGTTCATGCCAGATTACATATTGTCAGCCAGAAACTGTAACTAAGGTCTGCACAGCATAGTTGTAGTATAAACCACAGGTGGGCTCTGTGGAAAAATCTCAGTTGTGCCTGAGAAAGAATCTAAAATGGGGATTAGCTAGCTATATTGCCGCAGCCACTACTAAAAAACAACAATCGACTTGAGAGATAAATATAAAAATATAAACTTATATTTTTATTCTTCATCGGTGATGGTTGTGTGGAGTGTTAGTCAGAGAGAATCACACACATACGAGGGAGTTGACTAGTGGGAGTTGTCTTCTCTTCTTTCTTCCCTCTGCTCTTTCTGAGTCCTTTTGGTGCTTTGCCTTTTTGAGTGAATAAACTCTGATATTATATTAGCTGAAATTTCCTTGAATTCTGCTTAATTGCATCATCTATGACTAGGCACATCTATTAATCATTTTCACTGATTACTGCCTTTGAAGCTGGCTGCCTTTGATGTTATCAAATTTTTGTTTGTCACTGTTTATATATTCTGATCTTGAAGCTGGCTGCCTTTGATGTCATCACACTTTTGTTTGTCACTGTTTATATTCTTGCCTTTGATGTCAATCATATTTCTGCGTGTCGTAGAAATATATTACACCTGTAGAAAGGCATCCTCGGATTTGAGTGACCAGCCATATATATATATTTATATATATATGTATTTGAATTAAATCCAGGTGAAGAGAACCAACAGTTTCAGAATTACAAGTACTCCGACATTTACTTTTTTAAAAAGTGCTCAATACAACAAATATTGTAGAGCATAATATAATTATATTTGAATTTATATATATTTGAAGGAATTATGAGTTATGCTTTCACGTGTTTATCTTTAGTCTACTATAAGAAATAATAAAAGTTTTGTAATAAATATATTTCTTTAGAAGTGGGAACACAAAAGACTAGAAAGATAGTAAAATCTGCTAAAATAGCTGGTATACAACCAATTTCAAGGAAATTTATCATGTAATTAATGATCTTTAATGTTATTCTTATATTAGCTAATAAGAGAAATGCTTATTAATATTAATACAATATAATTTAACATTGTAATTTGTCTGTTTTATAATGAAAAGTACATATCTAAGCTGCTGAGAATTGCAATTAAATGAATAATGATGTTAAATGAAAAATTAAATATTATTTCATAACATCCAACACTAGGGAATTTTTGTACATTTTGTTTATGCACTTTCAGCTGATTAGCCTGTTATTTTTACACTTGATACAAAATAGGTTTAATATTTTTTTTAAATACAGGATACGGATGATGAACTTTTCCAATTTCATATAGTAAGAGTAGAGGCACTGCTTAAGATTTGCAAATTTCAGATGTTCATAGAGATTCAAGTGTTTATCAGTGGGGCTGAATAGTCAAGACTGTGCCTTTCTAAAAGAGGGAGAGAGTGTCATTAAATTGACAATGTGGTTTTGCCAGAATTTGTCTCCCGAACATATTAACATAATAACAAAAGAACCAAAAGAAGACTCCGTTTTAAAGATAGTGAAAGAAAGGCATTATCAACATAATAGATCAGTTTTCATAAACAGTATTAGTAAACAAATCTTTGCTCATATTCTGCTCTATATTTTTTCAAGAAATAAACAATGAAAACCAGTTTCAGTTCATCCAAATTTTTCACATTAAATATGATTTCATCTGAACACACTGCATCCCCAACTCTGGGGCATCCCTTTTTGTGTGAAAAAAAAAAATTTGCAAATCATTTTTTTGTCTCAGGTACACAATTATTACTTCTCAAAAAAAAAAAAAGAATTGAGAATCATTTTTTAGTCTCAGGTACATAATTATTTTTTGTCTCAAGTATACAATTATTTTTGGTCTCAAGTACACAATTATTTTGGTCTCAGGTACAGAATTATTTTTTGTCACAGTGATAAAATTATTTTTGGTCTCAGGTATACAATTATTATTTGGTCTCAGGTATACAATTATTATTTGGTCTCAGGTATACAATTATTATTTGGTCTCAGATACACAATTATTTTTGGTCAGGTATACAATTATTTTTGTTCTCAGGCATACAGTTATTTTTGATCTCAGGTACACAATTATTTTTAATCAGGTACACAATTATTTTTCATCTCGGGTATACAATTATTTTTAGTCTCAAGTATACAATTATTTTTGGTCTCAAGTATACAATTATTTTTGGTCTCAGGTATACAATTATTTTTGATCTCACATACACAATTATTTTTGGTCTGAGGTATATAATTCTTTTTGGTCCCAGGTACACAATTATTTTTGGTCCCAGGTACACAATTATTTTTGGTCTCAAGGTATATAATTATTTTTGGTCTCAGGTATATAATTATTTTTGGTCTCAGGTATATAATTATTTTTGATCTCAGGTATACAATTATCTTTCATCCCAGGTATACAAAATTCTTGGCCTCAAGGTACACAATTATTTTTTGTCTCAAGTACACAATTATTTTTGATCTCAGGTATACATTTATTTTTGGTCTCACGTATACAATTATTTTTGGTCTAATGTACACAATTATTTTTGTTGTTAGGTACACACTTATTCTTTGTCTTAGTTATACAATTATTCTTGGTCTCAGGTACACAATTGTTTTTGGTCTCACGTATACAAATATTTTTGGTCTCAGTTATACAATTATTTTTGGTCTCATGTATACAATTATTTTTAATCTCTGGTATACAAATATTTTTGGTCTCAGATACACAAATATGTTTGGTCTCAGGTATACAATTTTTTTTTAATTTCAGGTATACAATTATTTTTGGTCTCAGGTATACAATTATTTTTGGTCTAAGGTATACAATTATTACTTCTTAAAAACATTGTGAATCTTTTTTTTGGTTTGAGGTACACAATTACTTTTGGTATCAGGTACATAGTTATTTTTGGTTTCAGGTGTACTATCATTATTTCTCAAAAAAACAAAAAACAAAGAAGGGATATTTGTTGTGTGTGCTGCTTAGAAAGTGACACAAAATTTTCATAATTTTTCCTGCATTTATTTTTTTGAGGAGAGCATTTTGTTGTTTATACATTTCTTCCAGTGACAACAGAAAACTCTTAATGAAGAAGGCTATGAAAGCCTGTATACCTAACATTTTCACACAAGAAAGAATACCCCAAAAGTTATGTTTTGGTTGGGTATGAGTATTGAGACAAAATCATATATATATATATATATAATGTGTATCAAAAATACTTTTACAAACTTTGGGGAATGGGATCCTCACACCAGAACAAGGACGAGAGTCCATATAATCATATGTCCAGAAATCCTTTGTTTTTGAGTTTTTAAGTCTAAAGTTTATGGTAGACGCAATTTAATGTACAATCCAAAATACAATCTTTGATCCATAGTTTGTGATACCATGGATCCTATCTCAGCAAAGCAAAAATAAACAATAGCAAAATTTGGATGACCTTGGTAAACTCAAACTAAACTCAAAAACAAAGGATTTGCAGACATAATTTTCATATAGACTTTTGTCCTTGTTTTGGTGGGAGGAACCTGCCCCCAAAAGTTTGTAAAAGTATTTTTGATACACCATATATATATATATATATATTTGTATGATTGTATGTATGTATGTATGTATGTATGTATGTATGTATGTACAGGGTGCAATGAACAAATTATTGTCTAAATCTATGCAAAAAATAAAAATAACATTGACATCTCATTTTAACAACTATATTTACCAAAATTACACAAAAATATCTTGAAATACTAAAAAGTAAATTAATTCAATAAAATTGCCATTGATTCAACCATGGTCTTTGGATGATTTTGAAATCTCAAGTAACTTTTCCCCAACTTAAACAAGGAGACCATCCATAGTCCTTATCTTCAGATCATTTTTGATGTTACAAGGAGTTTTTTGGTCTCATGCTCAACTGTGCCTCACAAATAATAATCAAGGTGGTTGTAATCTGGGGGGTTAGGTGGCCAGATATAAGAGGTGATGTGGTTGCAGAAATTGCCTGACAGCCATGACTGGGTTCTCCTGCTTGTGTGGCATGGTGCAAAATCTTGTTGCAAGACACAGGGTTTCCAGCAGCCACCCTCTTGACCCAGAGGAGCACTACCTTCTCAAGGCACTTGATGTAAGCCTCTGGGTTCAGACTGAGACTCTATAGGAAGATGAGTAGAGGTATAAGATCGCCATCAATAGTGATCATTCCAAACACCTTCATAATCACAATTCGACTCATCCAACTCTTTCCAAATCCCCTACACAGTCCTCAGATTGACACCCAAACACTCTAGGATGTTTGTGCCCAATTTACTCTTCTAGACTGTGCAGTCGACAAAATCAAAAACAAACTATGCATGTGTGTGAAATTAAAAAGATAAAATGACGACAATTCACCCATTACACCCTGTATGTATGTACGTATGTGCACTATATGCTATATATTTAGATTTAAGAGCAAACTTCATGTTTTAATTTAGAACCTGGTGAAATTTTTGAAAGTATCTGCTTGTAGTGCATTGGAAAGCGTGCTAATCTTGCAAGCTCTAGCTAGCGAGTCCAGTCCTCACTAGGTGCTCCAGAACTGTTGCCTTATGCCAGACTTAATAAAATATATTAAGACTAATAATTTGGGATCACAATAAAAAATGATTCATTTTCATTCCCACTCATGATTATTTTTTTCTTTTGTAATCTTTGTCGTAACATTGTTCTGTTGATGAAAGATTAGTTTCATAACTTTTTCATATGTTATGGATTTTTACATTTTCAGTATAAATTGCATTTTTTTGTAACTTTGTAAGTTATAGGACAGCTATTTAAGACATATTAAGATTTTAAAAATAATTAATCAGAATGTGACATCGGTGTTTAAAGGTTCTTGGCACAATTTTGATTACAACTAATTTTGTAGTGTGTACTTTACTCTTTGGTCAAGTAAATTCCTGTCCGAATAGTTCCATATGTGATAAACACATGAGTGATTATATCTCTTTCAATCCATGACTGACTAGGCAGAAGATATTGCTGCAATATATTGCCATTTCCTTCTGTAGTAGACTGGTTACTAACCAAGGCTATAGAACCCTGTCTGTACTTTACTATAGTCAGTCAGTCAGTTAAGTGCCATACGTGATACATACTTCGGTGATCATGTCTCAAAAGAGATATGACTGACTGGGCAGAAGATTATCCCACAGTAGATTGCCAATATTTTCTGTGTTAGACTAGTTGCCAGCCAAGGCTATAGAATCCAATCTATCCTGTTATTTAATCTATAACTCGAGGGAAGAGATGGATTAATACCTTTCCCAAGGTTATTTGCATGCAAGTGAATGCAAGATATTCAACTAGAATTTGAACTTGGTTCCCTGATTTCTCATTCCAAGCTGATATCCACTGCACCACAACACACATCCTTGCTATAGTCAGTCAGTTAAGTGCCATATGTGATACACACTTGGGCGATCATATCTCGAAAGAGACATGACTGACTGGGCAAAAGATTGTCCCACAGTAGGTTGCCATTGCTTTCTGCGGTAGACTGGTTGCCGACCAAGGCTATAGAACCCAATCTGTCCTGTTATTTAACCCATAACTGGAGGGAATAGATGGATTAATACCTTTCCCAAGGGTATTTGCACGTAAGTGAATGCAATGAATTCGGCTGGAATTCGAACTCGGCTCCCTGATTTCTCGTTCTGAGTCGATATCCAATGCACCACAACATAGTACTTTTCTCAAATCAGTCAAAATTTGACAACTCTAAATGTTTACTTTAGTTAAAAATTCAATATATATTTCTTAAGTTCATATATTATTTTTTGATATTACTATAATGTTAATGCATTGACTTGGAACAAAAAATTAGAGAACCAAGATCAAATTCTAGTTGAATTTGTTGCATTTTCTTACACACAAATATCTTTAGAAAAAATATTAATCCATCTCTTCTCTCTCCAGCCATGGCTTAATCGGTAGGACAGATTGGGTTCTATTTAATTGGAGTAGATAGATTAAATTATCGCCCGGTTCACATTCCACCCACGTCTATTGAACAAGTGAAGAGGCTCATCCCTTGTTCCCTGTTTAGGATGTGGTTTCTGGCTTTTTCTTTCCCAATCTTTTCACTCTTACGTAGCCCCCTGCACATCAGTGGCATTACCGCCTTTCTTGGGGTGATATGATTCCAAAAAAAAAAAAAAAAACTTTAGTTGGCAACCAGTCCACCATGAAAAGTAATAGTAACCAACTGTGGAAATATCTTCTGCCCAATCAGCCAGGTGTCTTTCAAATATAGATCGGCCAAGAGTGTATCATGTATGGCACTTTACTGACTGATAGTAATAACAATTTGAAGTGTTTCCTTATAAGGATAAATTTTGAAATCATTGAGTGAGTAGCCAGTGCTACTATTGATTTAAATTTATAAAATATTGCTTTTAAAACAATTCTTCAGGAAAATAGATTTTTTAAGTCAAGTAGTTATTGCTCAGGGAGCCGAGTTTGAATTCCAGCTGAAGTCATTGCATTCACTTACACGCAAATACCCTTGGGAAAGGTATTAAACCATCTGTCCCTTCCAGTTATGGATTAAATAACAGGACAGATTGGGTTCTATAGCCTTGGTCGGCAACCAGTCTACTGCAGAAAGCAATGGCTACCTACTGCAGGATAATCTTTTGCCCAGTCAGTCATGTCTCTTTTGAGACATGATTGCCCAAGTGTGTATCACATATGGCACTTAACTGACTGACTGAGTTATTGCTCTCTAAACAAACTTAAATAGTTATAATTCATTATTACATTTTGTGAAATATATCTGTTTGATACTTTAGCACACATCAGTGCCATTTTTAGCCAAGGCTCATTAAGAATTCTGGTGACCCTGTCAATACTGATCAGATATTGACCTGTGTGCTATTCATCAGCTACAACTCTTCTCATAATATACTTAAGTCACTGTCATTACTCTGGTATTATAATCATATAAATTATATTAGATAAATATCATTCTATTTTCCTTGTCACACAAAAATAATTAAACTTGAAATACTAGTATTTATTACTCAATAGTATCAATGATATATGTTTGTGAAATAAGCTGGCAATAATAAGGTTCAAGTATATATTTATACAGAGTGTGCCACTTAGGGGTTTCCTTAAGGATAGATTTTTTATCTTATATGGTCTGGCAATGGTCTGATCCAAAGGTTTCTGGATTAAGGAAGTACAAGCATGAAATTGTTCAACAGGAAAATGTTGACTTTATTTATTTTAAGCTTGATGAATTTTCATTTTTTCCTTTTTAAAGATGACATCTTTAGAGTCAATATTTTAATCTCTTAAAATAAATTATTTTCAGAATATTTTGTAAATGTTTATCATGTTAAATTTTTCCTTTAAAATTTACCCAAAGTTTTTCAGCATATAATTTCTACGTTTGGATTCAAGTGGGTAAACAGACGCAGCAAGGAATATAAATTCTGTGTTTTGTGAGAATGCCGAGTAAATAAACAGGAAGAATATTGTGTCAAACATTTTTTAAGTGGTGATTTCAGTTTGGAAAAGCAAGAGAAATAGACAACTTTGATTATTAAGATCAATAATTAATTTGAAGGTTGTGGTAAAATGTAATCCCAAACCATCAAAATTTTGCAGCAAACTTCAATTTTTTTATTTGGAACTATTGTGCAATGATTGTCATCCTTCAAAGAAAATTGAAGCTGTGACAAATATAAATTCCATGTTTAGTAAGGACGTGATTACTAACGAATCAGAAACTCTGGTTTAAAATTTTAAAAGTAGAAATTTCTGTTTAGAAAACTAAAAATCAGTCAAATTCATCAATAAATGATTGGTCAAGTGCTATACATGATGCACACTTGGGTGATCATGTCTCGAAAGAGACATGACTGTGTGGGTAGAAGATTTTCCCGCATTAGGTTGCTATTGCTTTCTGCATTAGACTGGTTGCCAATCAAGGCTATAGAACCCGATCTGTCCTACTATGCAATTCTTTTATCCAGATCAGTCAGTTAAGTGCTATACGTGATACACTCTTGGGTGACCGTATTTCAAAAGAGACATGACTGACTGGGCAGAAGATTTTCCTGCAGTAGGTTGCTATTACTTTCTACAGTAGACTGGTTGCTAACCATGGCTATAGAATCCAATCTGTCCTGTTAGTCAACCCATAGTTGCAGGGAGAAGAGATGAATTATATTATTATATTAGTAAGTAGTAATTGGGGGGGGGGGATCAGTTTATCACTTCATAATGATAGAAAACAGATCCAAAAATTCAAATCTGAGAACGGTCAGTTCCTAATAAGCACCTGATGATTGCATAGTGCATGAAACTCTGAGTCATGCTATAGATATAGGATAATGATAGTATATATATATATATATATATATAAAAGTATATTTTTGCTCTACTTTCTTCTTGCTGAATTTTGTATCAATCATTTTTCCATTATATTATATCTTTGGAAGTGGTTGTTTTCTGTTTTCTTCTGTATTGTTGTTATATATATATATATATATATATATATATATGAGTTGAATATATGGATTAAAATCTGACAAGATGAGAGAATAAGTAAAGGACAAAGTAAGAAAAGTGTCTTGATCTAACATGTTTCACTTTATTAAGCCTCTTTGGGGATCTGTTAACACGACACAATAATAGGTGTGCACTATCTCTTTTCATTTATGTACTATGTCACCTCAGAACATAGACAATCATGGTTCTTCACAGCTTCCTTTTTTATTGCTTTTAGAAATATGTGTTCCTTTAGAACCATTCTTTTTTTTGTGATACATTTCCTGTTATCCAAGTAAATTTCTCACTGCTTACCCTTGTTTATCTTGCTTTTAATGTGTTCTCTTAACGTGTTCTTTCAATGTGTTCTTTTAATGTGTTCTTTTAATGTGTTCTTTCAATGTGTTCTTTCAATGTGTTCTTTCAATGTGTTCTTTTAATTTGTTCTTTCAACGTGTTCTTTTAATTTGTTCTTTCAACGTGTTCTTTTAATTTGTTCTTTCAACATGTTCTTTTAATGTATTCTTTTAATGGGCTCATTTAATGTGTTCTTTCAATGTTTTCTTTTAATGTGTTCTTTCAACATGCTCTTTAATGTGTTCTTTCAATGTGTTCTTTCAGCGTGTTCTTTTAATGTGGTCTTTTAATGTGTTCTATCAACGTGTCCTTTCACTGTGTTCTTTCAGCATGTTCTTTAAAATGTGTTCTTTCAATGTGTTTTTTCAATGTGTTTTTTTAATGTGTTCTTTCAACATGTTTTTTCAATGTGTTCTTTCAACATGTTCTTTCAATGTGTTCTTTCAATGTGTTCTTTTAATTTGTTCTTTCAACATGTTCTTTTAATGTGTTCTTTTAATGTTTTTTTTTTCAATGTGTTCTGTGAGTGCTAAATTCTTCAAACCTTCTTTTTCATTATGTGTCTAAAAATTTAGTTTTTTCTTACTTTTTTTAAAAGCAATTTCTTTGTAACATGTTCTTTAAACTTCCTATGAAAAAGTAATTCATCTGATATTAAAATAAAAAGAAAAACCTTCTTTCTTTAATCATTATGACATTACAATTAATCTGTTAAACCTTGAGATGCGACCACTTGCCACTTCTTTTGTGATAAATTTTGCTTTTTTAGACATACCTTTGCAACAAAATGAACAGGCAGTTAAGGGCAGCATATATCCAGGTACTAAGTAATATGGACAGCCTTATTCTGCTTAAGTGTTATTTTTGGGATTATCTGCTGGTGTATTGTACTAATAAATTGGTACTCTGTGTTTAATTGATTATTGTACTAATAAATTGATTACAAAGATCATTTGTGGGAATAGAAAGAAAAATAATCATTTTCTGATCTCGTTCCTTAGTATTTATCTATTACTGTCATATACCAAGCATTGTAAGACTTTAACTGAATATTAAAGCTTTTGTTTTAAAAACACCATAATATCAAATCATTATATATATATATATATATATATATATATATATATATATATATAGCGTTGAGTTGTGATAATATTTAGTGCCTTGGTTGTTGTTTTTTCAGTGGTTTTACTGGTAAAATGTATTTTGGCAAGTAGATCTTTTATTGTAAAATACTTGATATTGGGGTGGAGATAGAGCATTGCTAAACACAAAAAATTTGACACTTTAGCTGAGCAGGTTCATGCTGACTTCAAAGTTTTGTGAGAATGTCATAATGGTGTCCTCATGAAACTTCAAAGTCAGCATGAACCTGAAGTGAAAGAAGAAATGAAGAACTTGTCAGCTTAAGTGACAATTTCATTGTGCCTTTTATATATATATATATATATATATATATATATATATATTATATGTAGGATTGATGTGGAGAAGTTTGTCAACTTAACTGAGTGGAGTCATGCCGGCTTCAATTGAAAATAGCTATGAGGAATGAGGACGTCATAGTGGTGCCTTCATGAAACTTTGAAGTTGGTATGACTCTGCTCAGTTAAGTGGCAAATTTTGCTCTATCTCTATTTTGATATTGAGCACTTTATAACAAAAAACCTGCCTGATAAAATATCTTTTTACTAGTAAACCACTGAAAAAACAACAATCTTGGCACTAAGCATTATCACAACTCAATACTATATATATATATATATATATATATATATATATATATATATATATATAATGTGAATGAATATCCTGTCTGGCACAAGGCAATATTTTTGGGAAAATTACATAGCATCTATCTCCTGCATACGGGAGGTATGCCTGCTATGGAATTCAGCAGCTGAAATCTGGCCATTACCTGGTTCTGAGCACTGACTTCTGGAGCCGGAGGAATGCTTGTTTCCGATGTGCCCTGGAAGCACATCCATGTATAGGTATACACATGTAATGATATTATAGGGATGATAACATTGCATAAGAAATGATAATGATGCAATTAATGATGATCATGCCAATAATAGATTATTATTGGAAATGAAATTCTTTTTGCTTTTTCCTGATTTGTTGACTTAAAAAAATATGACAATGAATGATAGAAATGGGTTGGTATGTTTTCATACTTTATGCACACACTTCCAGACACACATATATATTTCAATACATATTTGATATTTTATTACAAATGTTTGTTATTTATGTTATATACTAGTTTATCTGTATAAACAAAACAAACAACGTCCATCTTTAAGCTATTTTGCAATTAGAATGGTTATATTTTCTATATAAATAATCTGGGATTTTGTCTACACAATTCTATTGTCACCTGTAAGAAAGAATTCTTTACTTACATGAAGGTAATTTATTGGTTGTTCTGGCAACAAGAATCATGTTCACTTATTGATATTACATAATAACATCGGTTACCATAATGATGTAATATCTCATTAGTAAATTGTGGAAATCAGGTTGTGGGCCTTCTAAATATATAAAGTCACATTGTCTTTTACATTATAGAATATATTTAATTTATTAAAGTTGCTGTAAGTGGTTTAATGGTTAATGCCCCAGAGAATGAAATTGGTGAACTGGGTTTAAACTCTGGCTAGAATAGTTGCATTCCAAATATGGGCAGTTGGAGACATTTAACTCTATGAGGTAATTACACTTGGATGTTGAGCAAGCAATTTCATTCTACAAAAAAATTCCCTTGTTAATGAAATCACTGCTGAATCATTGGTGTGGCTGTGGTCCTGTTCTCCACAAGCAGTTTACAGGAATAAAATAAAAAAAACGTTGATCTATTTATTATCACAAATTTCTGGGCTGATATCGTCTTTGACTGACAATGAAATTGGAAATAAAGATCAGGTCTCAACAAATAATATAGAAGAATAAATCAAACCAGAATATTGTGATAAAGAGCAACAATAATAAGATGGAATAAAACTAGTAATAAAATAAAAGTAATAATGAATAATGTTTATGAAACCAAAGTGTTGTGATAAAAAAGTAACAATAATAAGATAGCAAAAACTAGTAATAAGATACTAGTTACAATGAAAAGTGTATTGATCCAGAGTGTTGTGATAAAAAGTAACAATAATAAAATGGAGTAAAAATTTTAATAAAATAATAGTAACAATGAAGAGTGCATTGACCCAGAGTGTTGGGATGAAAAGCAACAAAAATAACAAAATGGAGTAAAATTAGTAATAAAATAATAGTAATAATGAAGAGTGTATAGAGCCAGAGTGTTGGGATAAAAAGCAACAGAAATAACAAAATGGAGTAAAATTAGTAATAAAATAATAGTAATAATGAAGAGTGTATAGAGCCAGAGTGTTGGGATAAAAAGTAATAATAATAAGATGAAATAAAACTAGTAATAAAATAATAGTAATAATGAAGAATGTATAGAGCCAGGGTGTTGGGATAAAAAGCAACAATAATAAAATAGAATAAATATAATAAAATAATAACCATAAAAGATGTTGTGGCAAAAAAAGAAAAATAAAATGTAGTAAAACCAGGAATAAAAATAGTAGTCATAATGAAGAGTGTATAGATTCAAAATGCTAGTATAAGAGGCAAAAATATTAAGCCTGAAAAGAACTAGTAATAAAATGATAGTAATGATGAAAAATAACTGTTTGCAAAAGACAAAAAATCAGTAATCAGGACTTGGAATGCAAGAATAATATATCAATTGGGCCAGTTAGAAAATATCAATCCAGAATGAACATTAAAAATACTAGCATTCTAAGGATACATGAAACTAACAATAATTAAAACTTCTTAAGCAATTGCCACAGCACAAGATCAGATACACAAAAATAGTGTTGTGTGGAGGAGTTTTTGCACTCAAGGTTATAATTGGGCCATGTCGGTTGCTAATCGACTCAACACACCCAGAATGTTAGGAACTTGGTAATCTTCCACTGAAAGCTGACTCCTTAGTATTCGGCTGGCTAACTGCCAACTAATATCAACTGTCTAGCAGTTCTACTGAACTCCAATAGAACTCTAAAGAACTCCGATGAAATTTCCAAGATCTTCTCAAGAACTCCCCTTAACTTCCTGTTAGCTCTTATTAATAAAGGAGGGAGAGTCCATTATCTGAGGAATAGGTGTGTTTCCCCATAACAAATAGACATAAAGGGTGTATTGAATCCGGTGTTTTGTGGCAAAAAGGAACTATAAGATGGAGAAAATGATGAAGTAGATGGGCACAGCACATTTGGGGAAAAAAATCTCATATGAGGAGTAATACTTGAGTTTTGAGATACTGACTTTTTTCAGCTCAATTGAAAAAATGTCCTTCTAGTTAATCAGAAAAGAAATTGTTGAATATATCTTTTATAGTATTACATGCACCAACAGCACAAAGCACTGGAAAGAAATTGATAATTATTACAGTACAATGAATAATGCCAAAATTCAAATTGCAAAAATCACCATATTTGAAGACCTAATTGCTAAAGCCTTTAAAGAATGAGATGAGAAGCATTAAAGGTTACATAATTGGTAAGTGTAAAGATCTTATGGAACAACCAGCCAGTAATCAACTAGAATAGAAGTTAGGTCTGACTGACCAAAAAGCCACCAGGGCAAATTGGTAGGTGGTTTAAATAATAACCTGGGAGATTCCATTCTGTTACAGCCAAGTCTATTCTGTAAGCATTGATTGGCTGATAATTTCAGTGTGTACATTGAGCTCCATAAATATTCAGCACAATATCCACCATTTGTTTTTGGGCCACATAGGGACATGTATTCAGTTACAACCCTGTTTATTTTTGTCTGCCAACTGGACACTAGTTGAAAACATCAGGAAGGTGAGTCTCACACTCTTGAATGTTCACCTTCCTACAGGGAGACAAAAGAAGACCGCCCTGTTGAAAGGTAAGTTATTTGACTTCTACACTAAATATGTACTAAGAACCTGTAAGGAGCACCAAAAAATGTGTCTGGTGGCACACATCAAACTACTAAATAATTACAAACACCTTGTTTCAAGTGCACCAAGATGCTTGTGAAAGAGAGGAGCTCAGGAAGAGACAAAAATAACCAGATTGATAATATAACAATCAATAAAAGATTCAGGAAGGCAGTTTTATACTGTTTAAATATAGACATAAATATTCACTGACTTTGCTGACTGTGGAGCAAACACCTTCTAGTCATATGCAAGCTTATAATAAAATTACAGAAAAGAAAGAAAGCATTGACTAAGCTACAATATGACAGGCGTCAGAATGACTTAATTTCCAAAGAGAAGTAATACTGATAGACTTAAAAGCAAATTTAATAACTTGGATGAGACAAGAAATTCAAAGTGAGGCACAAGAAGAGAAGGTCTGATGAGATCATCCCAAAGAAAACGAGACAAGGAAAAACAAGTGCATAACAAATAATAAAAAAGAGACAACAAACAATGCCAAGGAATGGTACATAATATAGAACATTAAAGACAAACATTAAAAACCAATGTCGGTAAGCCAAAATGAATGGTTCAATGAGAAGTCTACACAAATAGAAAGAATGGGGATCATAGATATAGGAGGTGTGCATAAAGGAATAAACAAAATAACAGACAAATGATGTGTTTCTTGACTGAATGCATAAAATCAAAAGAAAGGAACACTTCCAACAGAGAAAAAAAATCTTAAGATTTAAGAATACATCAGAAAACTATTCCATGATCAAAGAGAGAAACCTTCAATTCACTAAAACATGGTAGGACTGAAATATTAAAGTCTGTGGTAAAATTGGCACTGGCTAAAATGAATGGAAACAAAGCAAAACAACCAGATGAGATTAATAGAGATGCTATAAGCTTTAGATAATATCAAGATTGAAAATATTATGAAAATAATAAATAAAATATATGACAGTGGCAACATAAGCCCTTAGGAGATTTTATCTTCATAATACTGCCCAAGAAGCTAGGCACAAATGAATGTGACATTCATCCGACAATCAATTTAATGAGACACATAACAAAGCTCATCATTAATGGCATACATAGCAAAATTAGACTGGAAATAGAACAAGAACAGTGTGGGTTTTGCTAAAAATACTGGAGCCATAAATCTAAACTTATTTATAAATGGAACTTTGTCTGTCTGTGTGTTTGTGTGTGTGTGTCTGTGTGTATCTGTGTGTCTGTTACCTATAGACTCCGAAACGGCTGAACCGATTTTCTTGAAAATTTACACAATTTTACTATAAGCATCTGCGAGTGTTCTTAGTTAGGTTTGTGTTGAGGTACTCCTGATAAATATCGAAAATCCATAATCGAAAAAATCAGGTTATAGAAGGAGTGGTCCGATTTTAATCAAATTTGATACACTCATAGACAAAGACATAAGAAAAGATATCCGAAAAAAAATTTATTTGATATCGATACCAGGAGATCAAAATTTGACTTACATCCATTCATTTTTCTTTCAGTCTATGGTTTCACTTTAAGTGGAAACAACTATTGCTTTT
Organism: Ascarosepion bandense; assembly: GCA_037127315.1. Classification (NCBI taxonomy): domain Eukaryota; kingdom Metazoa; phylum Mollusca; class Cephalopoda; order Sepiida; family Sepiidae; genus Ascarosepion; species Ascarosepion bandense. Next base: position 1,140,341 of record JBBBDQ010001132.1, on the reverse strand, counting down.
TAGTCTTTCATGCCAACGTCCAAAGAGTTTGAGCTCCAGGACCATGGATTAGTTTTAAAGCTTTCATTACACCCGAGCAATGCTGGGCTATACTGCTAGTACAATATATTTATGATTTCAGTGAGCAATAAGAATGCAGAAGTATCAATGCCTATGTGGCATAGACTATACAAAAAAGTATTAAGAAACAGGACAATTTCACTAGAAACAAAGAGGAGAGTACTGGATTGCTATGTGATGTTGGTTCTTCAATATGGCAGTGAATGTTGGGCAATGTCTTCGAAAATGAAGGAAAAACTTGAAGAAGTTGAAATGTGGTTCTACAGAAGGATGCTGTGGATATCATGGACCGAGCATGTGAGCAATGATGAGGTTTTGGAAAGGATGGAGATGAAAAGGAAATTAATACTGAGTATCAGGAAGAGACAACTAAAGTTTTTGGGACATGCAATGAGGAAGGAGGGTTTGGAGAACTTGTTACTAACAGGCCAAATAGAGGGAAAAAGAGACAGGGGAAAGCAGTGGATAACATATTTGAAGGACCTGATCAGGTGGATGACAGAATGAGGGTTGCATGGTGCAACAGGAGTGACAGGGGGATGTAGAAAGCCATGATCTCCTACGTCCTGAAGAGACATGGCACATAAAAGAAGAAGAAGAAGATATAAGCACAAAAATCTATCTGAACTGCTCGGAAATCTTGGTTTATTCACAAAAGATATTCAATTAATCCAGAATATTTGATGGGAAAAACTGTCTGCACACAGATGAAAAAAGGAATGAACGATACAAAAAATAAAAGAGAGATAAGACAAGGCTGCATTTAATTAATCATTATAGCTAAGCAATTCTAAAAGATCTAGAAGTCCATCTTCTTCTTCTTCTTCTATGTGCCCTGTCCCTTCAGGACGTAGGCGATCATGGTTCTCCACGTCTCCCTATCCCTTGTGGCTCTTAGTATGCTTGCTCCTGTTACTCCTGGCAACCCCTGTTCCGTCATCCACCTGATCAGGCCCTTCAAATATGTTATCCGCTGCCTTCCTCTGTCTCTCTTTCCTTCTATCTGGCCAGTCAGTATCAGGTTCTCCAAGCTCTCCTTCCTCATTGTGTGTCCAAGGAACTTCAGTTGTCTCTTCCTGCTCAGTATTAATTTCCTTTTTGTTGCCATTCTTTCCAACACCTCATCGTTGCTTGCATGCTCAGTCCACAATATCCGCAGCATCCTTCTGTAGAACCACATTTCCGCTGCTTCCAGTTTTGTCCTCATTTTTGATGATATTGTCCAGCATTCACTGCCGTATTGAAGAACTGACATCACATAGCAATCCAGCACTCTGTTCTTTGTTTCTAGTGAAATTTTCCTGTGTGTTAGTACTTTACTCAGCTTCTGGAACACATCCTTTGCCATGCCAATTCGCCTTCAGATCTCTGTGTCGCACTTTCCATCTCCTGTTAGAACACTTCCTAGGTATTTAAATTTTTGTACTTGCTTGATTCTGGTATCCCCCACCTGTATTTGGCATTTTGGGTTGCACCTTTTGCTGATGACCATTCATTCAGTTTACTTAAAGTTTATTTGTAGTCCTTTTTTATCACTCTCCACTGCTACCTTCTGTAAGGGGGTCTTGTAGTTTCCTTTCCATGTCTGCAATCAGCACTGTATCATCTGCATACCTTATGGTTGTTCAAGTTGTGGCCTCCAATAACAAATCATGGCATGTCATCTAGGGTCCTCAAAATATTTTTGCTGTACAAGTTGAACAGATCCGGTGAAAAGACACATCCTTGTCTTACGCCTCTTTCTATTTTTGTAAATCTACTGAAATTGTTACCTGTCCATATACAGGCCGTTTGCTGCCAGTAGAGATTCTTGATTACTTTGATGTCTTTCCCAAAAATGTTGAGGCTGCTGAGCATCTCCATCAATTCTTTGTGTCCTACCAGGATTTATTATAGGTTGGCACAAAATGAGCAGCATAAGATAGGCAGATGACACTATATTGATGGCATAAACAGAAACAATAGTGAAGGAAAACAGGAAGAAAAGACTAACTGTCAACTTTAAGAAGACGGTTGTCAGCAAAACGGACAATGTAAGATGAGAGCTATGAATGTCAAAAACAAACAAGTGTAGAAATTTAAATATCTGAGAAGTGTTTTAACAGAAAAAGCTAAATAAAAAATAATTTCATTCCATTATATATCATATTGAATTGCTATGTAATACCAATCCTTCTATATGCCAGTGAATGCTGGGCAATTTCCTAACTGATGAAGATGAGACTTGAGACAAAAGAAATATGGTTCTACTGAAGGATGTTGAGAATATGGATGGAGCAGGAAAATGATGTGTAAGTTTTAAAGTAAATGGAAACAAAAAGACACTTATACTTGGAATCAGAAAGAAATAGTTGAAATTTCTGAGTCCCATAATGAGGAAGGAAGGTTTTGCGAATTTAACACTTGCAAGGCATATTGAAGGCAAGAAAGGCAGAGAGAAACAGTGACTTAAGCTTGTGTAAATGGAGGGCAGAAGAGGGAGAGACAGAGATAATAAAAAATGACAAATACTGTTAAAATCAAGAAAGGATAGTAAGTTGTGGAGAGCCGTAATCACCCACACCCTGAAGAGATGTAGTATATAAAAGAAGAATAATGGAAAGTATATAAGCTGAGAATTTTGTAATAAAAAGCAACGATAATAGAATGAAATAAAACTTGAAATAAAATAATAGTCGTAAGGAAGAGTATATTGACCCAGAGTGTTGGGATAAAAAGCAACAGTAGTAAGATAATAATAAGATGAAGGAAAAACATGTAATGAAATAACGGTAATAATTAAGAGTGCATTGACCAAGAGTGTTGAGGTAAAAAGCAACAATAATAAGATGAAGTATAACTTGTAAGAATAGTGTATATTGACCCAGAGAGTTGTGCTAAAATGTAGCAAGCATAAAATGGTGTAAAATTAATAATAATAATAAAAATGAAAGGATGGATTTATGCCTTTCAAAAGGGCATTAGTGTAAAGTGAATGTAAATAGACCCCAACCAAAATTTGAACGCAGCTCACCGATTCTGTTCGCTGTGCTGTTAACCACATTTCCTGTTTGATATAAAGCAACTCTAAGATAGTGAAAAATAGTAATAAAATGATTTATAATAAAGTGTTTTATCTAAAAAATTTCAAAAAATAAATTGCAGCCTGCCACTAAAATTTTATTGATAAAATAATTAATGATTATGATTGTTTGTGTGTATGTGTGTCATTGTTTATTTATGTACACTCAGTAGTCACTATATTTGATTTAGTTCTTTAGTATTAGTCCTTTAGTATTAGGTTGGATCAGCTTTTGTTTTTAGAGCCGCTTCAGTTTTTTTTTTTTGGCGTGGATTCAACAATGTGTTGTATCACCAAGGCGGCAGTACGATACCAGATGATGTGTGCTGAAGTATCTACAAGCACAATATCCGTGCTAATGGATATTAAGTACAAACAAGACAAACACAGATACAACAATAATTAGAAAGAGAGGAGAGGTTAAGTTGTTAGAGTCGCAGAGAGTACACTCCGATAGTAATCGTCAATGACACTCTAAATTTTTAACTGCTATTAATTTTTATTTATATAGCTATTTCGGTCAATAGATTTCTTCTTTGAGAGCACAAGAGGGGTGTCAGCTGCTCTAAAAACAAAATGTTCTAGAAGCGCTCTTTCAAAATTTTGGCCTATGCTGTTATAATATCCCATAAATCTTCTATATTGGTTGGATATATATCCAGAATGTGCATTGTGGTGCAGTGGATATCAGCTCGGAATGAGAAATCAGAAAGCCGAGTCTGAATTCCAGTTGAATTCATTGCATTTACTTACATACAAGTACCATTGGTAAAAGTATTAATCTGTCACCTCTCTCTGTAGCTATGGGTTAAATAGCAGGACATATTGGGTCCTATAGCTTTGGTTGGCAACCAGTCTACTGCAGAAAATAATTGAAATTGGCTGCAGGAGAATCCTCTGCCCAGTCAGCCATGTCTCTTTCGAGACATGATCGTACAAGCCTGTGTCATGTATTGCACTTAACTGAATGACTGAGATATCCAGAATTTGGATTTTGCTTTCGACCAAATCCCAAAGCTGCTCTATGGGACTGACATCTGGTATCTGTGGCAGTATCTTCAAGGCAGAAAACCTACTACTGTTTCATGAAACAATCTGCCACTATTTTTCATTTTTTATACAATGTATTGTCCTTTTGCAAGTGGCCATCAAAGAATGGATACTCTGTAGTCATAAATTCAGGTACATGGTCAGCTACAGTATCTAGGTAGGCTGCAGTATTTTCTATTGCTACCAAGAGTCTCAATGTATACCAAGAAAATATATCCCATGCCATCATATCACTACCAGTTGCATGAATCATTTATACCAGGCAGAGTAGATCCATACTTTCATATTTATATCAAATTCTGGACCTGCCATCTAAATATTGTAGCAGAAATTGAGAATTATCAGACCAGGCAACACTTTTTCAATCTTCTATTGTTCATCTTTTCTTATCCTTAGCCTAAGTTTTTATCTGATAGCAGTAACACATGTTGTGGTCTTTTTCTGCTGTAGCTCAACTGCTTCAAGGTTTAACATATTGTGCCTTCAGAGACACAATTCTGTATACTTCTTTTGTAAAGAGTGGTTATTTGAACTATTGTTGGCTTTATGTTAGCTTGAAACAGTCTGACTGTTCTCCTCCAGTCTCTTTCATCAACAAAGGGATTTCTCTGTGAATTTCTTGGAGGAGTAGTTATTATAATTTACTTTATTTAATCTATGAAGTTAGATTGTTATTGCTTCACTGTCCATGTTCATGTCTATTTATTAAATATTGAATTCAGTTCGAAATTACTTGAAGAATGCCCGAGAGCACAAGCATTGTGATATTAACAACAAAGATGAGGACAATAGTTCATATGTTATTGATATAAGTCAGGAATTTCTGCTAACAGAATTGCCACACACTAAACTTTATTTTCTTTTTACTCTCTATAGATCCTGTGATTGTTGTATGTGAAAATCGTAGTAGATGAGCAGTTTTTTAAAACTCAGACTGACTTGTAAAGCAGAGAATGACTCTGCCATGTTCAAAGTCATTTTCTTCTTATATTGATCTATGAAATGAAATTCAGCAGGTCACTACAATCATATTTAGATACCTTTAAATTATTGCCACATCATTGGCTGATTAGAAACTTGCATTAAAGTACATTTGTTCATGTGTACCTAATTAACTTACAAGTGAGTATATACCTGGTTAAGATTTTATCCCTGTATATCAAACATATT